>CM059426.1:168843321-169151728 GCA_030390025.1 Squalus acanthias | reverse complement strand
GTGAGGTGGTGATCGGGGGAGGTTTGGGGTGGTGATCGGGGGAGGGGTGGGGTGGTGATCGGGGGGAGGGGTGAGGTGGTGATCGGGGGAGGTTTGGGGTGGTGATCGGGGGAGGTTTGGGGTGGTGATCGGGGGGAGGGGTGGGGTGGTGATCGGGGGGAGGGGTGGGGTGGTGATCGGGGGGAGGGGTGGTGATCGGGGGAGGGGTGGTGATCGGGGGAGGGGTGGTGATCGCGGGGAGGGGTGGTGATCGGGGGAGGGGTGGTGATCGGGGGGAGGGGTGGTGATCGGGGTGGAAGAGCCTTTGACCTGGGGGGGAGGGGAGCGGCAGTGATCGGGGGAGGGGAGCGGCTGCTCTCGTATTAATAACATGAGGTCGGGGGGAGCTCCACTTTCGGGTAAGTAAGTTTGAAAAACGGATCTTTTTGGTAGCAGGTTATCACAAGGCCTGGTTTTACTGAGTGCAGCTGGGGCTGGCTGACCCAGCTAGCAGCAATTGAGGTCTGGGGGGGATGATCGTGCTGGGGTGGTGGTAGCCCAGGGTGGTGGTAGCCCAGGGTGGTGGTAGCCCGGGGTGGTGGTAGCCCAGGGTGGTGGTAGCCCGGGGTGGTGGTAGCCCGGGGTGGTGGTAGCCCGGGGTGGTGGTAGCCCGGGGTGGTGGTAGCCCAGGGTGGTGGTAGCCCAGGGTGGTGGTAGCCCGGGGTGGTGGTAGCCCGGGGAGGTGGTAGCCCGGGGTGGTGGTAGCCCGGGGTGGTGGTAGCCCAGGGTGGTAGCCCAGGGTGGTAGCCCAGGGTGGTGGTAGCCCGGGGTGGCAGCCCGGGGTGGTGGTAGCCCGGGGTGGTGGTAGCCCAGGGTGGTAGCCCAGGGTGGTAGCCCAGGGTGGTGGTAGCCCGGGGTGGTAGCCCGGGGTGGCAGCCCGGGGTGGTGGTAGCCCGGGGTGGTGGTAGCCCAGGGTGGTGGTAGCCCAGGGTGGTAGCCCAGGGTGGTAGCCCAGGGTGGTGGTAGCCCGGGGTGGTAGCCCAGGGTGGTAGCCCAGGGTGGTAGCCCAGGGTGGTGGTAGCCCGGGGTGGTGGTAGCCCGGGGTGGTGGTAGCCCGGGGTGGTGGTAGCCCGGGGTGGTGGTAGCCCAGGGTGGTGGTAGCCCGGGGTGGTGGTAGCCCGGGGTGGTGGTAGCCCAGGGTGGTGGTAGCCCGGGGTGGTGGTAGCCCGGGGTGGTGGTAGCCCAGGGTGGTGGTAGCCCAGGGTGGTGGTAGCCCGGGGTGGTGGTAGCCCGGGGTGGTGGTAGCCCAGGGTGGTGGTAGCCCGGGGTGGTGGTAGCCCGGGGTGGCAGCAGCCCACATCATTCTCGTGATGCCCAAAGGAGCACGCCTGCCCTCACAAAACTAATTTACAACTTCCTGGTCCTCTTCGGCTGTGCGGCCGGGTAAAACTGGAGAGAGCATGCGTGTCGCACACCCCACCCAGCTGCTTCCCAAAATAGCAGTCAGAGTCCTATGGTCATCACTAAACCTTAAATTGCACACTAAAAGGGAATACTGCCCTTAACAGGTAGGTGCTCCAGCTGCCCAGCATTAGGCCCCATTTGGGGTGGTGACGGCCAGATCAGGAGTGGCAATGGGCGGTGAGTTCTTCCCTGCTATTCTCGGGGCGTTACCACCCCATTTCCACTGGCAGAGACAGTGATAATTTCCCCTCTTGTCTCAGATCCTCCCTACATATATTCACACCAATTAGTGTAAGGATGGTTCTATTCATTTGAGCCCAGTATGGGGTGTCTACCAAGAATCTATTCTTTGGATGACTTTTATTGACAAGCCTACTGGTGAATCACTGAATGGGGAAGAAATTCCAAGGACACTACACCCCCCCGTCCCACCCACACTTCCTATGGTCATAAGTAAGGTCAGTCAAGTTCCAAATAGGCTGCGAGAGGCAACTTGGCCAACGTTGGAAATTAAATTATAGCCAGTCAGTTTTGCCTGCTAGACACTGACCAGAATGAAAGAATAAATTAAAAGTTAGCATTCTGCCCAATATTCAGGATAGCTTAGCACGGTTTTGTTGCTTTACATGTTATGGGAAACATTTTACAAGTTAAAAAGTAGTTTGGAAATATTATCCTGTCCAGTCATCGCTGTTCTGCAAAAAAAAAGCTTCTTGATTTTACATTCAACTCATCTGACCAGATTGTTCATCAGTTCTGTCTATACAAAGATTGAAGAAGTGCAAAGGAAGGTGTGTGCAAACTATGCAATATCCAGGTCATATGGCAAAGGAAATGCATTGTTTTATCCTCCAGGTTGTATAAGTAGATACTGGGCAGTAAATTAACACAGAATCATACAGCACAGAAGGATGCCATTCAGCCCATCAATTCTGTGCCGGCTCTTTCGAAGAGCAATCCAGTTAGTCCACTCCACCGCTCTTTCCCCATATCCCTGCAATTTTTTCTCCTTCAAGTGTTTATCCAATTCCCTTTTGAAGCTACTATTGAATCTGTATCCACCACCCTATCACATTCCAAATCCTAACCACTCGTGCAAAAATGTTTTCCCTCATGTCGCCTCTGGTTCTTTGGTCAATCACCTTAAATCTGTGCCCTCATGTTATAGACCCTTCATCCATTGGAAACAGATTCTCTTTATTTACTCTATCTAAATCCTTCATGATTTTAAACACCTCTATCAAATCTCCTCTTAGCCTTCTCTGCTCCAAAGCGAACAACTCCAACTTCTCTAGTCTATCCATGTAACTGTAATCCCTCATCCCTGGAAGCATTCTAGTAAATGTTTTCTGTATAAACTCCAAAGCCTTCACGTCCTTCCTAAAGTGCAGTGCCCGAAGTGAACACAATACTCCAGCTGGGGCCGAACTAGTGTTTTATGTAGGTTTAACATAACTTCCTGGCTTTTGTACTCTCTGCCTCTATTTATAAAGCCCAGGATCCCATATGCTTTACTAACTGCATTGTTAACCTATCTTGCCATCTTCAAAGATTTGTGCACAAGCACCCCCAGGTCTCTCTGTTCTTGCACCCCCTTTAAAATTGGACCATTTAGTAATTATGCTCTTTCCTCATTCTTCCCACCAAAATGTATCACCTCACACTTCTCTGCATTGAATTTCATCTGTCACGTGTCCGCCCATTCCACCAGCCTGTCTATGTCCTCTTCAAGTCTATTACTATCTTCCTCACTGTTTACTATACTTCTAAGTTTTGTGTCATCTGCAAATTTTGAAATTGTGCCCTGTACACCCACATCCAAAACATTAATGTATATCAAAAACAGCAGTGGTCCTAGTACTGAACCCTGGGGAACTCCACTGTATCTGGAAAACAGCCATTCACCACAACTCGATTTTCTATCCGGTAGCCAATTTTTGTATCCATGCTGCTACTGCTGCTTTTATCCCATGGGTTTCAATTTTGCTAATAAGCCTAGTATGTGGTATGTTATCAAACGCCTTTTGAAAGTCCATATACACAACATCAACTGCACTGCCCTGACCAGAGTTGTCAGCACAGTGGTCTTAAACGGAGTGCACTTAAACAGAGTGTTGAAGCCACGACCGGGAGTTTTGAGGGCTGTGTTGCCTGCCCAGTGCCAGGGTAAAGGATATCTCCTCACAGCTGCAGAAGAACTTGGAGCGGAAGGGAGAGGATCCAGTTGTTGTGATCCACGTAGGAACCAATGATATAGGTACAACTAGGAATGAGGTTCTGCTGAGAGAGTTTGAGGAGCTAGGGTCCAAATTAAACCGCAGAACCTCAAAGGTAATAAATCTGAATTGTTACTTGAGCCACGCGCAAATTGGCATAGGGACAAGCAGATCGGAGAGTTAAATGAGTGGCTCAAAGAGTGGTGTGCGAGGAAGCGGCTTTGATCCATGGGGCACTGGCACCGGTACTGTGGAAAGGGTGAGCTGTTCCATTAGGACGAGCTCCACTTAAATCAGGCTGGGACCAGTGTCCTGGCGAATTGAATAATTAGGGCTGTAGATAATGCTTGAAACTAAAGGGGGGTGGGGGGGGGGAGGGGTCAAATGAGGGGAAATTTAGAAATCTAAAGAGAAATGTCAAGGCAATGGAGCAGTGTAGTGATTTGGGTAACGATAAGCAGAGTGTGACAGGAAGGGACAGAGAGTTTAACGGTAATAGTGCATCAGCGAATAAGGTGAAAGGAGGGAATAATCGTAAAAAGTTAAAATTAATGGCTCCTTATCTGAATGCACGAAGCATTCGTAACAAGGTATATAAACGAAACAGGAAAGGAGAGCATAGGAAAGACTAAACTAAGGGAGGACATAGAAGGCCAGGGAAAAAGGGTTCATGGGGCTAGGGGTAATATATTAGCATAGATAGAGGATTGGTTAACAGAAAGAAAACAGGAAGTAGGGATAAATGGGTCATTTTCAGTTTGGCAGGCTGTAACTAATGGGGTGACGCAAGGATCAGTGTTGGGGCCTCAGCTATATACAATCTATATTAATGACTTAGATGAAGGGACTGAGTGCAATGCATCCAAGTTTGCTGATGATACAAAGCTAGGTGGGAAAGTAAGCTGTGAGGAAGACACCAAGGCCGTGATTTTGCTGACCTTGGCGGGTCCGTGGCAGGCGATGTCGGTGGCGGGTCCCGACCCCACTGTCTCCATCTCGCTCTGTGAAATAAATTTCCCTTGATGGGGCTTGTTAAGCCCGCCCAGCGGGTTTAGAGATAAAAGATCTTGGCTTGGCAGATCGTGATGTAGAACTGGAATCAGTTTGGGTGGAGCTAAGAAACAGCAAAAGGGGGAAAACATTGGTGGGAGTTGTGTATAGGCCACCAAACAGTAATGGTAATGTAGGGCACAGTATCAATCAAGAGATTAGAAGTGCATGTAACAAGGGCAATACGGTAGTCATGGGGGACTTTAATCTACATACTGACTGGGCAAATCAAATTACCACTAATGGTGTGGAGGACGAATTCTTGGAATGCATGCGAGATGGTTTCCTGGATCAGTATGTGGAGGAACCAACCAGGGAACAGGCTATTCTGGATCTGGTACTGTGTAATGAGAAAGGGCTAATCAATAATCTTGTGGTAAAGGGGCCTTTAGGGACAAATGACCATAATATGATTGAATTTTACATTAAGTTTGAGAGTGATGTAGGCCAATCTGAAACTAAGGTCTTCAATCTAAACAGGGCACTTGTGTGTTTTAGCCAATGTTCATGTGAAATTTCTGTTAATGTGCTGTCCAACATTGAAATCTTTATTTTTAACACTTTGCGTTCTTAGACAGATTTGTGTGCACCTTTGGAAGTGGCTTAGTGAGCTGCAGTGAATGGTGAGACATAACGGTACCCCCCACAATGGCGATGAGTGTGAAAGGAATGGCTTTGGCATTGTAGGGATACTTTATGGTGTTGATGTAGGGTGGTGCCAACTTGGCGCATCATGTGGCAGCCAGGGTGTACGGCATCAAGTAAAGTAAATCTGGCCATGGTGAGGTCATCCCTGGTGTCCTGGGCAGCAATGTGCTTGGGTGCTGATACCCTCTGTCCTGTGCAGCATCAGTTGATTGCGGAGAAGGTTGGTGTTGTTGGTGCTGCTGGTGTGCCTGGTGATGTTGGTGTTGGGGCTCATTGTGGTCAGATTCTGAGGACCAAGGTGAGAGAGTGTAAATGGTACCCATGCTGATGGAGTAGATAGTAGTTGAAGTTGAGATGACAGAAGCGATCTGTCAATGGTGAGAGAGGTTGCTGCAATGAGGTGACACTGGCTAGAAGGTTTGCTCCAAACACTTGCAGCCTGCATAAAGCTCAATCTGTGTTCCAAAGGGAGAAAGCAACAGCCTCTGCACTTGGAAAGTGAACAGGTGTGAAGTGAGAGCTTTTATACTACATTTCAAGCTGTCACTCATCAGCTGATTCAATGGCCACTCAACTTCCGCCTAAGATTAACAGACGGGGTCCAGGATCAGCATGGAAGCTGTGGGTGAGCTGTTAAGGTCAAAAGGTAAGGTTAAATTCACTCTTAAGGGCTTGTCAATAAGCCAATGATTGTTTAAATTAGGTCCCCGCCGCTGCCGGTCAGGTCTGCTCAGCGCTGGCAGACCCGACATTGGGAAAGGCAAGTGTGCGCGATTTGACAGTGGCTTCCCGACCCGCTGTCAATCTAATCAAATTTCACGGCCAACCCGCCACCGATCCCGTCTGCTGAGCACCGGCAATATTCTGGCCAAAGAGCCTGCAAAGTGATGTGGACAGGTTAAGTGAGTGGGCAATAACATGGCAGATGGAGTATAATGTGGGGAAATGTGAAGTTATTTGCTTTGGTAGGAAGAATAGAAAAACAGAATATTTTATGAATGGTGAGAAACTATTAAATGTTGGTGTTCAGAGAGATTTAGGTATCCTCATAGGAAACACAGAAAGTTAGTATGCAGGTACAGCAAGCAATTAGGAAGGCAAATGGTATGTTGGCCTTTATTGCAAGGGGGTTGGAGTAGAAAAGTAAGTCTTGCTACAATTTTACAGGACTTTGATGAGACCACACCTGGAGTACTGTGCAGTTTGTTCTCCTTATCTGAGGAAGCACATACTTGCCTTAGAAGCGGTGCAACAAAGGTTCACTAGATTGATTCCTGGGATGAGAGCGTTGTCCTATGAGGAGAAATTGAGTAGTTTGGACCTATAGGGGGAAAAATTCAGTATCGTCCCGTTTGGGGCGCAATTATCGGCCGGGCGCAAAGATTAGCGCCTGACGCTAATTATCGCCTCCGACTGCAAACTTGACTTTTATCGCCCCTGGAGTTGATTGGAGCGCTAAATCAGGTGCTACACATCTGTCTTAAGGCGCAAAGGCCGAGGAGCGAGGCGCTAACTCAGAGCGCTGGTGAAGCTCATGTGATGTCAGTCAGCAATGGAACACAGACACAATGGCCCCGGCCAGTTCTTAAAGGGGAGGGTTGATCTTGCTTTCCATCCACATCCTGCTCATTGCAGCCTTGAATCTCGGCCTGGAGAGACCTGTACATCAAATCTGCTGGAAAGAACAATGGAGAGACCCAGGGAAAGAGCTCAGGGTGCAGCCCCCACACTCTCTTCTAAATCGATACAAGGAAGGGCAAATCAAAATGAACCTGGAAAGTGCTGCTCAGTACCCAAAACTCCTTCACACAGCGTTGAATCTCTCCAGAAGTCTCTCTCTCTCAGAATGCATGGTTCAAAAATGTCGCCAACAAAAAAAGGCAGGAAGCAGTCGCCTTTAAATAGCGCTCCCCCAGTCCCTTCCTGACTGCAAAACGCTCCCCTCAACCTGTCGTTGCTAGCGGCAGGCGGTAAGGCAGGGGGCGCCACTCAATATCCGCTCCGGGGCGCTACTGGGGCGTTGCGCACTCGACTGACGTCACGATCTGCCGGTGCAGGAGATCGTGGCGGTACTGTTTAGCGCCACCGCAAAATATCTAGTTAATTTCGCGAGCGGCGCAAACATCGGCGCGCCTGGGCACTAGTTGCTTTGCGCCCCATTAGCGCCCTCTTAAGTCGCTAACGGCAGGCGCAACCAACTGAATTTTTCCCCCATACTCTCTGGAGTTTAAAAGAATGAGAGGTGATATCGTTGAAACATGTAACTGACAGGAATTGGCAGCAGAGGAGACAGCACAGGATAAAGAGCGTGGGGCCCGAGGACAGCGGACCGGAGAGGAATCGGCAGCAGAGGAGACAGCACAGGATAAAGAGCGCAGGGCCCGAGGACAGCGGACCGGAGAGGAATCGGCAGCAGAGGATAGAGAGCGCGGGGCCCGAGGACAGCGGACCAGAGAGGAATCGGCAGCAGAGGAGACAGCACAGGATAAAGAGCGTGGGGCCCGAGGACAGCGGACCGGAGAAGAATCGGCAGCAGAGGAGACAGCACAGGATAGAGAGCGCGGGGCCCGAGGACAGCGGACTGACAGGAATCGGCAGCAGAGGAGACAGCACAGGATAAAGAGCATGGGGCCCGAGGACAGCGGACTAACAGGAATCGGCAGCACAGGATAGAGAGCGCGGGGCCCGAGGACAGCGGACTGACAGGAATCGGCATAGCGTCTGGCGGTAAGTCAGGGGGCGCTACCGAAGATTGCGGCCGGGGCACAAGCGGGGCACTGCGCACGGGAATTTCGCGGGAGGTGTTGGCGGCGCCGCGCCAGGGCGCGAGTTGCTTTGCGCCACGTTAGCGCCCTCTTAGGGCGCTGACGGGAGGTGCAAAGCAACCAAATCTTTCCCCCTTAGTCTTAAGTTTATTTCTGTAAGTTAGTTAATAGTCTATTAAAAAGAGGCATGGCAGGGCAGCTCGGTCCTATGGAATGCACATCTTGTGCCATGTGCGAACTCCAGGACACTTCCAGTGTCCTGGACAACCACATGTGCAGGAAGTGTCATCGGCTGCAGGAGCTTGCGCTCCGGGTTTCGGAGCTTGAGCAGCGGCTTGCGTCACTGCGGTGCGTCCGTGAGGCTGAGAGCTACGTGGATGGCACGTTTCAGGAGGTGGTCACCCTGCAGCAAAGGAGTGTGCATGCAGAGAGGTAATGGCCAGACAGAAGAGGAGGACCAGGCAGGTAGTGCAGGTGTCCCCTGAGTGCATCTCGCTCTCCAACCAGTGTTCTGTTCTGAGTACTGGTGAGGGCGATGGTTCCTCTGGGGAGTACAGCCAGAGCCAAGTCCACAGCACCACAGGTGGCTCAGCTGTACAAGGGGGAGGAAAAAAAGTGGGAGAGCAATAGTTGTAGGGGATTCGATAGATAGAGGAGCAGTAGGCGTTTCTGCGGCCGTAGATGTGACTCCAGGATAGTATGTTGTCTCCCTGGTGCCAGAGTCAAGGATGTCTCTGAGCGGCTGCAGAACATTCTGAGGGGGGTAGGTGAACAGCTGGAGGTCGTGGTCCATATTGATACCAATGACATAGGTAGAAAGAGGGATGAGGTCCTGCAGGCAGATTTTAGGAAGCTAGGAAAGAGATTAAAAAGCAGGACCTCAAAGGTAGTAATCTCCGGATTACTCCCGGTGCCACGCGTGTGTGAGTATAGAAATAAGAGGATAGAGCAGATAAATGTGTGGCTAGAGAGATGGTGCAGGAGGGAGGGCTTCAGATTCTTGGGGCATTGGGACCGGTTCTGGGGGAGGTGGGACCTTTACAGGCCGGACGGGCTGCACCTCAACAGAGCTGGAACTAATATCCTCGCGGGGAGGTTTGCTAGTGCTGTTGGGGAGGGTTTAAACTAATTTGGCAGGGGGATGGGCACCAGGATGTAACATTAGAAAGGGGAAATCAAGTGTTCAAAGGATTGGGAGAGGCAGAGAGCACTAAAGTAAGAAATAGTAAGGTATTAGATGGGGTCAAACTAAGAGGGAATACAGGATGGTCTAAGATGGGTTTACAGTGTATGTATGTGAACGCACAAAGCTTAGTAAACAAGGTAAGTAAGCTGCAGGCACAAATAGCCACATGGAAATATGATATTGTGGCAATAACTGAGACCTGGCTCAAAAATGGGCAGGATTGGGTATTAAATATTCCTGGTTATAAGGTGTTCAGGAAAGATAGGGAAGGAAAGATAGGAGGTGGTGTGGCAGTACTGGTTAAGGAGAATGTTACAGTGCTGGGGAGAGAGGATGTCCTGGAGGGGTCAAGGACAGAATCTATATGGCTAGAGTTAAGAAATAATAGAGGTGCCATTACACTACTAGGTGTATTCTATAGACCACCAAATAGTGGGAAAGATATGGAGGAACAAATCTGCAGACAAATTACAGAGAGGTGCAAGAACTATAGAGTAGTAATAATGGGAGACTTCAACTACTCTAATATAGACTGGGATCGAAATAGTGTAAAGGGCAGAGAAGGGGAAGAATTTCTGAAGTGTGTTCTGGAGAACTTTCTTGATCAGTGCGTTTCCGGCCCGACGAGGGAGGAGGCATTGCTGGATCTGGTTCTGGGGAATGAGGTAGGTCAAGTGGAGCAACTATCAGTCGGTGAACATTTAGGGAACAGTGATCATAGTATCATAAGGTTTAGATTAGCTATCACAAAGGACAGGGAGCAATCTAGAGTAAAAATGTTTAACTGGGGGAAGGCCAATTACAGTGGGATGAGAACGGATCTGGCCCGGGTAAACTGGAATCAAAGATGGGCAGGCAAAACTGTAATGTAACAATGGGCTGCCTTTAAAGAGGAAATAGTTCAGGTACAGTTGAGGTACATTCCCACTCGGGGGAAAGGCAGGCAACTAAAGTGTGGGCTCCCTGGATGACAAAAGAGATGGAGAATATGATGAAGCACGTATGACAGATGTCAGGTTGCAAATACATCTAAGAATCAGGCTATATATAGAAAGGTCAGAGGAGAAGTGAAAAAGAAAATAAGAGGGGCAAGGAGAGGGTTTGAGAATAGAATGGCAGCCAACAGAACAGGTAATCCAAAAGTTTTCTATAGGCATATAAATAGTAAAAGGGTATTAAGAGGAGGGGTAGGGCTGATTAGGGACCAAAAAGGAGACCTATGCATGGAGGCAGAGGGGATGAATCATAGAAAGTTACACCACGGAAGGAGGCCATTTCGGCCCATCGTGTCCGCGCCGGCCAACAAAGAGCTATCCAGCCTTCTCGATCTCCCTTGCTGCAATGCTCCATCTCACCCTCAGTAAGCTGCCCGCTGGAGTGGAGCTAATTTACAGAACAAACGGGAAACTGTTCAACCTCCGTCACCTCCAGTCCAGATCCAAGGTCGTCCCATCCTCTGTCGTCGAATTACAGTATGTAGACGACGCTTGCGTCTGCGCTCACTCGGAGGTCGAACTCCAAACCATTGTCAACACCTTCACCGAAGTGTACGAGAGCATGGGCCTTACACTAAACATCCGTAAGACAAAGGTCCTCTACCAACCTGCCCCCGCCACACAGTACTGCCCCCCGATTATCAAAATCCACGACAAGGCCTTGGACAACGTGGACCACTTTCCATACCTCAGGAGCCTACTGTCAACAAGGGCAGACGTCGACGACGAAGTCGAACACCACCTTCAGTGTGTCAGTGCAGCCTTCGGTCGCCTGAGGAAGAGAGTGTTTGAAGACCAGGACCTCAAACCCAGCACTAAGCTCATGGTCTACAGAGCAGCAGTGATACCCGCCCTGCTGTATGTCTCAGAGGCATGGACCATGTACAGCAGGCACCTCAAAGCACTGGAGAGGTACCACCAACGCTGCCTCCGCAAGATCCTGCAAATCCATTGGCAGGATAGGCGCACCAACGTCAGTGTTCTTGCTCAGGCCAACATCCCCAGCATCGAAGCTTTGACCACGCTCGATCAGCTCCGATGGGCGGGTCACGTTGTCCGCATGCCTGATACGAGACTCCCAAAACAAGCGCTCTACTCGGAGCTCCGGCACGGCAAGAGAGCCCCAGATGGGCAGAGGAAACGCTTCAAGGACACCCTCAAAGCCTCCTTGAAAAAGTGTAACATCCCCACCGACACCTGGGAATCCCTGGCCCAAGACCGAACAAAGTGGAGGAGAAGCATCCAGGAAGGCACCGAAGACCTCGAGTCTCTTCGCCGGGAGCAAGCGGAAGCCAAGCACAGGCAGCGCAAGGAGCGCACGTCAACCCAAGCACCCCACCCACCCGCCCCTTCAACCACCGTCTGCCCCACCTGTGACAGAGACTGTAGGTCCTGCATGGGACTCATCAGTCATCTGAGAACTCATTTTTAATGTGGAAGCAAGTCATCCTCGGTTCCGAGGGACTGCCTAAGAAGAAGATCCAGCCTAATCCCACTTCCCAGCTCTTGGTCCGTAGCCCTGCAGGATAGAGCATCCCAAGTGCACATCCAAGTACTTTTTAAATGTGGTTAGGGTTCCTGCCTCTACCACCCTTTCAGGCAGTGAGTTCCAGACCCCCACAACCCTCTGGGTGAAGAAATTTCCCCTCAAATCCCCTCTAAACCTTCCACCAATTACTTTAAATCTGTGCCCCCTGGTTTTTGACCCCTCTGCTAAGGGAAATAGGTCCTTTCTATCCACTTTATCTAGGCCCCTCATAATTTTATACACCTCAATAAGGTCTCCCCTCAGCCTCCTCTATTCCAAGGAAAACAGACCCAGCCTATCCAGTCTTTCCTCATAGCTAAGATTCTCTACTCTCAGCAACATCCTTGTAAATCTCCTCTGTACCCTCTCTCGTGCAATCACATCTTTCCTGTAATGTGGCGACCAGAACTGCACGCAGTACTCTAGCTGAGGCCTAACTAGTGTTTTATACAGTTGAAGCATAACCCCCCCTGCTCTTGTATTCTATGTCACGGCTAATAAAGGCAAGCATTCCGTATGCCTTCTTAACCACCTTATCTGCCTGGCCTGCTACCTTCAGGTGTATTCCCTTTCCTTGTTAGCCCTCCCCAAATGCATTACCTCACACTTCTCCGGATTGAATTCCATTTGCCACTGTTCTGCCCACCTGACCAATTTATTGATATCTTCCTGCATTCTACAGCTTCCTTCTTCAGTATCAACCAGACAGCCGATTTTAGTATCATCTGCAAACTTCTTAATCATACCCCCCTTATATTCAAGTCTAGATCATTGATATATACCACAAAAAGCAAGGGACCTAGTACTGAGCCCTGCGGAACCCCACTGGAAACAGCCTTCCAGTCACAAAAGCACCCATCAACCATTACCCTCTGCTTTCTGTCTCCGAGCCAGTTTTGAATCCCAATTGACACTTTGCCCTGGATCCCATGGGCTTTTAACTTCGTGACCAGTCTGCCATGTGGAACCTTATCAAAAGCCTTGCTAATGGGATGGTTGAGGTACTAAACGAGTACTTGGCATCTGTCTTCACCAAGGAAAAGGATGCTGCCGTGGACATAGTGAAGGAGGAGGTAGTGAAGATACTTGATGGGATAGCAATTGATAAAGAGGTATTAGAAAGGCTGGCTGCACTTAAAGGAGATAAATCACCAGGAGCAGAGGGGATGCATCCTAAGATGCTGAGGGAATTGAGGGCGGAAATCGCGGAGGTACTGGCCATAATATTCCAATCCTTCATCGATATGGGGGTGGTGCCAGAAGTCTGGAGAATTGCAAATGTTACACCATTGTTCAAAAAAGGGTGTAAAGATAAACCCAGCAACTTCAGGCCAGTCAGTCTAACTTCGGTAGTGGGGAAGCTGCACCCATCTCTCCAGCCACGCATTCATCTGTGCTTTCCTCCTATTTCTATACTCACTAGCTCGTGGCACAGGGAGTAATCCGGAGATTATACCTTTGAGGTTCTGCTTTTTAATCTCTTTCCTAGCTCCCTGAAATCTGCCTGCAGGACCTCATCCCTCTTTCTACCTATGTTGTTGGTACCGATATGGACCACGATCTCTGGCTGTTCAACCTCCCACCTCAGAATGTTCTGCAGCCACAAAGGCAAATCGTGTTTAACCAACTGGATGGAGTTTTTTGATGAGGTAACAGAGAGGGTTGATGAGGGCAATGCGGTTGACGCAGTGTACATGGATTTCCAAAAGGCGTTTGATAAAGTGCCATATAATAGGCTTGCCAGCAAAGTTGAAGCCCATGGAATAAAAGGGACAGTGGCAGTATGGATATGAAATTGGCCAAGTGACAGGAAACAGAGTAGTGGTGAATGGTTGTTTGTCGGACAGGAGGAAGGTATACAGTGGTGTTCCCCAGGGGTCGGCACTAGGACCACTGATTTTCTTGATATATATTAATGACTTGGACTTGGGTGTACAGGGCACAATTTCAAAATTTGCAGATGACACAAAACTTGGAAGTATAGTGAACAGTGAGGAGGATAGTGATAGACTTCAAGAAGACATAGACAGGCTGGTGAAATGGGCGGACACGTGGCAGATTAAATTTAATGCAGAAAAGTGTGAAGTGATACATTTTAGTAGAATGAGGAGAGGAAATATAAACTAAAGGGTAAAATCCTAAAGTGGGTGCACGAACAAAGAGACCTGGGGGTATGTGTGCACAAATCGTTGAAGGTGGCAGGGCAGGTTGAGAAAGCAGTTAAAAAGGCTTATGGGATCCTGGGCTTCTTAAATAGAGGTATAGACTACAAAAGTGTGGAAATTATGATGAATCTGTATAAAACACTGGTATGGCCCCAACTGGAGTACTGTGTCCAATTCTGGGCACCACACTTTAGGAAGGATGTGAAGGCCTTAGAGAAGGTGCAGAAAAGATTTACGAGAATGATTCCAGGAATGAGGGACTTCAGTTACATTGATAGACTGGAGAAGCTGGGGTTGTTCTCCTTGGAGCAGAGAAGATTGAGGGGAGATTTGATAGAGGTGTTTAAAATCATGAGGGGTCTGGACAGAGTAGATAGAGAGAAACTGTTCCCATTGGCAGAAGGGTCGAGAACCAGAGGACACAGATTTAAAGTGATTGGCAAAAGAACCAAAGCCGACGCAAGAAAAAACTTTTTTGCGCAGCGAGTGATTAAGATCTGGAATGCACTGCCTGAAAGGGTGCTGGAGGCAGCTCAATCTTATCTTTCAAAAGGGAGTTGTATAAGTATCTGAAGGAAATAAATTTGCAGGGCTACGGGACAAGGCCAGGGGAGTGAGACTAGCTGAGAGTCGGCACGGGCTCGACGGGCCAAATGGCCTTCTTCTGTGCTGTAACCATTCTATGATTCTAAGATTCGGAGGGGGATTGACAGGGTAGATGCTGAGAAGTCATTTCCCCTGGCTGGAGGGTCTAGAACTAAGGGGCATAGTCTCAGGATAAGGGGTCAGCCATTTAAGGAGGAGGAATTTCTTCACTCAGAGGGTTGTGAATCTTTGTAATTCTCTACCTGAAAGGGCTGTGGATGCTGAGTCGTTGAGTATTTTCAAGGCTGAGATAGATAGATTTTTGTGGCTAGAAATTCATCTGCTGAGCGCAACTCCGTAGCGCCATGAAATGGCAATAAAATGGCGGCCGCCGCTTTCGCCAGCTGGTGGCAGGTCCCGCGGCGGCTGCCATATTGCTCTCCCCATGCAAAAAAAATGGCGGTGTGGTGACGTCAATCGGTGTGCAATGCTGACTTAACGTCACCAACGTGAACTTCGACTCTAGCGCTGAATTCAGCACTGGGTCCTAAGCATGCCAGGTTAACCTGGTGTGCAAGCAGGCTGACAGTGGCGATGTCTGCAGCTCTTAAAGGAACACACACATCATTCAGGTAAGTTTGAATTTAACGGTTTGGACTGGGTTTTATTGATTTTATTGAAGTGGTGGTTTGCTGCAATAGATGTGAAAAGTTTTTTAAATGTGTAGGGAGGGCTGCTGGATGTTTCCAAGGGCTCGGATGATAAATGAAGGCCTTTCAGAAGATAGAACATGCTGCGAATACTCAGTAGGTCATGCAACATCCGTGGAGAGAAAAACAGAGTTCACGTCTCAGGTCGACATGCTGCCTGACCAACTGAGTATTTCCAGCATTTTATGCTGTCATTTCACATTTACAGCATCCATTTGCAGAGCGAAGAGGAAGACGCAGAAGAGGAAGACGCAGAAGAGGAGGAAGCCGAAAAGGAGGAATCAAACTGAAGGATGCATCCCAGACAGCCGCTTTGTGTTCAGGATATCTGGGATGGAATCATCTGCCTGTGTTCCCACTGGCTGAGCAGGCTGCCTCTTCTTGTTGACCGACTAGGTGGGCAGGCTGCATTTCTTGGGTGTGTGAAATGAGGAAGGCACAAGAGTGGAGTTGTGGTGAGAGGAGGGTAGGAAAGCAAGACGTGCATGCCTGAAGGAGGATAACACACAAGGATACCTGCATCTTATATCCTTTCAGCCCCGCCGCTGGCCAAAGGCTCAACCAGGCCCCTGCCAAGAATGGCCTGCCCCGTCTCCTCCAAGGGGGTGAGGTGATGCTAGGAATGGGAGATGTGCCTCATCATTGGTGCAGATTGTTGGTAGGTGAGTGATTGGGGGTTGTGCATTAAGCAGTGTGTGAGGCTAGTGATGCAGTTGGTAGGAGACGGCTTGTGAAGACGCATTCACTGACCTTGACCAGTGTTCTGAGGTCAGGAAGCTTCTTTGGGAACTGGAGCCAGGTGGTGGGGACGACACTGCTGGCAGTGATGGCCTTAGTGATGCACTACCACATCATTCTTTCTGGAGGGCCTCCTGGCCCCCTGTGGGTACAGGGCCGCTCTTGCAGTGTTAACCCCCTGCAGAAAGCTGGAGTGCTGCGTGTGAGACCTTCGGTGCCGCTTCCCTGGCTTGCTGAGCCATTTGTGTTAGTGCTGAGGCAGTTTACCCATATGTTGAGGTTAGGAAGATAATTCAGCTTTAACAACTGAATATTTTGGAAGAAAAATAAGGAGGTCACATATAACTTGGAAAATAAGAATCTAAATGGGGTTGTTGAGCAAAGGGATCTCGGATTACAAATACCCAAATCACTAAAAGTAGCGATGCAGGTTAATAAGGCCATAAGAAAAGCAATCCAAGCACTAAGGTTTACTTCTACAGGGATAGAATTGAAGTAGAGAAGTTATGCTAAATCTGTATCGAACCTTGGTTAGACCACACTTGGAGTACTGTGTACAATTCTGGTCGCCATATTATCAAAAGGATATAGAGGCACTGGAAAGGGTGCAAAAAAAATTTACAAGGATGATACCAGAAATGTGAGGTTATACCTATCAGGAAAGGATGAACAGGCTGGGTCTTTTTTCTCTTAAAAAGAGAAGTCTAGAGGTGACCTAATAGAGGTCTTTAAAATTATGAAAGGTTTTGATAGAGTAGATACAGAGAGGATGTTTCCACTTGTGGGGAAGAGCAAAACTAGAGGCCATCAATATAAGATAGTCACCAAGAAATCCAATAGGAATTCAGAAGAAACTTCTTTCCCCAGAGAGTGGTGAGAATGTGGAACTCGCTACCACAGGGAGTGGTTGAAGTGAATAGTGTGGATGCATTTAAGGGGAGGCTGGACAAGCATATGAGGGAGAGGGGAATAGAGGGTTATACTGATAGATTTAGATGAGGAAAGATGGGCGGAGGCTCGAGTGGAGCATAAACGCCGGCATGGACTGGTTGGGTCGAATCACCTGTTTCTGTGCTGCATATCCTATGTAATCCTATATAATCACCCTCTCTGTTGCCTCGTCAAAAAACTCAATCAAGTTAGTCAAACACGATTTGCCCTTAACAACTCAGTGCTGGCTCTCCTTTATTAGTCCATGCTTCTCCAAGTGGCTGTTAATTTTCTGCTGGATTATTGTTTCTAAAAACTTTCCCACCACCAAAAAAAATATTGGCCAAGGAGACCAGGGAGAACTCCCCTGCTCTTCTTCAAAATGGGATCTTTTACATCCACCTTAGAGAGCAGATGGGGCCTCAGTTTAACATCTCATCCAAAAGATGGGAAAGCAGTCCAACACTGCACTCCCTCAGTACTGGCACTGAAGTGTCAGCCTTATAGGTTCAAGTCTCTGGAGTGGGACTCGAATCCACATCCTCCTGATTCAAATGCGAGTGTGCTATCAACTGAGCCATGTCTCACACAGACCTCTTAACCTTCTCTGCTCTAAGGAAAACAATCCCAGTTTTTCTAATCTCTCCACATAACTGAAGTCCCTCATACCTGGTAAAATTGTAGTAAGTCTCCTCTGCACCCTCTCCAAGGCCTTAACATCCTTCCTAAAATGTGGTGCCCAGAATTGGACACAATACTCGAGCTGAAGCTTAATAAGTGATTTATAAAAGTTTAGCATAACTTCCTTGCTTTTGTATTCTATGCCTCTATTTAAAAAGCCCAGGATTCCTATTGCTTTTTTAACAGCCTTGTCAACTTGCCCGGCCACCTACAAAGATTTGTGCATGAGTAATGAAAGCAGCAGCACTTGTCATGCATAGTTTGTAAGGGCGAAATTTCAGTGAGAAGGGAAAAAGGGTGAGATGTCTAAAAACTCTGCAGATGTGTCCTTGCCAGTGGCCACACTCATCAAGGGCTCCCTGTCCACAATCTCTATGACGGTCTCTTCCAGAGGGGACAGGACATGTGTGGATGCTCAGCCTCTTTCTGCTATCTGCTTCCAGGTATTGAAATTCTATGATCGTTGGGGGCAGGGGGTAGCCAGAGGTAGGGTAGGCCCGAGGTATCCTCCTGCTCCTCCTAGAATTGTTCTTTTTTTCCCTTTTTACCCTGTGCCAGGGTAATGGTTGCTGCCAGCTTTCGCAAGAGGATTGGAGACTGTGCTGGCCTTAGTCAGGTCTGTGGTTAAAATGGCACACGTGTCCCAATGACGTCATCGGGACCCAACCTTACCCAAGCAAGCACCAGCTCACAGACTGGTACACAGCACCTCTGGGACGAGTGGCCTTCCTAAATTCAGGCAGGTAAAAATGATGGGGGGCGGGAACATGACAGGAACATGGTGCAAAGCCAACTGCTCACACTGTTTATGCCAGGTGAGGGGGGCAGGATTGAAATTGACCTTATGAGTTAAGAGTCTTACCTTAGCAGCTCTTGTGAGGTCATGACTCTTTATTTATTGCAGCCAGGTCTTTGGAGCAATGCTTCTGGCACTGGCCTGCTCTGCAACCTCTGCCCACTGTTGCTGGGAAGCTAGCTGGGATACCTTCTTCCTGCTGGGTGGCAAGTTGAGGTCCCTCCTCCTGCTGAACTTCTCTACCAGCACCTTCAAAGTAGCATCGGAAAAGGGAGGAGCCCCACCAGCATCTCCTTTGCCTGCCCTACCGTGGTGCTCATAATGAAGCTGATTGCAGCCACAGCGCACCTTCCCTTTACGGGGTGCTGACTACCATTAACTGACATCAGTGATGTCCGATTTCCTATTTCCTATTCAGTGAGATGCCAATGAACAGTGCCAGTAGTGCTGGCAGCTTGCTTAAGTTCAAGTTCAATCAGCATGGGGGCAAATAAAGAGCAGTCCCGGCACCATGTGAACAGGCCTGTGATCGAAGCGTGCCAACCATTTTGTGCCCGTTTTAGGGGACTAACAAATTTGTGCCCTCTCATTACCATATCACTCAGCAATGAAAATAATATGTTACTATTTACCCTATCATAACCTTGAAGACCTTATTGCATCACCCATTAACTTTCTTACTATAGTGAAAAAAGCCCTAACTTCTTCATAAATGTAACCCCTCATTGCTGGTAACATCTTAATGAATCTACACTTCATCTTTTTCACTGCTTTTATATCCTTCCTATAATGGGGTACCCATAACTGTACACAATATTCCAACGTCAGCCGAGATTCTTGTACAAGTTCAATACTACCTCCTTGCTTTTGCATTCTATACTTCCAGATTAATAAAAAAATCAAGGATTCAGTTTGCTTTTTTGATGGGCAAATCTATTTGTACTACCATCTTTAATGATCTGTGTACCTGTACATCAAGGTCTCTTTGTAACTCTACTCCATTTAAAATCTTACCATTTAAGGTGGACTTCCATTCTTATTCTTATTTCCAAAATGTATTACTTCACATTTCTCTTACTTCACACTTCTCACTGAACTACATCTGCCACCTATCTGCCCATCCTGTTAGCCTATGTCCTCCTGGAGTCTTTCATAGTCCCTTTCCCATTTGCCATAATCATCTCAACTTGGTCTTGTCAGCAAATGTTTTTATTGTTCTCTAAATTCCTAAGTCTAGATCATTTATGTATAGAGTAAATACAAGTTCCCCCCAACAGAAATCCCTGTTGAATACCACTCACATCATTCCAGTCTGAGAATCTTCCATTTACTCTCACTCTGTTTTCTGCCTTCCATCAACCTTGCTATCTACATGAATCCTTAATTCCGTGCTATAAGTACTTTATATACCACATAAAAGCCATATGGAGTGTATTCCTTTTATCCAGCCTCTATTTTCTTTAAAGAATTCTATAGGTTAGTCAAGAACAACCTGTCGTTTAGAAATCTGTGTTGACTGACCCTGATTGATTCATGTTTCTCCAAGTGCGAAGGAATTTCATGTTATATTATACACTCTAATAGTTAACCACCAACTGAAGAAAGATGAACTGGCCTATAATTTCCTGGCTTATAAGATCATAAGAAATAGGAGCAGGAGTAGGCCATATGGCCCCTCGAGCCTGCTCCACTATTCAATAAGATCATGGCTGATCTTCGACCTCAACTCCACTTTCCCACCCGATCCCCATATCCCTTGATTCCTCTGGAGTCCAAAAATCTATGTATCTCAGCCTTGAATATACTCAAAGACTCAGCATCCACAGCAATTTGTGGCAGAGAATTCCAAAGATTCACAACCCTCTGAGTGAAGAAATTCCTCCTCATCTCAGTCTTAAAAGGCCGACCCCTTATCCTGAGACTATGCTCCCTCGTTCTAGATTCTCCAGCCAGGGGAAACAACCTCTCAGAATCTACCCTGTCAATCCCCCTCAGAATCTTATATGTTTCAATGAGATCACCTCTCATTCTTCTAAACTCCAGTGAGTAGAGGCCCAATCTACTCAATCTCTCCTCATAGGACGACCCTCTCATCCTAGGGATCAATCTAGTGAACCTTCGTTGCACCGCCTCCAAGGCAAGTATGTCCTTCCTTAGATAAGGAGACCAAAACTGTGCACAGTACTCCAGGTGTGGTCTCACTAAAGCCCTGTACAATTGTAGCAAGACTTCCTTACTCTTATACTCCAACCCCTAGCAATAAAGACCAACATGCCATTTGCCTTCCTAATTGCTTGCAGTACCTGCATGCTAACTCTCTGGCCGGAATTTTACCGTGGAGTCGGGTCAGGGTGTGTGCAGGCCGTGTAGCGGGTCAGGAACGCGATGTTTTGCTCAGCGCATTGTTCAGTGCGACTTTAACTTAATGGCCTCACTTAAAATAGTCATGCGCATTTCCCGGCCCAATTAAATGGAGCGGGTCTGATAACGTCATCGATGATTTGTTTCCAGCGCCGATATTTAAAGCAGCCTTGCACACAACTCATTTGAAGGTTGCTAAAGGAGTGTGCAAGGTCAATTACCAATGTCTGAGTACTGTCCCAAACGTTAAAAGATGGATACACAAAGGCAGAGGGCTGCACCCAGATATAGTGATGCATCCCTGCATATTCTGGTGGAGGCAGTGAGAGCACGCAGGGAGGTCCTGTTCCCTGCAGATAGGCGCAAGAGACCTCCCAAAGACACCAAAAGGGCCTGGTTGGAGATAGCAGAGGAGGTCAGCAGCAGGGATGTTGTCAGGAGGATGTGGCTCCAGTGCAGGAAATGATTCAACGATCTCATGAGGTCAGGAAAGGTGAGTGCAATGCCACACTCACCTTCATCCTGATGTGCCTGTCACCACATCCCGATCACTCTGCCTTCCCAAGCCTACTCCTACACATCAATCCAGGTCCAGCCATCCCTCTCTCTCTATGTACATACTCACATCCCCATCTGACTAACCACCCCCGCCCCTGACACTCACCCTCATCCTAATGCAACCATAGCAAGTAACACCATAGAAGGAGGCCATTTGTCCTTGGCACCCCACTCCCTCATAGTCACCCTCTACAGATGTAACCCATCCATTCCTTACATGCATTCCATTACTCTCACTCAAAATTCTCTTCTTTCCCTCCTTGCAGGAGAAAAGAGCCCAGAATACACGGGAGAGGCAGAGAACCGGAGGTGGCCCTCCAGTATTGACGCAACAGACTCCAGAGATGGGGGAATTGGAGATATCGCGGGTTGCAGAGCTGTTGGCGATGGGAGATGGAGAGATGGGGATCTCCCAGCAACCTGGTGACAGAATTGCATATCATACAGTTAAATGGCCTGCAACAGTTGCTCATTTGATGACTGATGTCAGGAGCCAGTGAATTTTCATCATGTGCAGAATGGTAACATTACCCAATCTTAATATAACACTTCTAAATCATCTCCTTACTCTCCCATAGGTCCATCAAGTGCCTCCTGCCCCCCACCAACCCCTCCACTGCCCAACTGGAGGAGGAAGACGACTCCTCAGTGGAAGCTCCAGTCTCTGAGGGTGCACCATCAGCAGATCCATGCACACCCAGCACCAGCGCAGATACACACACCTCGGTGGGTCCTGTGCGAAATAGAGTAGTGTTGTCACCCGGTGTCTCACACTTCACAAGTGAGCAAGAACAGTTGATGGAGACAGGGAGAGCAGTGGAGAGTCCTCGCCGGAGGGCGCAGGACGCTCCAAGCTCTGCTCAGCTGCATACAGACGCTGAACTTCGGGGGGCCGTTGACAAAGAAGTTGATCTTGGAGGAGCAGCAGCAAATGCACGAGGCTCTGGCAGATTTTGCAGCCGCGATGTGCGCAACTGTGCAGAGAATGAAGAAGTCCATCTCCAACATGAGCACCACCATGTCGCAGGCGATGGTGACGATGTGCTGGTCCATGGAAAGGCTGGCCACCTGCATGGAGCAGCAAATGCACCTGTCACATAAGCACATGCTTGCTGTGGACAACAGATGGCAGACACTCATAGACCTCGGGCTCGATATTGCCAAGCACAAGGAGGCGAGTTTGGAGGCGTGTGAGGTGGGAAAATCGCAAAAAATGGCGGGCGGGCCCGATCCCGCCTCTGAGCAATTTTCCCACATGCGTGTTTTCTGAACCCGCCTCCAAGAGGCGGGATAGGCCCTTAAGGCCCTTAACAACCACTTAATTGCCTCTATTATCCCATTTTGAGAGGCCTTTCTGATTTTTAGACATTTCCCCCATCCTACACGCCTCCTCTGGAACATGCCAGGTAATCCTGGCGGCCTCACATTTGGATTGCTTACGAACAGCTGCAGCGCCACCATTACAAAGGAGTTTTCACCGATGATCATTTGCAGGTGGCAGAACTTTGTTGTCTCAGGTCTGGGGGAACTTTTAGCAGGCATACTCAGTGTTGTGGAAGTTTGGAGCCTGACACCCATCTCCAGTGTGACCTCCTGGGAAACCCCTCTCCCCACCTTGACTGAGTGCTTCCTCAACTGAGGCATATACCAGAAGCATGGCGACCATTTCCTTTCCTCCTGGACATCAGATTCGGACGAAGACCAACCACGGCAGCAGCAGAACCATGAACAACAGCACCACCAGCAGCAGCAGCAACAACAGGAGCGCCAAGCTGCTGCTCACCCACCTGAAGCTGCACAAGCCAGAAGGCGCCAGCGCGCAACAACATTGCTGCTCGGGATGCAAGGGACACAATCATCTTAGCCAGATTTGGTAAGCCTGCACAATCAAATACTTTTGTCTCGCACCTTCTTACCAGAGCATCGACAATGGACAAGAACCTGCAGATTCCTATTACTCTGAACACCATACTGACAATTGCAAGGCACCCTAAGCCCTCAATGTGAAAGTCCCATTTGCGAAATGACACAGGCCACAACTTCAACAGTTTGCCATCAAATCTGTTTATAATACAATGACAATGATGGCTGGTCCAAATACAAAAATCGCAGCATCCAAGTGACTACCCTTGTGACTACTTGTGCTTTATCCTCCTCTTACGCGTGATCCTACATGGTGCTTCCCCTGTGGCTTCAGCAGATGTGGAGGCCCCTTGCTCACTTCCTTGCTGCTCCTGTCTCGACACCTTTGGCGGCCGTCCTCTGGGGTGGCGAACCTGTGCGGGCTCGCCAACAGTCTGCTGCTCCTGCGGCTGTGCAGAGGCTGAGACACCCATCTCAGTTGGGTGAGGACTCTGGTGGGGCTCTGACCGAGGGCTCTGCAGTGCCATGGTCGTATGAGCGCTTGGAGAGGAGCCCCCACTTCCTTGCTGTCTGCCACCAACATCCCTCTCATGGGTCAGCCCCACTTCAGAGCTAGCAAGTGGCTTGACAGCACCTTGCTGCACTTCAGGGGGGCCATGAAGACCCGTTTCTGCACTGGAAGTCCTACTCCAGAGGACTTCCATGAAGGTCTGGTTTCTATGCTCAATAGCTGACCATCGCTCCTCAAGAGCTGTCATTCTATTCTGAACAATTACCATGTTTTCCATACCCTGGCGACTAAGCTCCTCCATGGCCGTAGCCATCCTCTCCTCTACCGTAGCCATCCTCTCCTCTACGGTAGCCAGCCTTACCATGGAGGTAGCCATCCTTTCCACGGAGGTTGCCATCCTTTCCATGGTGATGCGTTCATGCGCCAATGCCTCCACAAAGGCTCTGCTCATGTTAGCGATGGACTCCTCCATTCGCTCCACACTCGCAGCGACCCTGGAGACAAAACCTGCCAGAGACTCCTGCACCTGTTCCTGGAGTTCCAGCACCGCTCTCCTTCTGGATGGACCCAGAGGCACAGGGTCGACATGCAGCTGAGCCGAGCTGGCAGAGTCCTGCGCCCTCCGACGAGGACTCTTCACTGCCGACCCTGTCTCCACCATCTGCTGATGCTCACTTGTGAGCTGTGATACACCAGGTGCCAGCACTACTCTATCTCGCGAAGGTCCCACTGAGGTGTGAGTGTCTGCGCTGGTGCTGGGTGCACTGAATTCTGCTGACGCTGCACCCTCAGATGTTGCAGCTTCCTCTGAGGAGTCTGGAAGCTCAGGCTCTTCCTCCTGGACAGTGGGGACGGGGGCTTTCGATGGTCCTGTGGGGGAGTAAAGGAAAGAGTTAGAGATGTGAGGTCAAGGTTACATGCACATTGAATAGTGCAGATGATCATAAGTCAATCTGTTAGAGCATCAGATTCATTATCAGTGACTCATGCAATGTCAATGAGAGAGATGCCAAACTATTCTGTCACCAGCTTGCTGTGATGCGCCCGTCTGTCCGTCCCCCACTTGGGAATCCTCCTCGATCCCGGCGATTTCCAGGGCCGCTTCCTCCGAGGCAGTGAGCTGGGCTACTGAGGGTGGCCCTCCTCCTGTCATGGCTCTTTCCCTCTTATTGTGGGCTCTCTTTTCCTGCAATGAGGGACACAAGTGGAGTTTGAGTGAGAATGAAGGAGTGAGTGTAAAGAATCCATAGCATAGATGCTTAGAAGGAGACAAAGGACCCTCCCTGTGTGTTGTAAGTTGTTGTCATTGCATCACAGTGATAGAGAGTGTGAGGGCTGCATGGTCGAATAGTTAAGTGAATGTGACCATAGAGAGAGAGGGAATGGGTAAGGGTGCAGGGATGTAAGTGTCAAGTTGGATTTGGAGGAAGAGGTTGGCAAAGCAGAGTGCTGGTGAGGAGAGGCGATGGGGATCAGATTGAGGGTGATGGGAAAGTCATACTCACTTTTCCTGTGCGGAGAAGGTCATGAAAACTCTTCCTGCATTGCAGCCAGGTTCTGCGGCTCATTGATATGGAGTTCACCTCTTCGGCCACTTGCAGCCACACAGCTTTAGTCTGCTGGGGTGGCTTTTTTCTCCCTGAGGAAGGGAAGAGCACCTCCTTATTAGATCTTGCTCCCTGCACCAGAGCATGGAGGGAGGGCTCATCAAAGCAAGGTGCACACTTTTGCTTGCTGGTGGACATGGTCGGTAAATGAAGTCCTTCATACAATTTCCAAAGTGTTTCCAATCTCCAGAAGAAGCAAGGCTGCTTGCAGGCCTTAAATCCAGCAGCATTGATGACGTCATCGGAGGCGACTTTCTGTATGAAAAGACTCATTGGGCCAGGGGTTCCCACACGCTGGAAATCAATTGCCTAATTAGGGGAAAATCGCAATTTTTCAACACTTCACTTCAGAGTCGGGGTCCTGACACGATTCCCACCTGACACGCCCCAGCCCACCCACACTAGCAAAATCGAGCCCCTCATCTCTAGGAGGGATGTAAATGTAGACTTGGGCCTTCATCGCCCCACTGCTGTGCAGCAAGGTGCTCTCCAGCTCCTTGCTAGCAGGGAAATGCAGGTGGCCCCTGAGAGGAATGATGCTGAGAGGGGACATGGAAGTGGGGGCTCTTCTCAAAGCACTCACACTTCTTCCCCATTGCCTCCCCCTCAGTCAGAGCCCCACATGCTTCCTTGGATCCCGATAGCCGAGTCTGCCCCTACACAGTCGCAGGAGGAGCAGTCTTTGGCGGGGCCATTGTAGGCTCCAAAACCCAGAGGACATCCGCCAAAAGTGTCTACGCAGTCGCAGCAGGGAAGTGAGCAGCCTGCCTCTACCTCTGCTGAAGACACAGGGTTTGCATCTCGTAGAAGCACTCGTAAAAGAAAAAGGACACAAAAGTAGATGCACAAGTGTGTGCACATAGGTGTATGAACAAATGTTAGTGTTAAGGTTCCGTTATTTTGATGACACAGATAAATGTATTTATTTTCACCACTTTCCAGTCTTGTCCATTTTTGCCTGCTACTTGGAGTGAATGGTGAGACATTATGTAATTTCGAGCAATGGGGGTTTGGGTGAAAGGAATGGCTTGGTCATTGTAGGCCTGCTTTATGGTGTTGTTGTGGGGGTGGGGGGGTGCGGGGAGGGGAGGATTAGTACAGCATGTGCCAACCATATGGGTGCATTGGAGCAAGTTAAGTAAATCTGGCCATGATGAGGTCATTCCGGGTAGCAATTTGCGCCGCTGCTGGTGCCATCACCACATCAGGTTCCTCCTCCTCTCCTCCTCATCTTCCAGCTGTTGCTCCTCCTCCTCTGAAGAGGCTGTGTGCTGTGCGCCATGCTCCTCCTGCAGCTCCTGTCCTCGCGGCTGCGCTATGTTGTACAGACCCTGGCTGGTGCGTACTGAAGGGCTCCTCCAGATCGGTCAAGGCATCTGAAGCGCATCTTGAGCATGCTGATTGCTTGCTCTATGACATATCTGGTGGACATGTGGCTTTTATTATAATGCTCCTCGGCCTCAGTACTTGGCCTCCTCAAGGGTGTCATGAGCCACCTCTTTAGTAGATAGCCCTTGTCTCCAAGCAGCCAGCCGGTAATTCTGTTTGGAGGTGTGAGGAGCTGAGGGAGGGTGGACTGGTGCAGGACAAAAGAGTCATGACAGCTGCCAGGGAATCTGGCGCACACATGCATGATGATCTTCCTATGGCTGCAGATGAGCTGCACGTTGAGGGAGTGGAAGCCCTTGTGGTTGACAAATACTCCTGGGTGATGCTGGAGTGTCCTGATGGCCACATGTCTGCAGTCGATGACACCCTGCACCTGTGGGAAGCCAGCCAGAGCCGCAAAGCCAAGCGCCCGCTCAGTAACACTGGCTTCATCTATGACAAAGTTCACATAATGAGCAGCCTTGTTAAGCATGGCATCAGTGACCTGGGTGATGCATCTGTGGGCGGCCGACTGCGAGTTGCCGCAAATGTCTGCTGCAGATCCCTGGAAGGAGCCTGAGGTGGAGAAGTTGAGGGAGGTGGTAACTTTGACAGCCATTGGTTAAAGTGTCCACCAGGTCCTCTGGGCAGCAGGTCTTGCTCCAGTAAGCTGCAAATGTCTGCGACGACCTGGCACGATAGCCTGAGCCTCCTGAAGCACTGCTGCTCAGGTATGCTGAGGAAGCTCATCCTCTGCCTGTATACTCTGTGTTGGGGGTATTGCCTCCGGCGCGGTGCAGCCCTGTGGTGCCCCCCTCTCTCCTGTGGAGCATCAGGTCATTGAGGAGAAGGCTGCTGTTGTGTTTGCTGTTGCTGCTGCTGGTGTGGCTGGTGGTGTTGGTGCTGGGGTCATCTTGGTTCGATTCTGAGGACTAAGGTGAGACAGTATAAGCGACACCCATGCTGATCTAATAGATGACAGGTAAAGTGGAGACCAGAGGCACAATCTTTCAATGTTGTGATAGTGACTATCAATGTGGTGAGAGTGGCTTGAGGTTTCAGGAATGACCTGCAAACTCCTGACACCCAAATCTCTGCACAAAATGGAGTCAGCAAGAGCCTTTCCATTAGCCAAGTAATAAGGTGTAATGTGGGAGTATTTATGTGCTTTTCCCAGCTCTCACTGAATGGACTCACACAATGGCCACTGATCATCCGCCTCCTCTTCACAAGTGAGGTTCCTGACCTGCATGAATACCGTGCTCCTGCAGTTAAAGTCAAAAGCGGCTGTTAAAAACCCTCTTGAGTGTCTCTCAGTTAATTACTTGAATGAGGTCGCCTGCCTCTGCTGATCGCGTCCGTGGTGCGTCTTCAAAGGCGCCCGAGTTAAATGTCTGAGACAGTGGGATGACGGTGGGTTCCCGACGCACTGGCAATTTCATGGATTTTTACTGCCAACCTGCCCCCAAACCCGCACACTCGGCAACAGGGAAATTCCGACCTCTGTGTTTCTGGTACTTGTACCTAAATCTCTCTGAACACCAACATTTAATAGTTTCTCACCATTTAAAAATATTCTGTTTTCCTATTCTTCCCACCAAAGTGAATAACCTCACATTTCCCCACATTATACTCCATCTGCCATCTCATTGCCCACTCACTTAGCCTGTCTATATCCCTTTGCAGGTTCTTTGCGTTCTCCTCACAGCTTATTTTCCCACCTAGCTTTGTATCATCAGCAAACTTGGATACATTACACTCGGTCCCTTCATCTAAGTCATTAATATAAAAAGAAAAGAAAGACTTGCATTTATATAGCGCCTTTCATGACCACCAGACGTCTCAAAGCACTTTACAGCCAATGAAGTACTTTTGAAGTGCAGTCACTGTTGTAATGTAGGAAATGCGGCAGCCAATTTGTGCACAGCAAGCTCCCAGATAATGACCAGATAATCTGTTTTAGTGATGTTGGTTGAGGGATAAATATTGGCCAGGACACCTGCTCTTCTTCGAAATAGTGCCATGGGATCTTTTACATCCACCTGAGAGAGCAGACGGAGCTTCAGTTTAATGTCTCATCCAAAAGACGGCACCTCTGACAGTGCAGCACTCCCTCAGCACTGTACTGGAGTGTCAGCCCAGCTTTATGTGCTCAAGTGGGACTTGAATCCACAATCTTCTGACTCAGAGGCGAGTGTGCTACCAACTGAGCCACAGCTGACTCCTAATATAGATTGTAAATAGCTGAGGCGCAAGCACTGATCCTTGCGGCACCCCAGCAGTTACAGCCTGCCAATCTGAAAATGACCTGTTTAATCCTACTCTCTGTTTTCTGTCCGTTAACCAATCCTCTATCCATGCTATACATTGGGAGCAGCAGCGACATTGGACCGACCTGTAAGGGAACAGGCGAAGGAGGAGCGAGGAAATAAAGCCCGAGGCTCGAGGACCAGACCGAGCTATTGGGAGCAGCAGCGAGAGCGGACCTCAACAGGCAACATTCGAAAGTGACGTCAGAGATTAAAAGTGACGTCGGCACAAGGGAAGGAGCTGATTGGTAAGTAGGACCTGGTGAGTATTTCTGCAGTCCAGTTGTTAAAGTAAAAGTAAGGTCTCTAGTTTAGAGTAAGTAGTGTTTAAAGTGAAGTAAGGTCCCTAGTGTATTTAATATTCTTTAATTTAAAGGAAGTAAAGGGAGTAAATTAAGGGCAGGGCAGCTCAGCAGCGTGGAGTGCTCCTCATGTGCTATATGGGAAGTCAGGGGCACTTTCGGTGTCCAGGACGAACACATGTGCAGGAAATGTCTCCAGATGCAGCTACTCAAAATCCGCGTTTCGGAGCTGGAGCTGCGGCTGGAGTCACTTTGGAGCATCCGCGAGGCTGAGATCTTCGTGGATAGCACGTTTGACGAGGTGATCACACTGCAGGTAACGAGTGTACAGGCAGACAGGGAATGGGTGACTGCCAGACAGAGTAAAAGAACTAGGAAGGTAGTGCAGGAGTCCCCTGGATCCATCTCCTCTCTAACAGATTTTCCGTTTTGGATACTGCTGGGGGAGATGGTTTCTCAGGGGAATGCAGCAAGAGCCAAGTCCGTGGCACTACGAGTGGCTCAGCTGCACAGGAGGGAGGAAAAAGAGTGGGAGAGCAATAGTGATAGGGAATTCTATCGTAAGGGGAACAGATAGATGTTTCTGTGGCTTCAGACGTGACTCCAGGATGGTATGTTGCCTCTCTGGTGCAAGGGTCAAGGATGTCACTGAGCGGCTGAAGGACATTCTGAAGGGGGAGGGTGAACAGCCAGAGGTCGTGGTCCATATCGGTACCAACGGCATAGGTAGAAAGAGGGACGAGGTCCTGCAAGCAGAATATAGGGAGCTAGGAAATAAATTAAAAAGCAGGACCTCAAAAGGTAGTAATCTCAGGATTACTCCCAGTACCACGTGCTAGCGAGAGCAGAAATAGGAGAACAGACCAGATGAATGCGTGGCTGGAGAGATGGTGTAGGAGGGAGGGATTTAAATTCCTGCGGCATTGGGACCGATTCTGGGGAAGGTGAGACCTGTACAAGCTGGACGGGTTACACCTCGGCAGAAACGGGACCAACATCCTCGCAGCGGGGTTTGCTAGAGCTGTTGGGAAGGATTTAAACTAGTTTGTCAGGGGGCTGGGAACCTAAGTGTGGGCCCAGAATGGAGAGAAACAAAGCTGGAAGTGTAAGTTAGAAAAGTAGTCAGCAAAACTAGTAGGGAGCAGAAACAAAGGCCAACAATAAAGAGGGTCAAAGTGCAGAAAAATATTAAACAGGCAAAGTTGAAGACACTTTATCTAAATTCACGTAGCATTCGCAACAAGGTGGATGAATGAATGGCACGAATAGAAGTAAATGGATATGATGTAATTGCCATTACAGAGACATGGTTGCAGGGTAACCAAAGCTGGGAACTGAATATTCCAGGGTACTCAACATTTAGGAAGGACAGACAAAAAGGAAAAGGAGGTGGCGTAGCGCTGTTAATAAGGGATGAGATCGGTACAGTAGAGATAAAAGATCTTGGCTTGGCAGATCATGATGTAGAACTGGAATCAGTTTGGGTGGAGCTAAGAAACAACAAAGGGGGGAAAACATTGGTGGGAGTTGTGTATAGGCCACCAAGCAGTAATGGTAATGAAGAGCACAGTATCTATCAAGAGATTAGAAGTGCATGTAACAAGGACAATACGGTAATCATGGTGGACTTAAATCTACATATTCACTGGGCAAATCAAATTACCACTGATGGTGTGGAGGACGAATTCTTGGAATGCATGTGAGATGGTTTCCTGGATCAGTATGTGGAGGAACCAACCAGGGAACAGGCTATTCTAGATCTGGTACTGTGTAATGAGAAAGGGCTAATCAATAATCTTGTGGTAAAGGGGCCTTTAGGGACAAGTGACCATAATATGATTGAATTTTACATTAAGTTTGAGAGTGATGTAGTCCAATCTGATACTAAGGCCTTCAATCTAAACAGAGGAAACTACAAGGGTATGAGGGACAAGTTGGCCATGGTAGATTGGGAGACTACACTAAAAGGTATGAAGGTGGACATACAATGGCTAACATTCAAGAAAATAATGCATAATTTGCAACAAACATATATTCCTCTAGGGCATAAAAACCCAAAAGGAAAAGTGATCCAACCATGGCTCACAAAATAAATTAAAGCTAGTATTAAGTCAAAGGAGGAAGCTTATAAAGTTGCCAGAAAAAGTGGTCAGCCTGAGGATTGGGATCTTTTTAGAAATCAGCAAAGGGGGACCAAGAAATTGATAAAGAAAGGGAAAATGGAATATGAGCACAAACTAGCGAAAAATATAAAAATGGATTGTAAAAGCTTCTATAGGTATGTGAAAAGGAAAAGACTGGCGAAGGTAAATGTAGGTCCTTTACAGTCAGAGACGGGAAAATTTATAATGGGGAATGAGGAAATGGCAGTGAAATTAAATAAATACTTTGTTTCTGTCTTCGCGGAGGAAGACACAAAAAACCTCCCAGAAATACGAGAAAACCAAGGGTGTGACGAGAATGAGGAACTTAAAGAAATTATTATTAGTAAAAAAACAGTACTAGCAAAATGAATGGGACTAAAAGTCAATAAATCCCAAGGACCAGATGACCTACATCCTAGGGTTTTGAAAGAGCTGGCCATTGGAATAGTGGACGCATTGGTTGTCTTCTTCCAAAATTCTATAGATTCTGGAACGGTTCCTGCAGATTGGAGGATAGCAAATGTAACCCCGCTTTTTAAGAAAGGAGGGAGAGAGAAAACGGGGAACTACAGACCTGTTAGCCTCACATCAGTAGTTGGGAAAATGCTGGAATCTATTATAAAGGATGCAATAACTGGGCATTTAGAAACTAATAGTAAGATTGGGCAGAGTCAGCATGGATTTATGAAAGGGAAATCCTGTTTGACAAACCTATTGGAGTTTTTTGAGGATGTAACTAGTGGATTAGACAAAGGGGAACCGGTAGATGTGGTGTATCTGGATTTTCAGAAGACCTTCGATAAGGTCCCATACAAGAGGTTGGTGAACAAAATTAGGGCACATGGAATTGGGGGTAATATACTAGCATGGATTGAGAATTGGTTAACAGACAGAAAACAAAGAGTAGGGATAAACGGGTCTTTTTCAGGATGGCAGGCTGTGACTAGTGGGGTACCGCAAGGATCAGTGCTTGGGCCCCAGCTATTCACAATCTATATCAATGATTTGGATGAGGGGACTAAATGGAACATTTCCAAATTTGCTGATGATACAAAGCTAGGTGGCAGTGTCAGTTGCGAAGAGGATGTGAAGAGGCTTCACGGGGATCTCGACAGGCTCAGTGAGTGGACGAGAACATGGCAGATGGAAAATAATGTGGATAAATGTGAAGTTATCCACTTTGGTAGAAAAAACAGAAAGGCAGAGTATTTCCTAAATGGTGAAAGATTGGGGAATGCAGATGCTCGAAGGGACAGATGCTCGTAGGCAACATGGTGGCATAGTGGTTAGCACTGGTACCTCACAGTGCCAGGGACCCGGGTTCGAATCTGACCTCGGGTGACTGTCTGTGTGGAGTTTGCACATTCTCCCCGTGTCTGCGTGGGTTTCCTCCGGGTGCTCCGGTTTCCTCCCACAGTCCAAAAATGTGCGGATTAGGTTGAATTGGCTATGATAAATTGACCCTTAGTGTTAGGGGTGGATTAAATATGTGGGGTTATGAGGATAGGATGGGATATGTTAGGGAGGAATTAAATACGTGGGGTTACAGGGGTAGGGTGGGATATGTGTACTGTGGGGATTAAAGCAGGGACAGGGTACTAGATTTGGATGATCAGCCATGATCGTATTGAATGGTGGAGCAGGCTCGACGGGCTGAATGGCCTACTCCTGCTCCTAGATTCTATGTTTCTATGTTTCTATGACCTGGGTGTCCTTGTACATGAGTCACTGAAAGTGAATGTGCAGGTGCAGCAAGCCATTAGGAAGGCAAATGGTATGCTGGCCTTCATTACAAGAGGATTTGAGTACAGGAGTAAAGAAGTCTTACTCCAATTATATAGGGCCTTGGTGAGACCACACCTGGAGTACTGTGTACAATTTTGGTCTCCTTACTTAAGGAAGGATATACTTGCCATAGAGGGAGTGCAATGAAGGTTCACAAGATTGATTCCTGGGATGGCGGGACTGTCGTATGAGAAGAGATTGAGTAAACTAGGCCTGTATTCTCTTGAATTCAGAAGAATGAGAGGGGATCTCATTGAAGCATACAAAATTATTACAGGGCTTGATAGGATGGATGCTGGGAGAATGTTTCCCTTGGCTGGGGAGTCTAGAACCAGGGGCCACAGCTTCAGGATAAAGGGTAGGCCATTCAGAACTGAGATGAGAAGAAATTTCTTCATAGAAACATAGAAAATAGGTGCAGGAGTAGACCATTCGGTCCTTCGAGCCTGCACCGCCATTTAATGCGTTCATGGCTGAACATGCTACCTCAGTACCCCATTCCTGCTTTCTCGCCATACCCCTTGATCCCCCTAGTTGTGAGTATTATATCTAACTCCCTTTTGAATATATTTAGCGAACTGGCCTCAACAACCTTCTGTGGTAGAGAATTCCACAGATTCACCACTCTCTGGGTGAAGAAGTTCCTCCTCATCTCAGTCTTAAATGGCTTCCCCTTTATCCTTAGACTGTGACCCCTGGTTTTAGTTTTCCCTAACATTGGAAACATTCTGCCCGCATCTAATTTGTCTAAACCAGTCAGGATTTTAAACGTCTCTATAAGATCCCCCCTCATTCTTCTGAACTCCAGAGGATACAAGTTCAGTTGATCCAGTCTTTCTTGATATGTCAGTCTGGCCATCCCAGGAATCAATCTAGTGAACCTTTGTTGCACTCCCTCAATAGCAAGAATGTCCTTCCTCAAGTTAGGAGCCCAAAACTGCACACAATACTCCAGCTGTGGCCTCACCAAGGCCCTGTACAACTGTAGCATCACCTCCCTACTCCTGTACTCAAATCCCCTTGCTATGAAGGCCATCATGCCATTTGCTTTCTTGACTGCCTGCTGCACTTGCCTTCCCACCTTCAGTGACTGATGTACCATGACGCCCAGGTCTCGTTGCACCTCCCCTTTCCCTAATCTGCCACCATTCAGGTAATAGTCTGCCTCCCTATTTTTACCACCAAAGTGGATAACCTCACATTTATCCACATTGTACTTCATCTGCCATACATTTGCCCATTCACCCAACCTGTCCAAGTCACTCTGTAGCCTCCTAGCATCCTCCTCATTGTTCACACTGCCTCCCAATTTAGTGTCATCCGCAAATTTGGAGATATTACAATTAATCCCTTCGTCCAAATCATTAATATATAATGTAAACAGCTGGGGCCCCAGCACCGAACCCTGCGGTACCCCGCTGGTCACTGCCTGCCATTCTGAAAAGTACCCATTTACTCCTACTCTTTGTTTCCTGTGTGCCAACCAGTTCTCAATCCACGTCAACACATTACCCCCAATCCCATGTGCTTTAACTTTGCACACCAATCTCTTGTGTGGGACCTTGTCGAAGGCCTTCTGAAAGTCCAAATACACCACATCTACTGGTTCCCCCCCGTCCACCCTATTGGAAACATCCTCAAAAAATTCCAGAAGATTTGTCAAGCATGATTTCCCTTTCACAAATCCATGCTGACTTGGACCTATCATGTCGCCACTTTCCAAATGGTCTGTTATGACATCTTTAATAATTGATTCCATCATTTTACCCACCACCGATGTCAGGCTGACCGGTCTATAATTCCCTGCTTTCTCCCTCCCTCCTTTTTAAAAAAGAGGGGTTACATTAGCCACCCTCCACTCCTTCGGAACTGATCCAGAGTCTAAGGAATGTTGGAAAATGATCGTCAATGCATCCATTATTTCCAAGGCCACCTCCTTAAGTACTCTGGGATGCAGACCATCATGCCCTGGGGATTTATCAGCCTTCAGTCTGATTCAAAGGGTGGTGAATCTTTGGAATTTTCTACCCCAGAGGGTTGTGGAGGCTCAGTCATTGGGTATATTCAAAACAGAAGTCGATAGATTTCTGACTAGTAAGGGCATCAAGGGATATGGCGATAGGGCCGGTGAATGGAGTTGAGGCAGAAGATCAGCCATGATCTCATTGAATGGTGGAGCAGGCTTGAAGGGCCGAATGGCCTACTCCTGCTCCTATTTCTTCTGTTCTTATGTTCTTACCCCCAACCCCATGAGCCCTTACCTTTTATGTGGCACCTTATCGAATGCCTTTTGAAAATCCAAATGTACTACATCCACTTGTCTCATTTGTATCCTTTTTAAAGAATGGTCACATTTTACCTTTTCACAGAATTTGGGAAAATTATAGTCAGAAATACCAACTTATGCATTGGAAAACATTAGCGTGTGATCTGACTTGATCAGTTTTCTAGCTTCTCCAAAGAAATGGTCCAATGTCCGTGCTGGCAGCATTACTGAAACGGCGATTCATCACAGAGAATGTTAGTATTTATCTGACAGTTCCAGCAGGTTTAAGGAGAAAAGGAAACTTACAGATTCCTGATTTCGCACAGGTGTAACAACATTCTTGTCCCTCCAGTCAAATGTTGGTGGTAACGCTGGCCTTTTGGTATCCTTAGAGAATGATGTGTATTTGGGAAGTTGCACTGATCTTGATCCTAAATATGTTGCTGCAGATTGAATTATAAAAAAAAATATTTTCCTCCCCGCTTAATATCAGTTTTTAGTAAAAATGTAAACATATAATTTCAAAAATCCCACTACATTAGTCCATATTTAGTTCTAATGAAATTAAACAGTAGTACTTCCATAAAGCAAAGTTCTGCACGAATGCTTAACATGCCCATGCTGCATCCCTCCTAGAGCTCCACGCACATTCTCCTTTACAAATGCCATCAACTACAGTTGATGATTTGGGAAAAATTCAGAACAACACGGGTGGAGCAGCAGCGTTAGAGTTCCTCAGTTTTCTATTTGTACCAAAATCAAAACCAAAGACGAAATCTTTCTTGGTGGTCTGATGGCACAAGAAACTAGTGCAATGATGTGTTCACTGCTGAGTGGTTTCACTACAATTTCTCAAAAGCCCAGTTTTAGCCAGGTTGCATGGGGTAATATGCAGAGAAAAGCCAATGTGCTCCTGCAATTATTGGTATGGAAAACTGCAAGAACAGTGAGTCTAGGCTGCTCTTTTGTGCTTCTACTACCAGCCTAGCGCTTTGCGCTGAGTGGGTAATTACTATTTTGCATTGTACATCCCTCCATCACAACCCAACATGCAGCAAAAATTTCCTAACTTGACATTCAGTTTGTCGAAGCTTAACTTGTCAAAGGCACATTCAACTTTAATTATTCAAAATGCTGTGGTCCAAGCACAATAATAAGCTTTAATATTAATAGACTGGCTGCGTATTGAAATGTTATAAGACATCACCTCTAAATACTTCAGGCGACAAATCAGAAAACTGGTTGATTCCATAAATAGCGGAGCCACTTTCATTCGACAAGTTTGAAGAAATAAGATTCATCGTATAATATCTCTGTACGCTTTCCTAGAAATTAAAAATAGTTTTTTTCCATAATCAAGTTTCAGAAATGGAACAATTTTAAAATATTGCTATTTTCTGTAAGACCTAGGAATTAACCGACCTAAATTTTTGCACAAATGCTATTTCCCTTTTTAGAAAAAGCAGCTAAAAGTGACTAACTTTGGTCATTAAAATAATATGGATGTTTCAAATCACTGAGCTGTATTAGTGACACAATTGATGAGTTATTTAGTCTTCAACTGATCATAGTTTCTGTGCTGGCAACATCAAGGAAATTCTAATGTGAGATTATAAATGGAGTGTTGTTTCTTTTTAAAATGGACATGCATCAAATATAACACTTCTAAACCAAAGTAACTGTTCACTTCCAATGAGTGAGACTTGTCAAAACTGAAATAAGCAGTACAGAATCAACCAACACTAATTTCAATCCAACATGCATGAAACAAACAAGAATTAACTCAAAACTCTGCACAGTGTACTTAAAACATTCATTACTAAAATACCATTGACAACATTAACATGTTTTGGTGGCACTGGGTCACTTATAAATTACTTTTGTGGTATATATCAATGATTTATACGTGGGGGCATAATTAAGAAGCTTGCAGATGATACAAATATTGGCCGTGTGGTTGATAGTGAGGAAGAAAGCTGTAGACTGCAGGAAGATATCAATGGACTGGTCAGGTGGGCAGAAAAGTGGCAAATGGAATTCAAACCAGAGAAGTGTGAGGTAATGCATTTGGGGAGGGCTAACAAGGCAAGAGAATACACAAAAATGGTGGGATACTGAGAAGTGTAGGGGAACAGAGGGACCTTGGAGTGCATGTCCACAGATCCCTGAATGTAGCAGAACAGGTAGACAAGGTGCTTAAGAAGGCATACGGGATACTTTCCTTTATTAGCTGAGGCATAGAATAGAAGTCATGATGCGGAGATGCCGGCGTTGGACTGGGGTGGACAAAAATGAGAAGTCGCACAACACCAGGTTATAGTCCAACAGATTTATTTAAAATTACAAGCTTTCGGAGCTGTCGCCCCTTCGTCAGGTAAAGTTACTGTGAGAGAATCTATCAGAATTCACAGAATATAAACACAGAGAAAATGCATAGATTAAATCTTTCCCTACATCAAAGACACACTAACAGCACAGCCATTGTCATCTCATTGTCTTGGCTGTGCTCTTAGTGTGTCTTTGATGTAGGGAAAGATTTAATCTATGCATTTTCTCTGTGTTTATATTCTGTGAATTCTGATAGATTCTCTCACAGTAACTTTACCTGACGAAGGGGCGACAGCTCCGAAAGCTTGTAATTTTAAATAAATCTGTTGGACTATAACCTGGTGTTGTGCGACTTCTCATAGAATAGAAGAGCAGAGAGGTTATGCTTGAACTGCATAAAACACTAGTTAGGCCACAGCTAGAGTACTGTGTACAGTTCTGGTCACCACATTACAGGAAAGATCTGATTGCACTACAGAGGGTACAGAGATTTACGAGGATGTTGCCTGGACTGGAGAATTTTAGCTATGACGAAAGATTGGATAGGCTGGGGTTGTTTTCTTTGGAACAGGTGAGGCTGATGGGATGAACTGAGGCAAGGGCGGAGACGGGCGATGTTATGGAGGTGGAAGTAGGCAGTCTTTGTTATGCTGCGGATATGCGGTCGGAAGCTCATTTCAGGGTCAAATATGACACCAAGGTTGTGAACAGTGTGGTTCAGCCTCAGACAAATATTAGGGAGAGGGATGGAGTCAGTGGCTAGGGAATGGAGTTTGTGGCGGGGACCGAAACAATGGGCTCGATTTTCACCGGCCCGTGGAGGCGGGATTGGGGGCGTGTGGGGAGTTAAAATAGCAAAAAATGGCTGGCGGGCCCGATCCCGCCTCCATCCCGCCTCCGCTGAATTTTCCCAGTTGTGAGTTTTCAGATCCCGTTCCCGTCCCGCCTCCAAGAAGTGGGATAGGCCCTTAAGGCCATTGACAACCACTTAATTTCCTCTATAATCCAATTTTGAGAGGCCTTTCTGATTTTTACACTTTTCCGATGTGATGCACGCCTCCTCTGAGGCGGTAGCACACTTGGATTGCTGACTATCAGCTGCAGCTCCACCATTAGGAAGGAGATTTGATCAATCGTGGTGGTGGTGGTGGTGGTGAAAAAATCTGGGAGCAGACGTAGGTCTCCTGCTGCTCATTTTGCCTCCAGGTCCCTCTCACAGCAAAGGCCAAAAGCTTCCCAGTCTTTGCAGACCTTAAATGCAGCAGCAATGATGACATCATCAGAGGCGACTTTCAGACTGAAAACACTAATTGGGTCATGGGTTCCCACATGCTGAAACTCAATTGCCCAATTAGGGGAAAATCGAATAATTCTCCCACATCCAATTGGAGTCGGGTGGCTAACACGAAAAGTGGATGATACGACCCCAGCCTGCCCCAATGACAAAATCGAGCCCAATGGCTTCGGTCTTCCCAATATTTAATTGGAGAAAATTTCTGCTCATCCAGAACTGTATGTCGGACAAGCAGTCTGACAATTTAGAGACCGTGGAGGGGTTGAGAGAAGTGGTGGTGAGGTAGAGCTGGGTGTCATCAGCGTACATGTGGAAACTGACGCTGTGTTTTCAGATGATGTCGCCAAGGGGCAACATGCAGATGAGAAATACAGAGGGGGCCAATGTAGAATTCGCAATTATCGCGATTTCATTTTTATAAGGAGAAAACACAAGTTTCGTTCAAAACAGCTTTTATTTCAGCGAAATGCTGTCAGGTTTAAATTGGACACAAGCAGCCTGTAAAATGGCCGCCGCACCGCGTGACAGAACATTCGAGACTTTTCGGCAGGCAGACAAGATGGCGTTCCAATAAACATTCTTGCAAGATCGATAACGATTCAGCACAGTGAAGACATTACACAGGACATTATGGGTTTACAGTATAAACATCGATACTGGAATCGGTCTCCCAGGTACAAAGGAAAGCCATCAAGGGCCCATCCAAAGGACATTAATATGTAAACTCCCAACGGCTCTACGATGAGAGAGCCGTTAGCAGGTAGTTATGCAGGACATTTGGAAGCCCCAAACCCCTCCAGGGGGAACACCGACCGATTTAACAATGGGAGAAGTATTAACAGGTACTCAAACATTCAGGAGTAGCCCCGAAACCCATTAAAGACAGAGATCACCCATACAGGACTTTTTGGGCGCCAAACCTTAAACAAAAGAATGGACATTATAGTTGGGCGGGAAACGGAAGAACTGTGCACTATAATTGCAGGCCCAAACCGCCCATTCGGTCTCTTGATTCTTGGCTCTTGACTCTTGATTCTTGCTCCTGCTTCGTGTTCGTGACTCTTGCCGCTTGCTGCTGTTATCCTCGTGGCTGATCCTGGGTAAAAGACTGTTGCAAAGACCTATGTTGGTAGCTGGCAGCGGAACCGAAGGCCCGGGATGAGATGAGATGAGATGAGATGAGAGGAGAAGAGAAGAAGACCTTATCCATCGCCACGGTCAGTAAATCCCGACCGCGCCTGTAGGTCGATCAGCCAAGTCTTCTTGACGACGAAGTTTTCTTCTAACAAAACATATTGCATCGACGATAACTGGACTGTGCAAACACATCGTATCAATGATATTGACAACGGTGCTCCTCGACTGAACTGTAAAGTCCACCAACAGAGGTCTTCACTACAGCGGACGGTCCAGCCGACTGACCGAGCAGCAGAAGCAGTAAACAAGTGGGACCAGGAGATCTCCTGACCAACACGTGGGTGCTGCGGTGAAAAACATCCGATCAGCTATTCGGGATTTCTCCGAGTTATTACGAGTGGTGAGCATGAGTCTCGGGATCCTACGAAGCTAGTTTTAGGATAGTTATTGATAGGGGAGGGTTGAAAGTAAGGATATTTGTAATGTGTGCCCTATTTACGTTGTGCTGGTCGTTCCTCGTTTCCCTAAGAGTGATTATAACTGTTTGTAAGATTGTACTGTCATTAATCTGTGCATATGACATGTATTTCATAATTTTAAGTATCATGCAATAAAGATTTTCCATTTCGTACCGTTCAAACCAAGTCTACATGAGTTTTATCTCCATTGCTGCTCTCGCATCTAAGTCCAGTGTCCAGAACCGTAAGGGAGAGTGATTCGAACCACTCACAGGGGTGTCTAGTGTTCCCAGACTGGCTGGAGACCAGGCCTAGACCCGCACTGACATACAGGCTGCACAGAGCCGCGTGAATCTCACAGGCCACGAGACACGCAGGGTCAGGAGAGTATCCCTTACAGAAAATGGCGACCGCGGCAGGACGTTGGCAGCGAGAGGGTGGTGTGTTGGACTTTGGAATGACTGTACGAAATGTGATGCAGGAAAAGATAGCGGATTACGTGTTTGGAAAGGTTAATCTAACGAAAAAGTGGATAAGCGAACTGTTAGCGGATAAGAGCCCACTAGAGGCAGCTGAAAGGTGGACGGATAGTAAGGAGCATAAAAAGGCAGTTGAGAAAGCAGTCTGGCTTATGTGCTACAAAAGGCAGGTTCAGATTTCTAACCAGACCAATACAGCGCTAACCGCTCGAATCAAGCAGTTAGAGGAGGAAATGGAGGAGAAGGTTTCTGGAGGGGAGGTGCTCATTAAGAGTTTAAATGAGTTACGCCAGGAAAGCCAGGAAGTCTCCAGCTACCTTAAAACAAGGGTAGAGTATCTCGAGTGCCAGATCACTGAAGCAAAATTAAACGAGAATAGGATGAAGGACAGATGTAACCGTCAAGCTGCCCAGATAAGAACTCAAGAAGAGAGCTTAATGGGGGTTAGGTCGGCGTATAAGTTGGCCCTTGAGGATAAGTTTCAGGGAGCCGACCATAGCGCCTGCGAAAAGGAGATAGAGAGCCTCAAAAAGGCCGTGAATAATGCGAACGGCATGGTGTGCCTTATTAATCCGTCGGCACGCCAGCCGCTAGTAAGTGAGAGATTTAGAAATTCCCCACCAAGTAAAGCAGAAGAAGTAGTAGCCACTGCGCCCCCCGCGCCACCCAGCTATTCAGAAACCTGGGTTAGGGAGGAAGCACCGGAAGAAGCGAAAGAGCCCGTTGAAAAAGAGGTAGAAAAGGGATCGTTGTATCCAGTAACGGGGATTAAAAGGGGCCCAAGCAGAAACGGTGGGGAAGAACCGGGGGATCTCCTCGGACAGCTGGTGTTGCCTCACAGTTCACATCAGCTGAGGGCCATGATAAACCACGTAAGGAAGCTGACCGAGATAGACGACCCTTCCGTACATTTTAGGGAAGTGGAGCAAGCCGCAGCCATCAACGGCTGCGATGATGGGGAGACAGCAAAAATGCTGCTGTTCTCATTAGACAGCTCGGTCCTTCAGTGTCTCTCAGGCGATAGCAAGAGGGGTAATAAAAGTTATGAGGAATTGAAAAATGAGGTCCTAGAAGTAGTGGGAGCGAACGACGGAGGTCCGTTTGCTAGAGTGGGACAGACAGTGCAGATGGAGGGAGAACCCCCGAAGGTTTTTGCCGACAGGCTGTGGCCAGTATATGAGCGCAGCTGTCTAGGTGCGCCCGAGCGCGAAGATGTGGAAGGCGCCGCTTTAATTCATTGGCTTAGGTGCATAATAGCCAACAGTTTACCAGCCGTTAGAGAGCAGGCAAAAGCCTGGTTCGATCCCAATGACCTCAACCTTACGGAAGAGTCGGTCTTGAATCGACTCACGTTAGGTTACCGTAACATAAGGGGTATGGCAACACGTCCCTTTAAGGGAAAAGTACATGAGGTACGACCCGCAGCCCCGGCTCAAAGAGAGTGGCATCAGGAGGGTAATCGCGCCCCACCGGCAAGCAATGCCTGTTACGGGTGTGGGAAGACAGGGCACTGGCGCAAGCACTGCAGGAACCCTTGGAAGGATTCCAAGGATAAGAATCCCGCGGTCCGAACCCAGGCGCCTGTCCCGGCTAAGGAGACAAAGGTACCCACCTCTCCCGAAGACCTTGAGGCAGTGTTAGGAGTCATGCGCAAGATGGTTTTAAATGCGCGTGGACAGGTGGCGGTCGCAACCGGCCCCGTAGGTGCCGCAGGACCGTCTAATAGTGCCCCATGACTAGAACCAGCACAGCCCGTCTACCTGTGTCCGCTCAGCTATGATGCGTGGAGGCGACCTGTGGTGGAGATGGAGGTAGAGAAACAAAAGGGAAGTTATCTGTTGGACACGGGAGCTTCTTGCACCATAATCCATACAGATGACCCTTTTGACTCGCCGCTATCTACCAAGGTCCCATTCACGCTAGCAGGGTTCACAGGGAAAGAACAGGCTGGCACGTTTTCCCTCCCGCTATCCATTCGTTTAGGGACACTTCGCCTTAAGTGGAAGTGTATACTAATGGCATGGCAAAAGGGGGGTGGAAGAGGTATTCTCGGGTCCGATCTGCTAGCGGGACACGGGATCCTCGTGGACCTCAGAAATCACTGTCTCTGGGGGGCTAAAGGGGAAAAGGGCGAAGTAATGGTAATTCAAGGGGAGGAAGAAACAGGGGTCCTGTGTACCGTACAGCCATCCGGAGGCTACGACCTCAGGCTTATGGTCGCAGATGTCCCAACGGACATGCAGACGTACGTGACAGATAATATGCACGCGTTTGCAACCCACAAGCACGATTGTGGGAGGGTGGTCGGGTTTGAGGTCAGCGTAGATGGGGACCCCATGACCCGACCCCAAAAGCAGTATAACTTCCCCAAAGAAGCAGAACCCGATATGGAGGCAGCAATGTCTTCCTTGGTGCAGCAGGGCGTGTTGAGGCCGATAGCCACACACGTGAACTCCCCATTATGGCCGGTTAGGAAGCCGGATAATTCGTGGAGAGCCACGGTGGACTACAGAGTCCTTAACAGTAACATCCCCGCCTGCGCGCCCACAGTAGCAGCAGTTGCTGACCTAATAGGGAGCATCCCAGCGTCCGCGACCACGTTCACGGTGCTGGATATCTCGAACGGTTTTTGGTCCATCCCGCTGCGGCGAGAGGACCAGTACAAGTTTGCCTTTACGTTTAAAGGGCAACAGTACACGTGGAACTGTCTGCCACAAGGTTTCCACAATAGCCCCAGTATTTTTCACCAGTGTATGGCAGGGAGTTTAAAGGAGTTTAGTCAGCCCAATCAGATAGTACAGTATGTGGATGATTTGCTCCTATTTACGGACTCAAGGGAGGAGCACGGACCACTGCTGGACGAGTTATTGGAGCTGTTAGCGAGAAAGGGTTTTAAAGTAAACCCAAAGAAAGCACGTATCGGTCAGCAGGAAGTAAAATTCCTGGGACTGACCCTACGCGCTGGGGAAAGAGCCATAGACAAAGCAAGGAGGGAGTCGGTGCAAGAATTACCGATTCCCAACAACGTAAGGGGTGTGAGGTCCTTCTTGGGACTGACCGGTTACTGCAGGGATTTTATCGAGGATTATGCGGCCACAGCGGCGCCGCTCCTCCGACTCCTCCACAAGGGAGTAGAGTGGCTTTGGGACGAGGGCTGCCAAGCAGCCTTCGAGAAGTTAAAAAGGGATCTGCAGACCGCGCCAGCCTTAGGGGCCATAGATGGGGGGAAGGAGTTTTTCCTGGAGGTAGCTGCCAGCGGAGACAGCTTAAGCGCCGTGCTGCTCCAAGAGCGTCACGGCAAGCTGAGGCCGGTTGTCTATTCATCCAGGGTATTAACGGATGTGGAGAGAAGTTTTTCCAATTGCGAAAGGCACCTTTTAGCCACGCATTGGGCTGTGAAAAGATCAGCGATCTTCACAGGGCTCTCTCCCATCACTCTCCTCACACATCACACACCAACTAAGATGCTTCTGGATGGGAGGATTAAAGACGGGACCGTAAGCAGCGCACGCATTGCGCGTTGGACCCTTCTTCTCTCCCAGTTGGACATCAGAGTAAAAGGTCTTTGCGAACCCAGGCTTGCGGCCAATTTGGTATACCCCGGTACAGCCCACCGGTGTTCGGTGGAGGGGGTGTGGGAAGTCGACATAGGTTTACGGGCCGGGATACATCCCACTGGGCGCGAGATTTATGTTGATGGGTCTAGCACAGTATCTGCTGGCGAGCGACTCACAGGGTGTGGAGTTTATGACCCTGCGGCAGACCTTGCCCTGGCGATCAAGCTCCCTAGCACCATGAGCGCGCAGCAGGCTGAGCTGTCTGCCGTGGTGTACGTGGTAACCCACCCAGACATTTTCCCAACCCCATACACGATTTGCTCGGACAGTATGTTCACCTGCAATTCGTGTACGGAATACCTGGCCATTTGGTCCCGCCGTGGATACACCTCCGCGGACGGGCGACCTTTAACGGTAAAGCCCTTGCTGGAAAAGATCTTAGCAGCAGCAGTAGGGGAGGAAGGGGAGATTTTCATCCATAAGGTGAAAGCTCACTCCTCCACAGAGCCCCGTGGGGAGGGCAACCGGCAGGCGGATGCGCTAGCCAGGGAGGGTGCCCGCGACGGTACTTTCTGGAACCCCTATAGAACCGGACCCATAGCAGCGGTCCGAGGTGGGGACGGGAATACCGGGAACACCAGGGTAGCATTGCCCCTAGACCTTAAGACCGTCCAAGCCCAGGATCCCGCCCTAAAAGCAGTCCTAAAAACGATTGCTGAGGGGAGGCAGGTAGAAGGTCCGTACAGTACGGCAACCCTCTCAGTTAAGGAAGGCATGCTGTTCCGCGAGGAGCAGTGGGTTGTGCCGCAGCAGCACAGGAGGGAATTCCTCCAGTTGGCTCACGAGGGACCAGGGGCAGGGCACCCCGGGCCCGAGGTTACCTGGCAACGGGTAGAGCAAGCGGGATGGTGGCCAGGGCTCAGGGAACAAGTCCGCGAGTTCTGCGCAAACTGTCTTGTGTGCGCTGCAAATAACCCAGACCCCCAGAAAAGGAAGGTGCCCATGGGACACGTAAGAAGGGTAGAGGGACCATGGCAGTCGATACAAATCGACTATATAGGACCCCTGCCCACCACCCAGGGAGGTTATAAGTACTGCCTCGTCCTGGTGGATGTGTTTTCCAAATGGGTGGAAGCCTTCCCTTGTCGAACAGCTACGGCACTGGGTACAGCAAAAATCTTGGTCCGGGAAGTGTTCTCGCGGTGGGGACTCCCCCGTTTCGTGGAGTCAGACCAAGGGAGTCATTTCACCGGCCAGGTGATGCAGAACACCCTCATGCTTTTGGGCATTGAAGGGAAGTGGCACGTAGCACACAATCCCCAGTCATCCGGGATTGTTGAACGCATGAACCGGACCCTGAAGGAGAAATTGAGGAAAGAGACTAGGAACTCGCCCCAAAAATGGGCGGAAGTTCTGCCTTTAGTCCTCATGGGGGTCCGGGCCAGTCAGTCAAAAAGTACGGGGTACTCCCCGCACGAGGTAATGACCGGCAGGCTCATGCGAACCCCCACCCATGTGCTAGCCCCGGTGCTCACTGAGGGTCAGCTTCAAGAGATCAGCAGGGACAAGTTCGCCCAAACTCTCTTGGAGCGCCTGAAGCAAGTTTATGAGCAGGCGGCTGGGAACATGGGAAGGCAGCACCAGGGCAATCGCTTGTTGCTGGAACCCCGCAAAACGCGGGAGTGGGAAGTAGGAGACCAGGTCATGGTCAGAAACTACGCCAGAGTAGGGAGTCTGGAACCACTGTATATGGGACCCTACAACATTGTAGACAAGGCAAGTCCCATGGTTTACGCCGTAAAAGTACCTCGGCGCACTAAGTGGTTCCACATAAACCAATGTAAACTGTACCAGCCGGGTGCGCAAGGGAAAACTACAGGGGTAAATCCCGCCAACGGGAAAACACAGCCCCAGGTAGGACCACAAGGCGCACAGGCAGGCGTAGCAGCTTGCATCAGGGGAAGGGACATCCCGGACGATCATGCAGCGTTTTTCTGGAGTTGGGGGTTAGATGACGAGGACCCCAGGGTACCCTGGTCAGATGAGGATAGTGCAGATGAGCATAGTGATGATGACGGGTGGTTTCACAGGAACGGTCTGGAAGGATTGGGGCCGATAGGTAGAGAGCCATACGGGGTGGACACACAAGCTGCAGGTCCCGACAGGAGGAGGAAGGAGCTAGAGGAGGCCGGGCCAGCCGCTATGTGGTTCCCAGAGGTGTGGCCGCCCGCTGTAAACGTCCAGTCCTCAGGGGAGGCAGAGTTCGCGAGTGAAGGGCCGCCTGCTGGGCCGAGCAGGGCGGGGCCCCGAACTGCCAGCCCCGAGGTTAGGGAGGCGGAGTCAGCGGAGGCGGGGCTGGCGCCTGTGATGGAACCCCAGGTCATCCCGTTGAAGGTCTCGGGACCCGGTCCGTCCGTCACGGAGCCCCCGCCCATAGCAGTTCCCCGTAGGTCAAGCAGAGCACCCCAGCCCAGGAAGACGTGGTCAGGTCCACAGGATGCCCCAGGGCGTAAGTTTCAGATTAAGATAACCCGGGTAGAGACAGGCCACATCGAAGCAGTAACAGGCTGCGGCAGATCAGAGGAAAGGGTCAGCGCAGCAACAGGCTGCGGCAGATCAGAAGGAAGGGTCAGTGCCCTCCCACCGTCGGGAAGAGCTCGCAGCAGCCTTCTCAGGATTTAAAGGGGCCGCCCTGAGAACGGGCGGCATTGTAAAGTTATTAGTTTAAGGTTTTAAGTTTAGTTTAAAGTTTTAAGTAGTTTTAATAAGTTTAAGTTTGTAGTGGTTTTAACAGATAACGACAAATGATGGGAGTTTTAAGGCTAGGTTTAGAGGAAGTCTATTTAGCAAACGTTGAAGTTTACGTGAGGCGAGGTCAGGGGACCCGCTCACCCTTCACAACAGCCAGAGACCTTTTGCGAGGCTGGCTACCTCATTCTATCTGATCACAGGAACCAAGGAAGGATGGAACGACTCATAGTATTGCTCGTGGCAATCGGATGTGGATTGGCCTATCGGGGCCTCACCAAGGATGTCGTGGTGTTTGGATGTTCCGGGGACACGGCCCCCATCGCGGTGGATGGGACCGGGAGACGGAAGGCAGAAGGGACCAGCACCTATTTCCACAAGGGAAGGTGGCCAGGATGGCTGGGAACGAACTCAACGGAGTATTCCAGCACATCGGGGTTCGCCTACAAAGAGACTTCTTTAATGTGCCCCAAAGTACGGATCATCGCACCCAGGATCAGCGTCACCGTCGGCAAACGGATTTGTTTGACTTGCAGTGGGAATGTCCCATTGAGCCGATGGTGGTGGCTGCGAAAGCTGAGCAAAACTATGAGGAACTCTTCGGTTGAGTGGGAGCGACTGGGTAATAATACCCATCGGACAATTACGGGGACAGATGGACAAGTGAAAGTCTGTTGGGACAAATGGTGGGAACCAGATGAGGGGATTTATGTTTGTATGTGGGGGTCAAAGTACGTTTGCCCCAAAGGCATCTCCATATTCTTTATTAACCAGTGGCAGGATAACGGACAGGGGATGAGGTGGGATGCGAGCACCAGGGGGTGCGGAGCCCCATTCTCCCCGATCCCAGTAAATGCCACTGAGCTCATTACGCGCCCACGCAAAGCCCCGCCCACGATTCCGGTAGTTCTAACTGAGGAAGAAGGGTGCCCTAAAACTAGTAAGGGACCCGGGAACGGTTTGGTACTGGTCCCCACAGACCAGATACTATTTCAGGGGGTACATTACGCGGTGGCCTCGGTGATTTTAAATCTCACTGAGGTACGGTTACCAGAGTGGTGCCCCAAAAAGACGGAACAGTTGTACCAGGTCCTGTTGACCAAGATGTTCAGGCAGTTTTACGAGTTCGATTTCGCGGAAATTGATAAGACAAGTTTATACACCGCACCGCAGGAAGTTTTGGATCAAGTTGGGAGGCAAAGAAGGGGTTTGGTGAACGATGCGTTCACTGCTTTTAACACAGGGACATCTGTGGTCAACGCTCTAGACAGTGTGGAGCTGCAGACCCAGATTAATGGTTTAAAAACACAGTTAAAGGATATTCTTACAGATGAGAATAAAGTGGTAGGGTCGGGTCTGCACGAGGACCAAGCCATGACACTACACTTAAAAGAGATTATAGCAGAGCTGGAGAAACATGCGCGTACGGTAAATGCCCTGATTAGGGAAGACCGGAATGCATCCGATCAAGCTGCGCAGAACGAGGTGTGCGTGCTTTACGGGGCGTGGTTACTGGGCGAGGGCCGCAGTAATTTGGAGGATTTAAAACAAGGTTTGGTCCCGTCCTGGATAAGTAACAAGCACCTGCGGGCGCTCCACCCTTTCCAGAATGCATTAAGTCCGTGCCAGCTCAGGCTAGCTTCAGAAGCTTACCCAGTCCCCGTGGACTGCGGACGTTCAAACCATACTATTATGGGAATAGTATTACGCATGCCGGTTTTGGGCAACACAGCAAAGCCCGCCCCGGTGTATCGGGTAGAGAACATTGGTGTCATTCAGGGGGGAGCCCACATTCGTTATGCAGCGGTTCCACCTTACGTCATCCGCTGGGAGCAAACGATGACAGGTACAGATCTCTCTGGTTGTCGTGGCAGGGGAGCACACATAATACTGTGCCCCCAGCACTTGAATGCCTTTTTAACACCACAGTGCGGGTTCAGAACGGCTGGCGCCAAGTCCATGAATTGCACCATGGAGGCAATGGCACAAGATCATGTGCCTCCGCAGGTAGCATACATCGGGGGTGGAACATATTGTGTTACCACTGCAGCGCAACACTACCAGCATGGAAACCGTAGCCGGTGTCCGGTGAGTGACAGCAGTTTCTGTTTTAAACCCAGGGCTGAAGTTCAAGTAGCACAACAGCGAATTATCCCAATCCCTGAACCATCCACTGTTCATCTCACAGTAAAAGAGAATTTCACCGACTTGCAGCGATTTGTCGCACATTTTGGGTACCTCATTCCCCCTCTCCCTGAGCATTTAACCAAACTTCTGAAAGCCGTCGCGGTGTCACAAAAGCATTTCTATACTTTAGAACAGAAAACCGTCGAGGTAGGTACAGACATTTTGGACATAGTGGTTCCACCGTGGTGGAATCTGTTCACGAATATTGAAGTGCCCTCATGGGTCAGAATAGCCTCCCACATTTTAGTCGTCTGTCAAGTGTTTATTGTAGTATACCTTTTGTTTATACATTGTAAAAGAGACAAGCGCCTCACCAAGCATGAGAACACGGGAGAGTGGCGAGAACGTTACGTGCGCGTGCACGATGAGAGCGCAGTGTAATGGGAAAATGGCGTCACTCCCGCTCGCCACGTGCGCCGCGGAAGTTTGTACTCAGTGTAAATACGTTGGAAACTCGACATGTTTAAGAGTCGGGATTTGTTTATTTTGGTGATGGTGTTGATTGTTTGGTTTTTTTTTGGGTTTTGTTTTTCCTTTCCCTGAATAAAAGACAAATATACAGGTGATGCGTGAGGTATCGGCCTGGTTACGCCGGGAAGGAAAACAAGTGGTGTAAGTTTAAGGGCAAATGATGCCTACGGTGATATAAAATGTGATTTTTTTTTTTTTTCTTGGGAAATGAGGACGACACAGAGACCCTAGTGAAGTTAAAATTTTATGGGATTAATTTACTGGATTCGGAGTGAAATCGAGATAAGATTGCTCACCACTGAGATTTTTGATACGATAAGCGGAGTTATTCGCATCAACAGGAGGGACTGTAGAATTCGCAATTATCGCGATTTCATTTTTATAAGGAGAAAACACAAGTTTCGTTCAAAACAGCTTTTATTTCAGCGAAATGCTGTCAGGTTTAAATTGGACACAAGCAGCCTGTAAAATGGCCGCCGCACCGCGTGACAGAACATTCGAGACTTTTCGGCAGGCAGACAAGATGGCGTTCCAATAAACATTCTTGCAAGATCGATAACGATTCAGCACAGTGAAGACATTACACAGGACATTATGGGTTTACAGTATAAACATCGATACTGGAATCGGTCTCCCAGGTACAAAGGAAAGCCATCAAGGGCCCATCCAAAGGACATTAATATGTAAACTCCCAACGGCTCTACGATGAGAGAGCCGTTAGCAGGTAGTTATGCAGGACATTTGGAAGCCCCAAACCCCTCCAGGGGGAACACCGACCGATTTAACAATGGGAGAAGTATTAACAGGTACTCAAACATTCAGGAGTAGCCCCGAAACCCATTAAAGACAGAGATCACCCATACAGGACTTTTTGGGCGCCAAACCTTAAACAAAAGAATGGACATTATAGTTGGGCGGGAAACGGAAGAACTGTGCACTATAATTGCAGGCCCAAACCGCCCATTCGGTCTCTTGATTCTTGGCTCTTGACTCTTGATTCTTGCTCCTGCTTCGTGTTCGTGACTCTTGCCGCTTGCTGCTGTTATCCTCGTGGCTGATCCTGGGTAAAAGACTGTTGCAAAGACCTATGTTGGTAGCTGGCAGCGGAACCGAAGGCCCGGGATGAGATGAGATGAGATGAGATGAGAGGAGAAGAGAAGAAGACCTTATCCATCGCCACGGTCAGTAAATCCCGACCGCGCCTGTAGGTCGATCAGCCAAGTCTTCTTGACGACGAAGTTTTCTTCTAACAAAACATATTGCATCGACGATAACTGGACTGTGCAAACACATCGTATCAATGATATTGACAACGGTGCTCCTCGACTGAACTGTAAAGTCCACCAACAGAGGTCTTCACTACAGCGGACGGTCCAGCCGACTGACCGAGCAGCAGAAGCAGTAAACAAGTGGGACCAGGAGATCTCCTGACCAACACGTGGGTGCTGCGGTGAAAAACATCCGATCAGCTATTCGGGATTTCTCCGAGTTATTACGAGTGGTGAGCATGAGTCTCGGGATCCTACGAAGCTAGTTTTAGGATAGTTATTGATAGGGGAGGGTTGAAAGTAAGGATATTTGTAATGTGTGCCCTATTTACGTTGTGCTGGTCGTTCCTCGTTTCCCTAAGAGTGATTATAACTGTTTGTAAGATTGTACTGTCATTAATCTGTGCATATGACATGTATTTCATAATTTTAAGTATCATGCAATAAAGATTTTCCATTTCGTACCGTTCAAACCAAGTCTACATGAGTTTTATCTCCATTGCTGCTCTCGCATCTAAGTCCAGTGTCCAGAACCGTAAGGGAGAGTGATTCGAACCACTCACAGGGGTGTCTAGTGTTCCCAGACTGGCTGGAGACCAGGCCTAGACCCGCACTGACATACAGGCTGCACAGAGCCGCGTGAATCTCACAGGCCACGAGACACGCAGGGTCAGGAGAGTATCCCTTACACCAAGGATAGATCCTTGGGGGATACCAGAGGTAACGATGCGGGAGCGGGAAGAGAAGCCATTGCAGGTGATTCTCTGGCTATGATTAGATAGATAAGAATGGAACTAGACGAGTGCAGTCTCACCCAGCTGGATGACGGTGGAGAGGCATTGGAGGAGGATGGAGTGGTCAACCGTGTCAAAGGCGGAAGACAAGTCAAGAAGGACGAGGAGGGATAGTTTATCTTTGTCACAGTCACAAAGGATGTCATTTGTGACTTTGATGAGAGCCGTTTCGGTACTGTGGCAAGGGCGGAAACCTGATTGGAGGGATTCAAACATGGAATTGCAGGAAAAATGGGCACTGATTTGGGAGGCGACAACACGTTCAAGAACTTTGGAGAGGAAAGGGAAGTTGGAAATGGGGCGGTAGTTTCAATTTTGAGGAGGGGTACATTAACAGAGCAGGTGGTGTGTTAATGGGCATACATGGTAATTAATGTGCAGTTGGTTGTAATGGAGGGCACAGTGTTTATAGGGCTACTATTATTATGCAGAATAGGACTACTCGTGCAGGGGCCAGATTACAGACTTAGCTGAATGTCCTGTCAATCAGTAATTGCCACATGAGTCTTCCTAGCTGCAAGTCACCTTCAACCAGTTTCTTTCCCTATTGCTCCGCCAAGGGTTGAGGCTTTATCTCATACTCCAGGGTTATTCCTCTCTGGATGGCAAAAGTGAGCAATATGCAGCAATGGTTATGATTTTGGAGACGTTGTCACAGCTACAGAGTAGAACACCTATCTAATCTGTCAAAACAATGGACTCTGCTTGAACGTGACAATAGTATGCTCCATCAGGCTTCCATTGGAGGAAATGAGCTTCATTACAGCTACACTCCATGTCCGTTTCTGGGTGTCTCAATGGGGTCAATTGCCAGCACTCCAGTGAGTATTCTCAATCCCCTAGCAGTCACCTGACAAATCTGCCTGCTCCTTCAAATAATGATCGTATGGTGGATGCTACAAAATGAAGGCATCATGGCTGCTCTCAGGGTATTGTGCATTCACAGAGTCATAGAATCACAGAATAGTACAGCACAGAAGGAAGCCATTTGTCCCATCGTGTCTGTGCCAGCTTTCGAAGAGCAATCCAGTTAGTCCCACTCCCCCACTCTTTCCCCATATCCCTGCAATTTTTTCTCCTACAAGTATTTATCCAATTGCCTTTTGAAGGCTACTATTGAATCTGTATCCATCACCCTATCAGACAGTCATTCCAAATCCTAACCACTTGTTGTGTAAAAAAGTTTTTCCTCATGTCGCCTCTGGTTCTTTCGCCAATCACCTTAAATCTGTGCCCTCTGGTTATCAATCCTTCAACCATTGGAAACAGTTTCTCTTTATTTATTCTATCTAAACCCTTCATGATTTTAAACACTTCTATCAGATCAGCTCTTAGCCTTCTCTGTGCTGAGGAAAACCCCCAGCTTCTCCAGTCTATCCCTCATCCTTGGAACCATTCTAGTACCCTCTCCAAAGCCTTCACGCCCTTCCTAAAGTGTGGTGCCCAGAATTAGACACAATACTCCAGCTGGGGCCGAAATAGTGTTTTATAGGTTGAGCATAACTTCCTGGCTTTTGTACTCTGAGGGCTGGATTTTCAATGACCCGTGGAGTCGGGGTTGGAGGCGTGTGGGAGGTTAAAGTTGCAGATTCGGGGGTCCCGACCCCATCCCGACTCCATTCCGCATCCACGCAATTTTGACAAAATCGGTCGCGGGGGTCCCGACTCCATCCCGCCTCCAAGAGGCGGGAGAGGCCATTAAAGCCCTTAACAAGCCCTAAATTGGCTCTGTAATGCCATTTTGAAATGTTTTAGCTAGTTTAACCCTTTTCCGATGTGAAGTACGCCTGATGTGAAACACGCCAGTGAAACCTGGCGGGAGCACAAGTGGATAGCTGACTATCAGCTGCAGGTCCACTATTACAACGGAGATGTGATGAAGGTAGTAGTAGTATTGTGATGAAGGTAGTAGTAGTATTAGGTCTGAAAGTCGCCTCTGATGCTGCTGCATTGAATGTCTTCAGAGACTGCCTGGGAGGACTTGGCTCTCTCTCTCTCTCTCTCTCTGAGATGCTGCTCATTTTGCATCCAGGTCCTCTCACAGCAAAGGCCAGGCAATCTCTGAGACCAGGCAGGCAGTCTCTGACCTGCAATGACGACATCATCAGAGGCGACTTTCAGACTGAAACCACTAATTGGGTCATGGGTTCCCACATGCTGGAACTCAATTGCCCAATTAAGTGAAAATTGCATCATTCATCCACATTAATCTGGAGTCGGGGGGGCAACACGAAATGGGGGTAACACGACCCCAACCCGACCCCAAGACAAAATCCAGCCCTATGCCTCTATTTATAAAGGTCATGATGCGGAGATGCCAGCGTTGGACTGGGGTGGACAAAAATGAGAAGTCACACAACACCAGGTTATAGTCCAACAGATTTATTTAAACTTATTTGTAACTTTACCTGACGAAGAGGCGACAGCTCCGAAAGCTTGTAATTTTAAATAAATCTGTTGGACTATAACCTGGTGTTGTGCGACTTCTCATTTCTATTTATAAAGCCCAGGATCCCATACGCTTTATTAACTGCTTTGTTATCCTGTCCTGTCACCTTCAAAGATTTGTGTACAAGCACCGCCAGGTCTCTCTGTTCTTACACCCCCTTTAAAATTGAACCATTTAGTAATTATGCTCTTTCCTCATTCTTCCCACCAAAATGTATCACCTCACACTTCTCTGCATTGAATTTCATCTGCCATGTGTATCAAAAACAAGTATATCAAAAACAGCAGTGGTCCTAGTATTGAACCTTGGGGAACTCCCTTAGCCAATTTTATATTCGTGTTGCTACACTGCCCCTCTTATCCCATGGGCTTCAATTTTGCTAACAAGCCTAATATGTGGTACTTTATCAAACGCCTTTTGAAAGTCCGTATACAACATCAACTACACTGCCGTCATTCACCCTCTCTGTCACCTCATCAAAAAACTCAATCAAGTTAGTCAAAAACGCTTTGCCCTTAACAAATCCGTGCTGGCTCTCCTTTATTAGTCCATGCTTGTCCAAATGGCTGTTATTTTTTCCTGGATTATTGTTTCTAAAAGCTTTCCAACCACCAACGTTAAACTGGCAGGTTTATCCTTCTCCCCTTTTTTGAACAAGGGTGTAACATTTGCAATCCTCCAGTCCTCTGGCACCACCCCTGTATCTAAGGAGGATTGGAAGATTGTGGCCAGCACCTCCGTAATTTCTACCCTTATTTCCCTCAGCAACCTAGGATGTATCCCGCCTGGACCAGGTGACTTATCGTTTAATACTGCCAGCCTTTCTGGTACCTCCTCTTTATCTCATCCAGTATCCCGGCAACCTCCTTGTTTACCGTAGCTTTGGTAAAGTCCTCTTCCTTGGTAAACACCGATGCAAAGTACTCATTTAGTACCTCAGCCATGACTTCTGCCTCCACCAATAGTTCTCCATTTGGGTCCCTAATCGGCCCCACTGCTCCTCTGACAACCCTTTTACTGTTACTATGCTTATAGAAAACCTTTGGATTCCCTTTTATGTTAGCCGCCAATTTATTCTCGTACTGTCTCTTTGCCCTCTTATTTCTTTTAATACTTCTCCTCTGTACTTTTTATATTCAGCCAGATTCTTCCTTGTATTATCAAGCTAACATCTGTCATACACCTCCCTTTTCTGCTTCATCCTACTCTGTAACTCCTTCACCATCCAGGGAGCTCTGACTTTAGTTGCTCTCCCTTTCCCCCTTGTAGGAATGTACCTAGACTCTACCCGAACTAACTCCTCTTTAATAGCCACCCATTGCTCCATTACATTTCTGTCTGTCAGTCTTTGGCTCCAGTTTACCCAGGCCAGATCTCTCCTCAATTCGCTGAAATTAGCCCTCCTCCAGTTAAGTATTTTTATTCTCGATTGCTCCTTGTTCTTCTCCATAACTAATCTAAACTATACGATACTATGATCACTATTCTCGAGATGCTCCCCGACTGTGACTTTCTCCAGTTGACCCTCTTCATTCCCCAGGACTAGATCCAGCAATGTCTCCTTCCTCGTTGGGCAGTAAACATGCTGATCAAGAAAATTCTCCTGAACACACTTCAGAAATTCCTCACCTTCTCTGTCCTGAACACAATCACTGCCCCATTCAGTATTGGGGTAGTTAAAGTCTCCCATTATCACTATTCTATAGTTCTGGCACCTCTCAGTTATTTCTTTGCAAATTTGCTCCTCTATCTCCTTCCCACTATTTGGTGGCCTATAACATACACTAAGTAGCGTAATAGCTCCTTTATTGTTTCTTAACTCCAACCAAATAGATTGTGTTTGACCCCTCAAGGACATTCTCTCTTTCTAGCACTGTAATATTTTCTTTAATCAAAACTGCTACCCTGCCTCCATTTTTTTCCTTTCTTATCTTTCCTGAATACCTTATACCCAGGAATATTAAGCATCCAATCTTCCCCGTTTACATTCAAACAGACAGAAACATTCATTTAAAGCCTCATCCAGAGAACCTGAAACTGTGGGCACATTCTCTGGAATCTGAAAATATTTATAATATCATAACAAAAAGGCACTGGCAAAGGTGCAAAAAAGATTTACAAGGATGATACCAGAACAGAGAGGTTACAGCTATTAGAAAAAAATTGAACAAGCTGAGCCTCTTTTCTCTAGAAAAGTGAAGACTGAGGGGTGACCTAATATAGATCTTTAAAATTATGAAGGGGTTTGATAGGGTAGACATAGAGAAAATGTTTCCACTTGTGGGGAGTCCAAAACTAGGGAGCATAAATTTAAGGTTGTCACTAATGAATCCAATAAGGAATGCAAGAGAAACTTCTTTACCCAGAGAGGAGCTAGAATGTGGAACTCGCTACCACAAGGAGTAGTTGAGGCGAATAGCATAGATGCATTTAAGGGAAGCTAAATAAACTCATGAGTGAGAAAGGAATAGAAGAATACGGTAATAGGGTGAGATGAAGTAGGGTGGGAGGAGGCTCGTGTGGAGCATAAACACTGGCACGGACCAGTTGGGCCGAATGGCCTGTTTCTGTGCTGTAAATTCAATGAAATTCTATGTAATTTTTTTGGTCCTGAAACTAATTATGATCTAGATTATGACATTTTTTTTTCTTTCCTTTTATTTTCCATATTATTTTAAGCACAATAATGTTTTCTTCTCTTCATCCATTTTCTTTTAAAAATCTTTTTGGCTGTTATTTTTCCACACTATATTCTATTTTGTCTTTTTACTTACTGTATTGCTTTTCTATTAAAAACATCTTGCCTTTATTGGTTTCACTTCCCACTTAAGCGGTCCCATTTGTTCCTAATCCTCGATTTTATTCTATTCTTTAGTTTTTCTTCTTTGCCCCTTCTTTGTGCTGGTGTTTTGAATTTCACCTTTTTCATTCAATAATTAATTTTATTTCTTTTGAATATTTGTCTAAATGTGTGAAAGTCATCTAATCTATCATTAACAAAGTAGATTATTCATCTGAAGGGATAAAACAGAGAATGCAACTTAGTTTTTAATATCCCCATTTGAGGAGTGCAAAGTTTGTGTTAAGGGGGAGGGGAAGAAACTATGGCCCGGAATTTGCGGTCAGCAGCGAAACAAAGGCGTTCGCCAGTGGCCCCGAAGAAAGCTGCCCACAAAGATCTCGCGATCTCTGTGGCGAGAAGTTTGCCTTTCTCGACGCATAAGTCAGATGAGTGTAGTGGGAATTTATCTGCTGTGACACCAACAAGATGTCTAAGCAGCCAATCACAGTGCAGAATTCTCACAGACAAGGAACCAGGAAGTGAAGAAGTTGCTTTTATTCTGACTTTTTAAAAAATGTTACAAAGAGCAAAACAAAGATTGGGGCTCTCACATGGGGAAAAGGTAACTCTGAAATAAAGATGAATAAACTTTAAAAAAACATAAAAACATTTTTTTAAGTTTCTTAAACATTGTAATTTTCATCATTATGGGGAAACTTGACACTTTACAAAATTTAAATTAGTTTTTCTGGGCCATAACATTTGTTAAGCAGTCAATACACTGTTAAAACCCCAGTTACACCTAATCCAACAAGGCCTAACATTTAATGACGTATTTAACAGCGATATTACCGTGGAAAAGCCCAAGTTTTCGTCAGTTCCACTTATTTCCCGGATGTCACTGGTTGCCAGCTATGAGGGGGGTCCACAGCGCAGACAGTGTCGGAGCAGTGAACGACTGACCGCAACTTCAGGATTTCTGCGTTAGAATGCACATGCGCTACATCCTGAGGTTGCGGTCAGGTTCAGAGGGGTGATGACAGCGAACGCTGTTTGTTCGCTGTTATTACCCACCGCAAATTCCAGGCCATTAAATCCTAAATGCCAGATCCAAAGTATCTCAAGCAAATCTGTTAACTCACTGCCAGTGCCAATCTCCTTTTAATTTCCCCCACTGTTTTGAGCAGTTATTTAAAGTGATCTTGCATTTCAATGGACTTGCAATCTGCATCGTAGTTTATGAAGAACAAGCAGCAGATTCCTTGTTACGGTCTGACTTTAGGAACAGTACAACGCTGTGCACAGAGAATGATAGGAGAGCCTGGGGAGACAATGGCCCGATACTGTACCTGGAACACTTGATATTTGTCAATGAACTCAGCGCACCCTGCCGCGTAGCTCCGGTTGTGTTCGGCTACAAACCGCTGGAAGAGGTTCTCTGTGTGACCAGCGGACGCCTCTCGGCTCTCGTTCCCCGGCTGCTGGAAATGGAGCGGCTCCCGGACATTGCAGCGTCCGGGGAAAGCGAGCTGGGCGCCGGAGAAGTACAGGAGCAGGAATGCCCAGGGCATCGTGCTGGACTGGGAGAGCCGAGAGCAGACAAAGAGCCTGCTGGACTCTCAGTCAGTCAGCCTGCAGCTACTGCTCCCGTCCGACTGACATCCGCACCCCGAGACACACATCCCAACAACATTCGAGGCTTTCACTTTCACTTTGACAGACCTCCATTTTAGTAGGCCGAAAGTACATGCAAAATTGCAATGCTAACTTCCCCCCACTTTTGTTAAAAACAAATCTTAAATTCTTCTGTAATGTGCAGCCTGAAAGGATGATAGCAGCAGATTCAATAGTGACTTCAATATACACTTAAAAAGGAGAAATTTGCAGTGCTACGGGGAAAGAGCACACCAGTGGGACTAATTGGATAGCTGGTTCAAAGATCCAGCACAGGCGCGATGGGCCGAATGACCTAATTCTGGGATGTATAATTCTATGTTCCTCACAATTTTGAAAGGAACAGTTGTTCTTAACCCTCCCCAGATCCACACATCCAATGCTTTCTCTTCCCTCGCCTAATAGATAAACTCTATGCTTAACAAACTTCAATAAGGGATTATCATTGTTGTGGGAAGAGAAAATAATACATTTCTTGATTGTGGAAGAACCTAACTACCTTTTCATATATGCAGCCCATGATCATGTTGTCCATAAGAACCACTTTTTTTTATTCATTCATGGGATGTGGGCGTCGCTGGCAAGGCCAGCATTTGTTGCCCATCCCTAATTGCCCTTGAGAAGGTGGTGGTGAGCCGCCTTCTTGAACCGCAGCAGTCCGTGTGGTGAAGGTACTCTCACAGTGCTGTTAGGGAGGGAGTTCCAGGATTTTGACCCAGTGACGATGAAGGATCGGCGATATATTTCCAAGTCAGGATGGTGTGTGACTTGGAGGGGAACTTGGGGGTGGTAGTGTTCCCATGCGCCTGCTGCCCTTGTCCTTCTAGGTGGTAGAGGTCGCGGGTTTGGGAGGTGCTGCCAAGAAGCCTTGGCCAGTTGCTGCAGTGCATCTTGTAGATGGTACACACTGCAGCCACGGTACACCGGTGGTGGAGGGAGTGAATATTTAAGGTGGTAGATGGGGTGCCAATCAAGCGGGCTGCTTTGTCCTGGATGTTGTCGAGCTTCTTGAGTGTTGTTGGAGCTGCACTCATCCAGGCAAGTGGAGAATATTTCATCACACTCCTTACTTGTGCCTTATAGATGCTAGAAAGGTTTTGGGTAGGCAGGAGGTGAGCCACTTGCCGCAGAATACCCAGTCTCTGACCTGCTCTTGTTGCCACAGTATTTATGTGGCTAGTCCAGTTAAGTTTTTGGTCAATGGTGACCCCCAGGATATTGATGGTGGGGGATTCGGCGATGGTAATGCCGTTGAATGTCATGGGGCGGTGGTTAGACGCTCACTTTTTGGAGATAGTCATTGCCTGGCACTTGTGTGGTGCGAATATTACCTGCCACTTATCAGCCCAAGCCTGAACGTCGTCCAGGTCTTGCTGCATGCGGGCATGGACTGCTTCATTATCTGAGGAGATGTGAATGGCGCTGAACACTGTGCAATCATCAGCAAACATCCCCACTTCTGACCTTGTGATGGAGGGAAGGTCATTAATGAAGCAACTGAAGATGGTTGGGCCTGGGACACTGCCCTGAGGAACTCCTGCAGCGATGTCCTGGGGCTGTAAATTGTCAGACTGCTTGTCCGACATCCCGTTCTGGATGAGCAGAAATTAAATACTGGGAAGACCGAAGCCATTGGTTTCGGTCCCCGCCACAAACTCCATTCCCTAGGCACTGACTCCATCCCTCTCACTAACATCTGTCTGAGGCTGAATCACACTGTTCGCAACCTTGGTGTCATATTTGACCCTGAAATGAACTTCCGACCACATATCCACGGCATAAATAAGACCGCCTATTTCCACCTCCGTAACATCACTCGTCTCCACCCTTGCCTCAGCTGATCCGCTGCTGAAACCCTCATCCATGCCTTTGTTACCTCTAGACTTGATTATTCCAACGCACTCCTGGCTGGCCTCCCACTTTTGACCCTATGTAAACTTGAGGTCATCCAAAACTCAGCTGCCCGTGTCCGAACTCACACCAAGTCCTGTTCGCCCATCACCCCTGTGCTGGCTGACCTACATTGGCTCCCAGTTAAGCAACGCCTTCATTTCAAAATTCTCATCCTTATTTTCAAGTCCCTCCATGGCCTCGCCCCTCCGTATCTCTGTAATCTCCTCCAGCCCCACAACCCTCTGAGATATCTGTGCTCCTCTAATTCTGCCCTCTTGAGCATCCCTGATTATAATCGCTCAACCTTTGGTGGCCGTGCCTTCTGTTGCCTAGGTCCTAGGCTCTGGAATTCCCTGCCTAAACCTCTCCGCCTCGCTCCCTCTCTTTCATCCTTTAAGACACTCCTTAAAACCTACCTCTTTGACCAAGTTTTTGGTCACCTGCCCTAATTTCTCCTTATGTGGCTCGGTGTCAATTTTTTGTCTTATAACACTCCTGTGAAGCACCTTGGGATGTTTTATTACGTTAAAGGTGCTATATAAATACAAGTCATGCGGCCTACCTGATCCTGATGCCACTAGTCCATCCTGCAGATCAGGTCTCTAATGATCTATGCATTTATTTTATGTGACGGGCATCAGAGCCGCTCAATATAGTTTCATTGTTTTCAGTCTGCAGTTAATACTTCAGTCTATCTGATCCTATCTATTCTCTTTCCTTCTTGGCGTCTCTAGTTGAGGCTCATTTATTGAGTACAACCTCTCTGTCCCCATTTGAAGATGTTTCAAAACATTTGGTGATACTCCCGAAGATTACTCACCTCAACAAGGTGACCCTTGCCTACCACTACCACCATCAGCTCCATCCCATAAAAGAAAGAACTTGCATTTTGTCGTAAGAATGAGACTTACGCGTGGTGAACTTAAAGTAAGCTTTAATCAACTAAAAAGGTGCTACATACAAAAGAGGTCTTACTCTATGCCTCTCCAGGATCCAACTGATCAGTCCAGTATTTATCCTGGACTAATCACAGGAAGTGATGCAATAAAGTTCGAGTCACAGGAAGCTGTATTGTGTTACCACATTCTCCCCCCCCAAAAGATTAGGAGGCCGGGATGAAGTTCGAGTCACAGGAAGCTGTATTGTGTTACCACATTCTCCCTCCATTTCGTAGCCGCTGGACGAGGGAGAGCCGCACCCGTTTGGGTTCTCATAGCGGTAGAGGGCCCCTAGCCCGTTTACCCGCCGTGGGCCGTGGACCAGAGTCCGAGTGATCCAGCCCGCTCTGTGAGGGGTCAGGACGATCCTGACTGTGTACTGGTGCCCGAACGGGTGTCGGGCAGGGCTGTGGCAGATCCGTTTCCGAGCGTACGGTACAGGGTGGATCGTGGCTGCGCGTGCGAGCCCCGACGGGCTCATAGTCAGTCTGCCCCAGGTCGGCACGCTAGAGTGAGGTACCAGCCGGCGTCAGATCCAGATCGTGATGAGAGGCACCTGGCGAGCCCAGAGATGTGCCTGGTACAATATCATCCCCTGGTGTCCCTCTATGTTTCGGCGGGCAGGGAGCCAGATCCCGCAATGACACGGTAGATTCCCGACCGTCAGGATACCGAATATAGGCGTAGGTAGGGTTGACGTCAGTGAGCTCAACCTCATCTACCAGGGGGTCATTCTTAGACGCCCGGACATATCTTCGGAGTAGCACTGGTCCCGGTGCAGTCAGCCACGACGGGAGAGATATCCCATAGGATGAGCGACGCTGAAATCGGAAGAACCGTTCATGAGGCGTCGTATTTGTGGCGGTCGAAAGGAGGGACCGTGTGGAGTGTAATGCGTCTGGAAGTACTGCTTCCCATTGCTGGTTGGGTAGGCCCCGAGATCTCAAAGCCAGAATTCATTAGACTCGGGAACAGTGCCCATGGATTGGAGGGTAGCTAACGTTACCCCACTATTCAAAAAGGGGGGTAGAGAAAAAGCAGGTAATTACAGACCTGTAAGCCTTACATCAGTTGTGGGCAAAATGCTGGAGTCCATCATTAAGGATGAAATAGCGGAGCACTTAGCAAATGGGGACAGGATAGGACAGAGTCAACATGGATTTACAAAGGGTAAATCGTGCTTGACTAATCTATTGGAATTTTTTGAGGGAGTAACTGGTAAAATAGATGGGGGAGAGCCAGTAGATGTGGTGTACCTGGACTTCCAAAAGGCCTTCGATAAGGTCCCACATAAAAGATTAGCAGGGAAAATTGAAGCTCATGGGATAAAGGGGAAAGTATTGACGTGGATAGAGAACTGGCTGTCAGATAGAAAACAGAGAGTTGGAATAAACGGCTCATTTTCTGAATGGCAGGCAGTAACAAGTGGGGTACCACAGGGATCTGTCCTGGGTCCCCAGCTGTTCACAATTTACATTAATGACCTGGATCAGGGAGTCGGATGCAGCATTTCCAAATTTGCAGACGACACTAAACTAGGAGGGGGGGTGGGCTCAGAGGAGGAGACCAGGAAGCTCCAGAGCGATTTGGACAGACTGGGTGATTGGGCGGATAAATGGCAGATGCACTATAATGTGGACAAGTGCGAAGTTATCCACCTTGGGTGCAGGAACGGGAGGGCAAATTATTATTTAAATGGCAATAAATTGGGAGAGGGGGAAGTACAGAGAGACCTGGGTGTTCTTGTACACCAGTCACTGAAGGCGAGCATGCAGGTGCAACAGGCGATCAAGAAGGCAAACGGTATGCTGGCCTTCATAGCAAAAGGGTTGGAATACAGGAACAGGGATACCTTGCTGCAGCTGTACAGCGCACTGGTGAGACCACACCTCGAGTACTGTGTACAGTTTTGGTCGCCTCATCTGAGGAAAGATGTTCTTGCCATGGAAGGGGTGCAGCGGCGATTCACCAGGCTGATACCAGGAATGGCGGGATTGACCTATGAGGAGAGACTATGTAGTTTAGGGATGTACACACTGGAGTTCAGAAGATTGAGAGGGGACCTCATAGAAGTGTATAAAATTCTAACGGGTCTAGACAGACTAGATGCAGAAGGAATGTTTTCCTTGGCGGGTGAAAACAGAACTAGAGGACATAATTTAAGGATAAGGGCTAAACCATTTAGGACAGAAATGAGGGGGAATTTCTTCACTCAGAGGGTGGTGAACCTGTGGAACTCATTGCCACAGAGGGCAGTGTACGCCAGCTCATTAAATATATTTAAGAGGGAATTAGATATATTTCTACAGGCAAAAGGGGTTAAGGGTTACGGAGAGAAGGCGGGGACGGGATACTGAATTGGAGGATCAGCCATGATCTCATTAAATGGCGGAGCAGGCTCGAAGGGCCGGATGGCCTACTCCTGCTCCTATCTTCTATGTATCTATGTATCTATGTACCGCATTCCAGATGATAGCGTTAAAACGCTCGACTTGCCCATTCCCGACCGGATGATAAGGCGTCGTTCTGCTGGCAGCAATACCCCGTTCCGAGAGATAGGCCTTGAGTTCTCCTGACATAAAAGAAGGGCCCCGATCCGAATGAACATAGGATGCCATGCCACAGAAAGCAAATACCTGCTCAAGGCAGCTGATAACCGTGGTCGTCAGCATATTGGGGCAGGGAAAGGCAAACGGAAAACGGGAATACTCATCGACCATGGTCAATAGATAAGTGTTGCGAGTTGAAGAGGGCAATGGCCCCTTAAAATCGATGCTAAGCCGTTGCATTGGCTGGGTCGCATGTATGAGTATACCACCCGAGGGGCGGAAAAACCGAGGTTTCAATTCCGCACAGACTCTGCAGTCCGAGCACAACTTCTTTACATCCCCGGTAGAGAATGGGAGATTTCGGGACCGCACGAAGTGTAGTATGCGAGTAACGCCCGGATGACACAACCCATCATGGATGTCTATGAGCGTAGAGGGTGCCATGGCGGAGCAGAATGCTCGTGTGAGGGTATCTGGAGCCACATTCTCCTTGCCAGGTCGATAGTGGATGGTGTAACCAAAAGAGGCCAATTCCAGCCGCCAAAGCTGGATTTTATTATTTTTAATTTTGGTCCGTTTTCGATTATCGAGCATGAAGGCGACCGATCGCTGGTCCGTGATTAAGGTAAAGTGCTGGCGAGCTAGGAGATGACTCCACTTCCGTACTGCCTCTATGATGGCTGTAGCTTCTTTCTCGACTGGAGGATAATGTAGCTCAGCCCCTTGAAAAGTCCTGGACAAAAATGCCACCGGACGACCTTCCTGATTCAGAGTGGCCGAGATCGCCACCTCCGAGGCATCACACTCAACGACAAAAGGAAGACTCTCATCGATGGAGTGAAGAGTCGCTTTCTCCAACTGTTTTTTCAGGAGGTTAAAGGCTGCAACAGCCGCTGTGTCTAGTGGGAATGTGCTGGCCTTCAGTAGAGGTTGGATTCGGTCCGAGAAGTTAGAAATCCATTTAGCATAGTATGCAAACAGGCCGAGGGCCCGGCGCAAGGAGGCCGGATTCTTAGGTGGCGGGAGTTCTTGGAGTGGGCGAAGCCTTTCAGGGTCAGGTTTAATGATGCCATTGCCCACACAATAGCCAAGGATGTTGATGGTTGGTTGTGACTCAATGGATTTAGCCGCATTTAATGTCAAATTACGGTGCTGGAGTGCATCCCAAAATCGTTGGAGATTGGCGTCATGTTCCCGCTGATTGCGACCTGCGACAGTAATATTGTCCAGATAAGGAAACGTATCCTTCAAGTCTTCCTGTTTGACCAGGTCATCCATTGCTCGCTGGAAGACAGCCACTCCATTAGTGACCCCAAAGGGGAGGCGATGAAATTGATACAGCCGTCCATTGGCTTCAAAGGCCGTATACTGCTTGTCTGAGACCTTCAAGGGTACCTGATGATAGGCACTTTTTAGACCATATGTTGAGAACACCGTGTACTCAGCCAATTTATTAACCATATCATCGATGCGCGGCAATGGGTATGCGTCCAAGTCCGTATATTGATTGATGGTCTGTGAATAGTCAATGCACAGCCATTTCTTGTGAGGTTGTAGAGGGTTCTTAACAATAACGACCTGGGCGCGCCATGGCGACGAACAAGGCTCGATGATATCCTCTGCTAAAAGCCGAGAAATCTCAGCTGCAATAAAAGACTGGTCTTCCTGACTGAAACGTCGTGACTTTGTTATAATCGGTTCGCATCGAGGAGGGATACTGGAAAACAGTGAGGGTTCATCCAGTGAAGCTGCTGACAATGCACAGAACGGTAATCGAGGTAGTGTATTAGAAATAGTGAGTTCAGGTTTGGATCCGCCGAACTCAATGGTGAGCTTCTTATGCTGCTTTTGAAAATCCAGCCCTAAGATAAGATCACTACATAAGTCCTTGAGCACCGAAAGCCGGGTGGAGGGATACCTGCGACCATTAAGTGTTATTTCAACCATACAAAAGCCAGAAATTCTGGTATTAAGTGATGACTGAGCCATCGCAACTGCCTGGTCCGATGGGAAAACATGTAGCTTTAACTCTGCAACAATCTGTTCCCTAATGAAACTATCAGTGCTACCTGAGTCAATTAAGGCATCTAAAGTATGTCCATTAATTGATGCTTTTGTAGTTGCATGGAATAGGTTCTGAGGACAAGCAGCTGTAATTGGTGTCGTTGCACAAAGAGTGGCTGAAACTCTAGGTGTGTTTCTTCGAGAGGAAGCACGATAGATTTTAGCTGGAACATCTTGATAGGCCCTTACCGGGGCAGTTCGGTAGGACTTAGCTTGATAAGCCCTCGTAGAGGCTCTTGATAGGCAAACCTTTGCAAAATGACCCTTTTTGTTGCAATGACTGCAAAACGCATTGCGAGCAGGGCAGAATTTCCGAGGGTGGAAATCATCACCACAAAAGAAGCATTTCTTAGATTGCCAAGAGGCTGCCACAGTGGGGTCATCATCCTCTTCATCAGTGAAGTCATCAGATTGATCGTCAGGGATAAAGACCTCCCTAATAGAGTTCACCTGTGGCCTCTTAAATTGCCTGACTGTAGTTAAGGCAGTAGACCGAGGTCTGGGCACTGTATAAAGGTCTGCATTTCTTTTTGCCAGATCTAGAGAGCAAGCCATGTCATAAGCTCTCTGAAGCTCAAGTGTCTTACTTTCCAGTAGATGCTGGCGTATAAATGGGGAGGCAAGCCCGCAGATGAAAGCATCACGGATCATTTCTTCATGGTACAGCTCAGCTGAGGCCGCCCGAAAGTTACAGTCCATACTAAGTCTGCGAAGCTCTTGGAGGAATTTATCAATGGATTCCTCCGGCCCTTGTTGGGCTGTAGCTAGTAGATGTCTGGCATAGATCTCATTCAGTGTCTTAGTATATAGTCTCTTAAGTGTCCGAATTGCCTCCTCGTAACTGTCCCATTCCTCCATATACTGAAATACATTCGGGGTGACACAGTTGATGAGTGACCGCAACTTTGAGTCATCATCAGCCTTACAATATTCAAGAAAATTGTCAAACGTGCGATACCAGTGTTTCCACACCTTACCGGCTGCTGGGGTGTTTGGGTCCAAGTCAAGACGCGATGGTTTAAGGATGTTTTCCATGATGGGTGATTCCCTGGATCCTTAGTTCCGAGTTCGTCCAAAAAGTTTGAGTGCGAAGTTTTCCAAAGTTGATTAAATTGTCGTAAGAATGAGCCTTACGCGTGGTGAACTTAAAGTAAGCTTTAATCAACTAAAAAGGTGCTACATACAAAAGAGGTCTTACTCTATGCCTCTCCAGGATCCAACTGATCAGTCCAGTATTTATCCTGGACTAATCACAGGAAGTGATGCAATAAAGTTTGAGTCACAGGAAGCTGTATTGTGTTACCACACATTTCATACTAACTTTTGTGTTCCGAAGATGTTTCAAATGCTTCACAGCCAATTAATTACTTTTGAAGTGTAGTCACTGTTATTACGAAGGAAGCAGAAACCAATTTGCAAACAGCAATGAGACAAATCACCAGGCTTTTTTTGGTGATGGTGTTGAGGGATAAATGTTGGCCTGGACACGAGTGAACTCTTCTGCTCTTCTTCAAATAGTGCCATGGGATCTTTTACATCCGCCTCAACAGGCAGATAGGACCATAGTTTAACATCTCAACCAAAAGGCAGCACCTATGACAATGCAGCACTTCTTCACTACTGCACTGAAGTCTCGGCCTAGATTATGTGTTCAGGCTCTAGCTTGTACCTTAAACCCATGACTTTCTAACTCTAAGGTGACAGTGCTGCCAATGAGCCAGTCTGCTACTTTGCATAGTTTTCTTTCTATTCCCACATTGCCCACAGTACAATGTTATACTATACTGGCTAGCTGGAGAGAATATTTGGGGCCAGGTGTAAGTTTGACAAATTGCACTCAACACTGACAACTGTGACCAGAACTGTTTTCTGCATGTTTATCTCCCTTTTCTTGGTATGAACTAATAGTAATTCCACATTTATTGTAATTACTGTAAGTCCATGTTTGATATATTGAATTTAACCCCACTATAACAGACGCTGACTCAAACAGCAACTCAGTCAATTAGGGGATGGATTTGGCTGAAATAAGATAAACTAATATTTTCTTAATCTTAAATATATCAAATATATGCACTGCAAGTCACAATTAAGTAGGGTTTAATACTTCAAACACTGTTTAACTATACTTGAATTTCCCCATATCCATTCTGCTGAACAGGAATTCCTTGTGATAATGCGGAATCATTAATATTCAATTTAGTGTAATTTAATGGAAATTTTTAGAATTTGTAAGCAATACATAATTTTTACAAACTACTAAAATGATTATGTTACACAGCTGTTCTAAATAGACAGTAACAAAACATATAACTAAAAATTAGGCACCACCCAAATTAATTGGTATAGCCTTTTATTTCTTGAATCATTCTAGGGATATGGGCAGCATTTATTGCCCATCCTTGAGAAGATGATGGTTCTTCTTGAACTGCTGCAGTCCAGCTGGTGAAGACTCTCCCACAATGCTGTTAGGTAGGGAGTTCCAGGATTTTGAACCACTGACAATGAAGGAACAGGGATATATGTCCAAGTCGTGATGCTGTGTGACTTGGAGGGCACTTGGAGGTGCTGTTGGTCCATTACACCGGTTGCCTTTGTCGCAGGTTTGGGGTTGCTGCCGAAGAAGCCTTGGAGACTTGATGCAGTGCTTCCTGCAGATAGTACACACTGTAGCCACGGTACACCAGCGGTGGAGAGAATAGATATTTAAGCTGGTGAACGGAGTGTCGATCAAGCAGGCTGCTTTGTCCTGGATGGTGTTGAGCTTTATAAGTGTTGTTGAAGCTGCACTCATCCAGGCAAATGGAGAGTATTCCATCACACTTCTGACTTGTGCCTTGTAGGTGGTGGAGAGGCTTTGGGAAGTCAGGAGGTGAGCCACTTGCCACAGAATATCCAGCCTCTGACCTGCTGTAGTAGCCATGGCACTTATGTGGCTGCTCCAGTTGACTTTTTGGTTAATGGTGACCCCCCAGGATGCTGATGGTGGGGGATTCGGTGATGGTAATGCCATTGAATGTCATGGCGAGATGGTTGGAGTCTCTTTTGTTGGAGATGGTCATTCCCTGGCACATGTGTTGTCCAAATGTTACTTGCCACTTATCAGCCCTAGCCTGGATGATGTCCACATCTTGCTACATGTGGGCATGGACTGTTCCATTATCTGAGGAATTGCGAATGGAATTGAACACTGTGCAATCATTAGTGAACAGCCCCACATTGCTAACTGGGATAGATTCAGAACAGATCTAGCAGCTCAAACTAAGCTTCGGTGAGCAGGTTATTGGTGAGTAAGTGCCGCTTGATAGCACTGTCGTCGACACCTTCCATCACTTTGCTGATGATTAAGAGGGCACAGAACATACTCTGGGTGGGGGACTTCAATGTCTATCACCAAGTGTGGCTCAGTAGCACCACTACTAACCGAGCTGGTGGAGTGTTGAAGGACATAGCTGCCAGACTGGGCCTGCGGCAGGTAGGAACATAGAAACATAGAAGATAGGAGCAGGAGTAGGCCATTCGGCCCCTCGAGCCTGCTCCGCCATTCGATGAGATCATGGCTGATCATCCAAACTCAATACCCTGTACCTGCCTTCTCCCCATATCCCTTGATACCTTTAGCTTTAAGAAATATATCTAACTCATTCTTGAATATATTTAATGACTTGGCCTCAACTGCCTTCTGTGGTAGAGAATTCCACAGGTTCACCACTCTCTGGGTGAAGAAATTCCTCCTCATTTCTGTCCTAAATGGCTTACCCCCTATCCTTAGATTATGACCCCTGATTCTGGACTCTCCGACCATCGGGAACATTCTTCCTGCATCTAGTTTGTCCAGACCTGTCAGAATTTTATATGTTTCGATGAGATCCCCTCTCATTCTTCTATACTCCAGCGAGTATAAGCCCAATCGACCCAATCTCTCCTCATATGTCATTCCTGCCATCCCAGGTATCAGCCTTGTGAATCTTCGCTGAACTCCCTCCATGGCAAGAACATCCTTCCTCAGATAAGGCGACCAAAACTGCACACAATACTCAAGGTGTGGTCTCACCAAGGCCCTGTACAACTGCAGCAGGACATCCCTGTTCCTATACTCAAACCCTTTCGCTATGAAGGCCAACATACCATTTGCCTTCTTCACCGCCTGCTGCACCTGCATGCTTACCTTCAGCGACTGGTGCACAAGGACACCCAGGTCTCGTTGCACTTCCCCTTCTCCCAATCTATTGCCATTCAGATAATAGTCTGCCTTTCTGTTTTTGACACCAAAGTGGATAACCTCGCATTTATCCACGTTATATTGCATCTGCCACGCTTCTGGTGGTGGGGAAACCAACACGAGGGAAAAACCTACCTGACCTCGTCCTCATCAATCTACCTGTCATTGATGCATCTGTCTATGACAGTATTGGTAGGAGTGACCACCCCATAGTCCTTGTAGAGATGAAGTCCCGTCTTCACACTGAGGACACTCTCCATCGTGTTGTGTGTCACTACCACTGTGCTAAATGGGATAGATTCAGAACAGATCTAGCAACTCAAAACTGGGCATCCATGAGGTGCTATGGGCCATCAGCAGCAGCAGAATTGTATTCCACTACAATCTGTAACCTCATGGCCCCGCATGTACCTCACTTTACCATTACCATCAAGCTAGGGGACCAACTCTGGTTCAATGAGAATTGTAGAAAAGCAGGCCAGGAGCAGCACCAAGTGTACCTAAAAATGAAGTGCCAACCTGGTGAAACTACAACACAGGACTACATACATGCTAAACAGTGGAAACAGCATGCTGTAGGCAGAGTTAAGCAATCCCACAATCAATGGATAACATCAAACCTCTGCAGTTCTGCATGCCAGTGTTGTAACTGTATTGGAACAGCTAGAGGCATGGCTCATTCTGGAGCACAGGTCTTCAGCACTATAATCGGGTTGTTGTCAGGACCCATAGCCTTTGCTGTATCCAGTGCACTCAGCCATTTCTTAATATATTATGGAGTGAATCGAATTGGCTGGAGACTGGCATTTGTGATGGGGACATCAGGAGGAGGCTGAGAAGGATCATCCACTCAGCACTTCATGCTGAAGATAGTTCCAAATGCTTCAGCCTTGTCTTTTGCACTCACGTGCTGAGCTCTGCCATCATTGAGGATGGGGATGTTCATGGAGCCTCCTTCTCCCATTAGTTGCTTAATTGTCCACCACCATTCATGATTGGATGTGACAGGACTGCAGAGCTTTCACCAGGTTGGCATCTCATATTCAGGTACGCCTGGTGCTGCTACCTGCATGTTCTTCTACACTCCTCATTGAACCATTGATGACGAGGAGTATGCTAAGTCATGAGGTTACAGATTGTGGTGGAATACAAATCTGATGTTTTTGTTGGCCCACAGTGCCTCATGGATGGCCAATTTTGAGCTACTAGATTGTTCTTAATCTATCACACTTAGCACAGTGGTAGTGCCACACGATACAATGGAGGGTGTCCTCAGTGTCCTTGAGGGCTTGGCCAGCTTGGTTGGTGCTACTGAGCCACTCTTGGTGATGGACATTGAAGTCTCCCACCTGAAGTATATTCTGTGCCCTTGACACCCTCATGTGTCATCCAAGGGGTGGAGTAACATGGAGGAGTACTTATTTTTCAGCTGAGTGAGGTGGTAATCAAAGAATCATACAGCACAGAAGGAGACCAGTCAGCCCATCGTGTCTGTGCCAGATCTTTGAAAGAGCTATCCAATTAGTCCCACTTGCTTGCTCTTTCCCTATAGCCCTGCAAATTTCTCCTTTTCAAGTATATGTCCAATTCTCTTTTGAAAGTTACTATTGAATTTGTTCCACCACCCTTTCAGGCAGTGCATTCCAGATCATAACAACTCGCTTTGTAAAAGAGTTTCTTCTCGTTTCCTCCCTGGATTTTTTTTACCAATTATCTAAAATATTTGTTCTCTGGTTACTGACCCTCCTTCCAGTGGAAACAGTTTCTCCCTATCTGCTCTGTCAAAACCCCTCATAATTTTGAGCACCTCCATTAAATTTCCACTTAACCTTCTCTGTTCTAAGAACAATCCCAATTTCTCTACTCTCTCCACATAACTGAAGTCCCTCATCTGTGGTACGATCCTTGTAAATCTCCTCTGCACTCTCTCCAAGGCCTTGACATCCTTCCTAAAGTTTGGTGTCCAGGGGCTGGATTTTGAATGTGGGGTCGGGTTGGGGTCGGAAATCACACATTCTGGCTTGTGAACCCGCCTCCATCGAGATGTGGCCAACCCACTGTATTTTGCCTTGATTGACCTTGTTGAGCCCGCCCAGTGGGCTCAGCAGGCCAATTAAGGGCCACCCGGCAACAGGTGACATCACAGATTGACATTTCATCTGTCAAGAGCTTTTGACAGATGAAATATCAACGTTTGACAGCTCTGTGAAGCTGTCAAACACTCACAATATGATTTCTAACTTCAGTTCTTCCTCTCAGGCTGAGTTAGAAATCATTCCACAACAGAAAACAGAAGGCTGAAGGATTTGACAGGACCACGGCTTTTCTGCTTTCTGTGCCGGTGAGATTTCTAACTCCCGAGAACTGAAGGGCTGACACCTGCAGGAGGAAGTTAAGGTAAGTAAAACTTTTTCCAACACTTAGCACTTACCTTACACACTTACCTCTGCACACATGCACCCATCACTCACCTGCCCACCGGACATATCGACCCCTCCAACCCCTGCAGACCCACGGCCCGCCCCGATAACGTGGCGTGGTCGCCACCTGTCGGGAAGCCCACACTTTTCTTTTTAAAATAGGGATTATGCAAAAAACTGCCTGTTAATTGTCACTAATCCCTTCCTGCCTCAGGGAGTCGGGTCTCAGAACAGGTCGGGTACCCGCCGCCAGAGAAACTGGCATGGAGGCGGGTTGGAGTTGGGACCCCCGAATCTGCAACTTTAATTCCCCCCCCGCCTCCAACCCCGACTCCACGGGTCATTGAAAATCCAGCCCCAGAACTCTCATACCCTCCAAGTGCCCTCATCTAAAGAGAGATTTGATATGACTGAATGGCTTGCTAGGCTATTTCAGAGGGCAATTAAGAGTCAACCAGGTCAGGCAGCATCTGTGGAGAGAGAAACAGAGTTAGCGTTTCAGGCCAACGACCTTTTGTCATAACTGAAAAATTCCAGTTCTGATGAAAGGTCATCAACCTGAAACGTTAACTCTGTTTCTCTCTCCACAGATGCTGCCTGACCTGCTGAGTATTTCCAGCATCTGCTGTTTTTTGCTTTTGTAAGAGTCAACCACGTTGTTCTGGCACTAGAGTCATGTATAAGCCAGACTGGGTAAGGGTGGCAGGTTTCCTTCCTTCAAGAGCCAGTTGGGTTTTGAACAACAATTCCACATTCACATTTCATGATACTAGCTCGTTATTCCCAATTTATTACTGAATTCAAATTCTCAAACTGCTATGTTGGGATTTGAACTCATATTGTTTGGATTATTTGTCCAGGATTACTAGTTCAGTAACATAACCACAACGCTATGGTACCCCTAATACCCAGCCATTAAGGGGATGAGTACCTAGAGGTTAAAAGTGTCTCAGGTTTACCAGAATACTCTGGAAAATCTTAAAGTAATCAATTTCTAAGGCAAACATTAGTTGTATTTGATTGTCTTTTAAAAAAAATGTAACTGATTTCCCAGCCTAACGGAGAAAGAACTGAATGTAGAAATGATAAAAATCAATGTCTTGGTTCCCCTGATAGTTCATTAGCTTTTGAACCACATGATAAAAGCAATTATTGTGATTCACCAATAAGACACAGAGACCAGAAGATTCTCAGGTTGATCCTCTGTCATATGCAGAGTTAGCTGATTTCAGCTGGTGCAGTTGTTGGGGTTCTGCAGTTCCTTCAGTGTCCCCAGGCTCTGCAAAGATTCGCTCTTCTGACCATAGTCTAGTGGCCCATGTTGGAAAGACTATGTTTGAATATCTAAATTTATATATATCTATAATATATTAACAATAGTACCTCTGCATGCAGTTCCTGTCTGAGTCACTTGACTTCCTGTTGTCACTTTTTATCACACCTTTTATATCAACTTTTTCTTTATAAATTCCTATGCACACTTTGTAATCTGGCCAATCGGCTTGGGGTGCTTGTTTTCCTGTCAGCCACCCGCTGGGGGTATGGTAATGAGGCCCAGCCCTCAAAATGGACCAGACCTCTCGTTGGCATTATTGTTGGGCTGGCAGCACATTCCACAGTTGGCCGCCCAATAGTCAAAACCCAGCCCACTGAGACAATGGCCCAGATTTTATGTTAAGAATAACAGTGGGGCTAACAGTGCTCACCATTATTATGGAGTAAATCGGACAGCAACTTCTGGCACATGTGCATTTAAACGTGGAAATCTGGAAGTTCTGTCAGAGATAATCTGCTCCTCCACAGGCTGTACTGTAATAGTCCTCGCCGATAGACTCTGCACTGAAATCACTGTAATTGTGTGAACTTGCTGTACTTACCCATTATTTACCCATGCAGTACGCCAGAAAAAGTTAGGCCTGGTGCATTCAGGATTGAGTGAATTTTTAACAGTGTGATAAGTGATAATTACTGCCAAATAACCTCTCTGGCCCTGAAAATTTAATTTTACACATGTGGAGCCTCATTGCTTCAGAATTTAATTAATGTTGGAGATTTAAAAAAAAAAATTTGTTTTTACTTTTTCTGTCACTTTTATCTCTCTCTCTTAATCCTATCTTTCTTTCCCAATCTTTATTTCGCTTTCTGTACATGATTTTACATTGAATTAAATGTAATTTATACTTCCTGGTTTAGACTCCGCGTGCCTCAGTGAGGATTCTTCAATCTGATTGATTAAAGAGCCACGCAGTTTCTTGTCCTGCTCACACATGCCACAGATCTCCTGGAGAGATCGTCACACTGGAAATGATCTCTAAATAGTGCAAGGTGCTGCTCAAAAGCTCGCCAAAAGTTTTTGGGCAGCTGTCAGCGTGATGAACGGCGAGCGCCATTCATTCGCTGCTGGACGCAAAATCCAGGCCAATGCCTTTAACATTGAAAATACCTATCACAGTGACACCTACAGGAGGAGCAGGTACTTATAATGGCCCTGAATTTGTGGTCGGTAGCGTAGCTAAGGAGTACACCGCCGACATCCGAATGAAATCCGCCCTTACCTCGCGCGAACCCCCCTTCGAGAAGTTACTTTCAAACGCTGCAGAGTTGTGCACAGTATAGTGGCCCACGGATTCCTGGCGTGCATCGTTGCACGTATGCCAACCTGGGATCACGTGGGGCGGTGCTCCTTTCACTTTCTGCCTCTTAACCAATTAGGAAACAGAGGAGATTGCTGATTTTCCCACAACTCATTTTAAATAATTTAGCAGCCAGAAATGCTATATTATTAATAAATTATGATCATTGCAATAGTACTTAATACACAATCCAAGATTATAATAGACAAACCTATGATTACAGTCTTATCATCCTATCAAATTCAGTTCTCCTCTATTAGACTAACTAACTTTTGATTCATTTAAATAATCTAAAATCAAGAGTTTATGTCTGGAAACATGAGGAAATCATGAAAGTGAATTAAATCCTATCTAAATAGAAGTTGGGAATTAAACCAGAACTACAAAAGGCTTTTGGAAGTAAAAACAGTGACACAAAAAGGCCCTGTTTTCAAATTCGAACAAATAAATGTTTCTTTCAAAGTTTGTATCCGCTCAGACATGAACCAGTGCCTCATTGTTATGGGCTGCAGCTTAAACTAATACAATTTTCTCACCCCACCCCCCCTTATGCTGTGCAACAGTCTCCTGCGCCTGTTTGTACCACACGTAAAAATTTTCAGGGTAATTAATGCGCAGTAGGTGGGCAATTAGCCCAACTTTTCACCAGCACATTCATTTGAATGGGTCGGTGAAACGTGCAGTGAAGCCGATGCGCAGTCAGAACTTGACAGATCGCAAGTTCGGGATTTTTCCGCATGCGAACGTATGGTCAATTTCCAAGGCGGTATGACGGCGTACTCTCAGAGTCATACCAATCATGAATTCAGGGCAAGTGAGTTTTCAATGAATCATGGACCCCACATTCCAAATTTAATATATAGTAGATATGGATTGCTGCATAACTCATTGAATGAAATAGTTGCTTTTAAAATATTCTAAAATACAGATTAAAGGTGAGAATGTATATGTTGCAATATACTATGTTATGTGATACTGAATTGTATACAATTCTACCGAATGTTAGACATGGTCAAAAGACATGATAAAATTGTAATGTTTGAGAACTTTACCACAATCTATAAACTCAGTTCATGTGAAAGAAAGACTTGCATTTCTATAGCACCTTTCACGACCACCGGACGTCTCAAAGCACTTTACAGCCAATGAAGTACTTTTGGAGTGTAGTCACTGTTGTAATGTTGTATGTGGTCTCTTCCTCTCTTGTAATGTTAAAATTAGGGTAACTCTCCATTCTGTAGCAGTGTTTCCAGAGACTTGAGCACAAAATCCAGGCTGCCACTTCAGTGCAGTACTGGGAAATGCTGCACTGTCAGAAGTGCTGTCATTCAGATGAGACTTTAAAGCTAGGCCCCATCTGCCCTCTCAAGTGGAGAGAAATTCTCATTGCACTATTTAAAGAAGAGCAGGGGAGTTCTCCCAGTGTGTTGGATAATATTTATCCTCAATCAACATCTAAAACAGATAATCTGGTTATTTATCTCATTACTGTTTGTGGGAGCTTGCTGTGCACAAATTGGCTGCCACATATCCCTACATTGCAACAGTGACTACACTTCAAAAGTACTTCATTGGCTGTGAAGCACTTTGGTTATGAAAGGCACTCTCTATTTCCTTTTCTTTTATTTAAGCTGACTCCTTAACCTTCCTTCTAAGATATTTATTGTGCTCCACCTTTAAATGTGTCATTCATTTCACAGCACTTAGCCATTGTTTACATTCCTTAGCATTCCTGGTGGTATAGAGGAGCATACAGTTTCCAGTTTTCATTTTATAGGTTGTTTTACCAATATATAAAGCTCAATCCCTGAAGCTCTTTCTCCCTGATATCTGGTGTGTGAGCTTGTTTGGATTTGAACAGCATGTCATTCCATTTTACTACCATTGTGGGAAAAAGTCATACGCATTTACAAAGGTTAAGTGGTCCATTTCTGCTTATTAAATTAGTTAATCTGCATGATTCATTCAAACTTTTGACTGGCTGGCTTGACTTGCCAGTGGAAAACGCTCTTAAATATTGTTTCAGTAACTGTTGTATTGTTGTGGCTGGAAGAAATGTTACAGGCACAGGCAGGATGAGTCAGCCCTTTGACACAACAATCATTATCTAATTCATTATAAGAAATCATTCTACAGGGAATATTGTTTTTAAATACCATTATGAGCTTGAATATTGCTTGTTAAGAAATATCTCATTTTCTGATTTCCCGTAGACCTTCCATTGCAGGTCATTCTCTCCCTTCTCATCCACTCCAATGACAGGGAGGGCCATGTGCATCCAGAGTGGCTTCACTGGGGGAAAACCTGCTACTGGCTGAGTTTGCACTGGAGCCCATCTGGCACTTGCCTTTCCTGGGTGAGGTCACTAAAAAGCAGCTTCCCAGATCAACCCTCAGTGTCTGGAAGGTGTACGAACAAATGTAACCCCCTCCACCCCACCCCCGCCCCGACTTTCCTTCTCCTTCAAACATTTTTTTAAAATATCCCCTTAATTTATTATTTTAACATTCACAATGTGAGTAAAGCTGTGATGTGAGATTCATTATTGTTCTCTTGATCTCCTCTGTAACTCTGAATCAAGGTTTATATTATCAGAATCCCAATGGAAAAATGTTAATGCCTGCCCCTTTAACAGCAGCACCAGTGGATTAAAGGAGTGGGCCCCTCCAATTATTTACAGTTACAATTTATCATTCAATTTTATCATAGGTTGCACCATTTGTACACGTAAGGAATGCTGATGTGACTAGTGTTGAAGGAGGAAAAAGGAAAATATGAACAGATGTTCTCACTGTAAACTGCTCACCCCCTTATGTGTGCCATAGCCTTACTTTTAAAAATATAATCTGTTCAGAAGCAGCCCAAGAACCTTGGAATGTTTTTTTCTACATTAAAAGCAAATTGTTGTTGTTTATGAAAAGGCTTGTCTGTAGGAGCTTTCAATGTAGCAGGTGGTCTCTGGTGACATCACATGGAACAACCTATTTAAAATGCTGGGATGGAACTGATGAGGCAGAAGTGGACACCTCATGTTCTATAGCAAAATACTGCGGATGCTGGAAAATTGAAACAACAACAGAAAACGCTGGAAAAACTCAGCAGGCCAGGCAACATCAGTGGAGAGAGAAACAGAGTTAACGTTAGGGTTTTGACCTGAAACGTTAACTCTGTTTCTCTCTCCACGGATGTTGCCTGGCCTGCTGAGTTTTTCCAGCGTTTTCTGTTGTTACCTCATGTTCTATGTTCATTTTACATATGCACAACCCACATAACACTTGAGGGGAAATGTTTCAATGTTGCAGCAGAGAGCCTCTCCCACTGACAGCACATATCAGAGATCCAGTTCAAGGATCTTTCAACAAACAAAGCAGGAAAATGACTTCAGAGTGTCAATTAACTTTGCACCTGATGGTTGCTATTGTTCTAATTGTTTAAGTTCATTTGCGTTTTCTTCTGGTGTAGCTCCAGCACCTCATTAAAGTCTGTGTGAAATCCCAAGCGCGCAGTCTTATTTCAAGGCCGATTTTAACTGGGGGCGAGCATGGGGCCGGCGGTGTGCATGTCAGGCTTTCCCCTGATCGCCCGTGTGAGGCCTGGCTTATTTTAACTGAGCCTCATTTAAATATAAGCCCAACTCCTACCTGAACCTGGCATCAGGTGGTGCTGGCGGACGATATGAGCGGCAAAATAATCCACAGTAAGAACGGTGGAAAGGACCAGTCCTGGGAATTTATTTCTCAGAGATTGTATTCCAGCTTTTTGAAAACAATGTTAAATTCTTTTTGGTTTTATGTTTCAATTTTTAAACCTTCTTAAAAAATGTATTAAGAGACATTTTCTAAAGAAAACAGCTTTGATACATTTTTTAACTGTAAGTTATCTAAAATGCAAAGGCCATGGTAAATTTTGTTTTAGTTGGTCAGCTTGTTGCATTGTCTAAATTGGAAAGGCACTGAACCTCATTTTAAACTGATCATGCATAATCAATTCCATTGCAGTGTTCTGTGTTGCAAGCTTGGATCCAGCAAGAATTAAATTGGTGAGCTATGCCCTGAATTTCCACTTACATCTGTTTTGAATTGGTGCCCAGTGTGATAAGATTGGAATCCTGTTTACATCGAGGTGAACATGCATTCCCACAGTTAATCTTTGGGAGGCAGCAGATTCCTTGCTAGAGTTCATGAAAATGCCTTAAAGAATTGTTGATACACATCATCCACATTGTTGTATTAACAAAGTCCATCAATTATTGTCGTTGCCTAGCACTCTAGTGTTTTTCTTACAGTCTGTCAAAATTAATCCACATCAATACTGCATCTTAACCGAATTAGTGCATAACCGTACCAATTTTCCCTTGCATTTTATAATAAAGGGATATTGATAGTGAGTACTTTTTCCAGAATTCTCTTGGGATAAAGGTAGGCAAGAAAAGTACTTTATTAATACACTTAACAAGTGCATGCAGCTATCTCATAAAAGTCACTTAGCTTCCACAAATCTGTTGAATTATGGATCCCATTCATGCAACAATTTAGTCAGAATTTATGCTGAATTGTGAAATGAGCATCAACAAATACTGAGTCCTACAACTTGCAAATTCAATCCAATAGCCCTTTCTCCATCTGTGCTATTATCAATTTCCAGCGTGGCATCGCTTGTAGCTAATTTTTCCTCAGGGCTTTATTTTCATTTGGTTTTCATTGATTTTATACATCATGATATTAAAATAGACCATACATGTGCCCATAAATCTTTGCCTTATTCTAATTTCAATCACTTGCACAGGGACCCCAAATTCTGGCTGTTTTACTACTCATTCACCATCAGCACTGCAAATACTTTCATGTGTCTATTTGGTGTTAAATTATGCAAGTGTTATTTAGCCTTGGGTTATCACAGAATGTTTTTTTTTATTCGTTCATGGGATGTGGGCGTCGCTGGCAAGGCCAGCATTTATTGCCCATCCCTATTTGCCCTTGAGAAGGTGGTGGTGAGCCGCCTTCTTGAACCGCTGCAGTCCGTGTGGTGAAGGTGCTCCCACAGTGCTGTTAGGGAGGGAGTTCCAGGATTTTGACCCAGCGACGATGAAGGATCGGCGATATATTTCTAAGTCAGGATGGTGTGTGACTTGGAGGGGAACTTGGAGGTGGAGGTGTTCCCATGCGCCTGCTGCCCTTGTCCTTCTAGGTAGAAGAGGTCGCAGGTTTGGGAGGCACTGCCGAAGAAGCCTTGGTGAGTTGCTGCAGTGCATCTTGTAGATGGTACACACTGCAGCCACGGTACGCCGGTGGTGGAGGGAGTAAATGTCAAGGTGGTGGATGGGGTGCCAATCAAGTGGGCTGCTTTGTCCTGGATCGTGTCGAGCTTCTTGAGTGTTGTTGGAGCTGCACTAATCCAGGCAAGTAGAGAGTATTTCATCACACTCCGTACTTGTGCATTGTAGATGGTGGAAAGGCTTTGGGGAGTCAGGAGGTGAGACACTCGCCACAGAATACCTAGCCTCTGACCTGCTCTTGTTGCCACAGTATTTATGTGGCAGGTCCAGTTAAATTTTTCGGCAATAGTTGATGGTTGGGGATTCAGCGATGGTAATGCCGTTGAATGTCAAGGGGAGGTGGTTAGTCTCTCGCTTATTGGAGATAGTCATTGCCTGGCACTTCTGTGGCGTGAATGTTACCTGCCACTTATCAGCCCAAGCCTGAAAGTCGTCCAGGTCTTGTTGCATGCGGGCATGGACTGCTTCATTATCTGAGGAGTTGTGAATGGTGCTGAACACTATGCAGTCATCAGCGAACATCCCCATTTCTGACCTTATGTTGGAGGGAAGGTCATTGATGAAGCAGGTGAAGATGGTCGGGCCTAGGACACTGCCCTGAGGAACTCCTGCAGCGATGTCCTGGGGCTGTGATGATTGACCTTCAACCACCACAACCATCTTCCTTTGTGCTAGGTATGACTTCAGACAGTGGAGCATTTGGACCAAGGCTGTAATGAGGTCAGGAGCCGAGTGGTCTTGTCGGAACCCAAACTGGGCATCAGTGAGCAGGTTATTGGTTGGGAAGTGCCGCTTGATAGCACTGTCAATGACACCTTCCATCACTTTGCTGATGATTGAGAGTATACTGATGGGGCAGTAATTGGCCGGATTGGATTTGTCCTGCTTTTTGTGGACAGGACATACCTTGGCAGTTTTCCACATTGTCGGATAGATGCCAGTGTTGTAGCTGTACTGGAACAGCTTGGCTAGAGGCATGGCTACTTCTGGAGCACAAGTCTTCAGCATGACAGCCGGGATGTTGTCGGGGCCCATAGCCTTTACTGTATCCAGTGCGCTCAGCCATTTCTTGATATCACATGGAGTGAATCGAATTGGCTGAAGACTGGCTTCTGTGATGGTGGGGACCTCAGGAGGAGGCCGATATGTATCATCCACTCTGCACTTCTGGCTGGAGATGGTTGCAAACGCTTCTGCCTTGTCTTTTGCACTCATGTGCTGTGCTCCACCATCATTGAGGATGGGGTTAATCATGGAACCTCCTCCTCCCGTTAGTTGTTTAATGGTCCACCATCATTCACGACTGAATGTGGCAGGACCGCAGAGCTTTGATCTGATCCATTGATTGTGGGATCGCTTAGCTCTCTCTATAGCCTGCTGCTCCTGCTTTTTAGCATGCATGTAGTCCTGTGTTGCAGCTTTCCCAGGTTGGCACCTCATTTTTAGGTACTCCTGGTGCTTTTCCTGGCATGTTCTTCTACACTCCTTATTGTACCAGGGTTGGTCCCCAGGCTTGGTGGTAATGGTAGAGTGAGGGATATGCAGGCCATGAGGTTACAGATTGTGGTGGAATACAAATCCGCTGCTGCTGATGGCCCACAGCGCCTCATGGATGCCCAGGTTTGAGCTGCTAGATCTGTTCTGAATCTATCCCATTCAGCACGGTGATAATGCCACACAACAGGATGGAGGGTGTCCTCAGTGTGAAGACTGGATTTAGTTTCCACAAGGACTGTGCAGTGGTCACTGCTACCAATACTGTCATGGACAGATGCATCTGCGATAGGTAGATTGGTGAGGACGAGGTCAAGCAGGTTTTTCCCTCATGTTGGTTCTCTCACCACCTGTCGCAGGCCCAGACTCGCAGTTATGTCCTTCAGGACTCGGCCAGCTTAGTCAGTAGTGGTGCTACTGAGTCACTCTTGGTGGTGGACATTGAAGTACCCCCCCCACAGAGTACATTCTGTGTCCTTGCTACTCTCAGTGCTTCTTCCAAGTGGTGTTTAACATGGAGGAGTACTGATTCATCAGCTGAGGGAGGGCGGTAGGTGGTAATCAGCAGGAGGTTTCCTTGCCCATTCTTGACCTTAAGCCATGAGACTTCATGGGGTCCGGAGTCAATGTTCAGGACTCCCAGGGGAACTCCTTCCCAACTGTATACCACTGTGTCGGCACCCAGGGATGGTGATGGAGGAGCTTGGGATATTGGCTGAAAGGTATGATTCTGTGAGTATGACTATGTCAGGCTGTTGCTTGACTAGTCTGTGGGACAGCTCTCCCAATTTTGGCACAAGTCCCCAGATGTTGGTGAGGAGGACTTTGCAGGGTCATCTGGGCTGGGTGTGCCGTTGCCATTGCCATGTCCATAGCCGGTGCCAAGGTCGATCCGGTTTTATTCTTATTATTGTGTTTCGTAGCGGTTTGTTACAACCGACTGGCTTGCTCGGCCATTTCAGAGGGCTGTTAAGAGTCAACCACATTGTTGTGGGTTTGGAGTCACATATAGGCCAGACCAGGTAAGGACGGCAGATTTCCTTCTCTAAAGGACATTAGCGAACCAGATGGGTTTTTACAACAATCTGATAGTTTCATGGTTACCATTACTGACACTAGCTTTTTATTCCAGATTTATTTAATTAACTAAATTTAAATTCCCCAGCTGTCATGGTGGGATTTGAACTCACACCTCTGGATCATTAGTCCAGGCCTCTGGATTATTAGCCCAGTAACATTGCCACTATGCTACCATTCCCTAGAATGCTTTCATTTGAACCCTGACTATTAAAAACATCAGGCGGGGGGGGGGGGGGGGGGGGGGGGAGAGGAAATTGGGTCGCGCCCCCTTTGAGGCGCTAACTTCGCTTTTAGCGGCCCGAAAAAGTGAGCACCCCTGTGCCCGAAATTGAATGGTAGCGCCCCAAGCAGAAGGCGGGGCGCTACTGGAAGCGCTCCCCCTCCCTCTTGGGGCACTCCCATTGAATATTGTGCGCTACGTGCAGCAGCGCCACGGTACTGCTGGCCTGCCTCCCCTGATTAAAGGGGAGGGGCCTAGCGCGACGCACACCGGGGCCCTGCTGGACCACCGGGGAGCGGGGTGAGGGCAAAAGAGCTCGGCACTCAAGAGGAGTGCTGGGCTGACGGATCGCGGCCGGCACCGCACAGGAGGAGGCCAGAGGGGGAGGTGCTGGCAGACGGCTGCAAAAACATGGCCGCCTGGCACCTGCCTTTTAATTTGCGCCGCCCTGGTTGCAAACACGGCACCCTGACCCTGTCGGACATAGCGTCCGACGATAGGTCAGAGGGCGCAAGTGAAATTTGCGGCCGGGGCGCGAGCGGGGTGCTGTGCACGGCAATGACAGCACCGCAGGGCACTACCAGCTACCGTCGCTACTAACCTCCCGCTGAATTAGCGCCGCCTAGCTCGGTTGCTAGGTGCTTTGCGCCCCGTTAGCACACCCTCGGGGCGCAAAGCAACCAAATGTTTCCCCCCTGGCCTTTCATTTGAGTGCTCTAATTTAATAGCATTTGGCCACAAACTCTATTAAGTAACTGGAAATCCCTAAGCATGCTTCCATTTTACTTGCAACTGGAGAATAAAATTGATCAAAACAATTATTGTACCAAAACAGATAACACCAAAGTAATAACATTTAATATAAACTTTAATAAAATCCTCTCTAAACTTATTTCCCGCTACAAATCTCGTCAAAATGACATCTGAGATATAAATAGAAGACACACTATGGGAGAAGAAGCTATTCTAGGGGTTAATTTTAAATGTCAGTGTTCCATTCTTCTATAGCAGCTGGGTTTGTTCCATGATTACACTGAATATATTTTTTAAAAATCCATAATATTAAACTCGGCTTTCATATTGCAAATTACCTTAACTAATGCAAGTTGGTATTTCATCATACTTACTTAAAAAGAAAAAGGACTAAGAACACAGAAGAAATCCAGACTGAAAGAAATGGATAAAACTGATTTACAGGTAATGACTTAACAGTAAGTTTACTAAGAGTAAATTTCTCCTCAGGAGATGATGTCAACTTCACCAAGGAAGGAGAATAGGCAGAGTGCCACGTTGCAATGATGTTGTGATGCAATTTCATTAAGCGCAAAAATTGACAAATAGTTGTTTTTGTCCACAGTGATTTACATACACTTTTCCTAATTCATTAGATAGGCACTGTAGGCAATCTATCCTCCCGTAAATTAAAGGGATGATTTTCTGGTCGTTATGGTTGCTGACACTAAGTGGGACAAGGAAATTAATGGCCAGGAAATGAGATGGAGACTGCTCCTGTGGGCAAGTGTTTAAATTAAATATTATAATATACTAGTTGATCCTCCATGACGCTGCACACGCAGTCAAGGTCAAGTCAGGCTAGCGGAGAGGAGAGGAGGGCAAAGGGGACTGGAGGAGGAGAGAAGGAGGGTAGGGGGAAGAGAAGGGAATGGGAGAGAAGAAAGGTAAAGTGATAGGAGAGAGGTCAAGTATCTTGCAGATTTTTTAAGGTGCTCTGCAGTTTTTTAAGAGTTTATTTCATTCCTGCCCCCTCCCCCTTGCATAGTTCCAAAGGTATGTTTCCAATTCTTGCTTAAGGTGATCCGTTACATAATAATGTCACAACATTATGCTCATAACACCACATATAGGTACAATATCTTTTCAATGTTGCAACCATACAGCATTTTTTTAAATATATAATAGATGATAATGGAATCTAAATTAATATTCTTGCACCCAGTTCACCCAATATAAAATGGGTGATCAAAGTCAGGCATGTTCTGGGTAATTATAAATGGACTTAAAAGGGACAGCTTACTTATGAGCATACGTGAACGTGGGCTTCAACTTTCTGTTTGTATGAGCTGAATTTGTTGGATTTTGTTCAACAATTTGTTTATTTTTGAGGTTTTTGTCCCAGATATTTGGAAGTATGATTTACTATTACTACAATCCAAATTTTGGATATGAGAATTCCAGTGGGGTCTTCCAAGAACATAAGAAATAGTAGCAGGGGTGGGCCATATGGCCCTTTGAGCCTGCTCCACCATTCAATAAGGTTATGGCTGATCTTCGACCTCAACTCCACTTTCCCGCCCGATCCCCATACCCCTTGATTCCCTTAGAATCCAAAAATCTATCGATCTTAGCCTTGAATATGCTCAATGACTGAGCAACCACATCCCTCTGGGGTAGAGAATTCCAAAGATTCACAAACCTCTGTGTGAAGAAATTTCTCCTCATCTCAGTCCTAAATGGCCGTCCCTTATCCTGAGACTATGCCCCCTAGTTCTGGTCGCCATATTATAAAAAGGATATAGAGGCACTGGAGAGGGTGCAAAGAAGATTTACAAGGATGATACCAGAAATGTGAGGGTATACATATCAGGAAAGGATAAACAGGCTGGGTCTCTTTTCTCTTGAAAAAAGAAGGCTGAGGGGTGACCTAATAGGGGTCTTTAAAATTATGAAATGTTTTGATAGAGTGGATACAGAGAGAATGTTTCCACTTGTGGGGAAGAGCAAAACTAGAGGCCATCAATATAAGAGAGTCACCAACAAATCCAATAGGGAATTCAGAAGAAACTTGGTTACGCAGAGAGTGGTGAGAATGTGGAACTCGCTACCACAGGGAGTGGTTGAAGCAAATAGTATAGATGCATTTAAGGGGAGGCTAGAGAAGCATATGAAGGAGAAGGGAATAGAGGGTTACGCTGATAGATTTAGATGAAGAAAGGCAGGAGCATGCTCGAGTGGTGCATAAACGCCGGCGTGGACTGATTGGGCCGCATGGCCTGTTTCTGTGCCGTATATCCTATGTAATCCTATGTAGTTCTAGATTCTCCAGCCAGGGGAAATAGCCTTCGCTCTTTGTTTACCTACATGACAAATGTCACAGCACGCCAAAGGAAATTCATGACATTGAGACATTTTAACATGATAACCTTTACCTTATTTGTCCCATATGCAGTTTCTCAGACAGCTAAAAGCTGAACGGCCTTCCTCAGTTGATGAAACAGTTCTTTATCCACAAATGATAGGGTGCTACCTAGGTCAGGAAGTTGCTGGACTGAATTCAACTGTGTTCTCTCAGTGATCAATGATGCTGGTTTGTACTGTGAACAGATTGTCAGTCTTCTTTAGGCTAATGGATAACCACAGTTCCTGGCAGTAGTGGCAAAATGGTATGTGATGGTCTTTACATGGCTAACAGTGGGAGTGGAGTTACTTACAGGAAATATTTAGACAGATCAATACCAAGACCATCCCCTGGACATCCCCTGGATTATAGACCTTTTATATGTTTCTTTGACATGGATTCCCAGATCCAATTATTGGCCCGAAAATTAGACCTGATACACGAGAGTACGCACTGTGTACTCTCGCGTATTAGGTCCCGAATTGCCGGTTTCCTGCATGCACTGCGCATGCGCGGGAAACCGGCACTTCGTGTATTGCAAAGGGGGCGGTTCCTAAGTGAACCGCGTGCGCACTACAGGTTGTGCGCACGCAGTGCACTTAGTTTTTTTTTCAGGTTTGAACGCGCAGGTAAGTGGTGAAGATTTCACACATAAAGAAAGCAGGCGTAGGACCCCCTTTTAACAAGGTAAGTAGTTAATTAAGTGTTATTTTAAATTTTTTTCAACAGGTTTATCTTTTTTAGAGACTTTAAAGAAAGGTAAGTTTATTTTTATAACTTTTAAAAAGATTTAAAATTTTTTCAAAAATTTTATTTTTTGTTTAAAGTGGTTAATTTATTTAACTATAGTTATTTTATTAATGTGATGGCTTTTTTTAAATTTAATTGAGGTTTAGCTGTTCTTTTGGGGGCTTGTAGTATTCATAGCTTTGACAGCCCTTGCTGTCAAAACTATGAATGAAAGATGGTGTGCTGCCATTGGCTCTAACTTAATCACGTGATCCCAGAGCTCGCACAAACTAATTGCGCCTCTGGGACACGCAAACACTGCACGGTTGCAACAGGGAGAGGCCCTGAAACTGAAGTTCGTGTGGGCCCCAAACAAAAAGGTAGGCGCGGAGTGCGATATCGCGGGGAATCCTTACCCCCGCGGGAACCATCGATGTTTAATTTCTGGGCCATTATTTTCTAAGAGATTCAGTTGATAGTACTCTTGCTTTGAAGTTAAAAGGTTGCGATTTCAAGCCCCGCTCCAGGACATGAGCACATAATGTGAGCTGACAGGTTAGTGCAATACCAAGCGAATGCTGCATTGTTGGATGTGTTGTCCTTCTAACGGGGCGCCCAGTCTGTCTGTGTCAGTGCTTCAGGTGGATGGTAATGAGCCCGCAGCATTATTTAAAGAAGAGCAGACATTCTTCCAATGTCCTCAGCAACATTCCTTTCTCAGTCAAAAACAGGTCATTCTCATGATTACTGCTTGTGGGGGTCTTGCCATTTGTAAAATGGCTGGCTTATTTCCTTACATAACAATAGTCACTGTAGTTCAAATTACTGTTTATACTGGTTGATTTCCTGCAGCATTACATGTGGGGAGTCAAAGCAAAGTACAGTATTCAGTTCAAGCAGGGTTAGAAGGCAGCTGGATAATTGGATGCACGTGAAGGAGGAGGGAGAGGAGACAGAGGAGAGGAGTGGGGAAAAAGAGGAGGTTGGAGAGAGCAACAAGAGGGAACTAAAAGGAGATGACGTGAAGAGAGACAAGAGGAGAATGGGGAAATGGAACAGAGGGATAGAGGAGAGGTTTTGGGGGCTTCCATTCCAAGCACAGGAACTCGCATTGATTTCATTGCGGAGTGTGGGTGAGTTCGGTGACCCAATGAGCTCCTCTTCTTTCCTGAGGATTGGGAGAGTTCCAGAAACCAGCAAAGGATGACCAAAAAATTGATAAAAAGTGAAAAAATAGAATATGAGAGAAAACTAGCAAGAAATATAAAAACAGATTTTAAGAGCTTCTACAAGTATGCAAAAAGGAAGAGAGTAGCAAAAGTAAACGTTGGTCCCTTAGAGGCTGAGACAGGAGAAATTATTATGGGGAATAAGGAAATGGCAGAAACGTTAAACAAATATTTTGTGCTGGATTTTCAATGACCCGTGGAGTCGGGTTTGGAGGCGTGTGGGGGGTTAAAATAGCGAAAAGTGGCGGGCGGACCTGATCCCGACTCCATTCCGCCTCCACGCAATTTTGACAAAATCGGTCGCGGGGTTCCCGACTCCGTCCCACCTCCAAGAAGCAAGAGAGGCCATTAAAGCCCTTAACAATCCCTAAATTGGCTCAGTAATGCCATTTTGAAGCATTTTAGGTAGGTTAACCCTTTTCCCACGTGAAACACGCCTGATGTGAAACACGCCAGTGAAACCTGGCGGGAGCACAAGTGGATTGCTGACTCTCAGCTGCAGCTCAACCTTTAAATAGGAGATTTGATCAGCCATCATTTGCAGGTGGCAGGACTTTGTTGTCACAGGTCTGGGGGAACTTTTAGAAGGCATAACCACAGCTCTGGAAGTTTGGAGCCTGACACCCATCTGCAGTGTGACCTCCTGGGAAACCCCTCTCACCACCCTCATTGAGCGCTTCCTCAACTGAGGCATATACCAGAGGCATGGGAGCCATTTATTTCCTTCCCTCCTGGGCATCCGATGAGGACGAACAACAGCCATGGCACCAGCAGAACCATGAACAACAGCAGCACCAACAGCAGCAGCAACAGCAGGAGCGCCAAGCTGCTGCTCACCCACCTGAAGCTGCACAGGACAGAAGGGGCCAGCGCATGGAAGGCCGTCGGCGCAGGAGATACCCCCCAAACAGGGTCTACAGACAGTGGGTCAGCTACCTCAACGTGTCTGAGCAGCAGTGCCAAAGGCGGCTCTGACTTTCGCGAGAGGTAGTGGGTGACATCTGCGCAATGCTGCAACAAGACCTGGAGCCCAGAGGACCAGGTGGACGCCCCTTACCAGTGGCCATCAAAGTCACCACCGCACTCAACTTTTTTGCCTCAGGCTCATTCCAGGGATCAGCAGCAGACATCAGCAGCATCTCCCAGGCGGCCGCACACACCTGCATCACGCAGGTAACCAATGCCCTCTTTGCTATCGCGCACAATCACATCCATTTCACCAAGGATCGAGCAAGTGTCGCGGCGCGTGCGGTTGGATTAGCTAATCTGGCAGGCTTTCCAAGGGTGCAGGGCGTCGTTGACTGCACACATGTGGCCCTTAAGGCACCCCATCGCAATCCAGGTATTTTTGTCAACCGCAAGGGCTTCCACTCCCTCAATGTTCAGCCGGTGTGTGACCACAAAAAGGAAGTTCTGCATGTTTGTGCCAAGTACCCTGGCAGTTGGCATGACTCCTTCATACTGCGCCAGTCTAGTATGCCTCCACTATTCAGTCCGCCAGACCAACTTCACAGATGGCTACTTGGAGACAAGGGCTAGCCCCTGAAGACGTGCTAATGACGCCGTTGAGGAGCCCATCCAATGCAGCTGAGGATATTTTTTATTTTAGAAGGCAGTTCCCCTTTAAGGGCTCGAGCCTGCTTTCTAAGATGACAGTCTTGCTTTAAGAAAAGGCTGCCTCGCTCCAGGAACGCTATGGCAACGCTACATTCGGCCTCCTGTTGAGCGTATAGCCTGAAGCAGCGCGTTCCACACTAGGCTGAGCTCTGCAATCATTCTAATCAGCAGGATGCACCAAAATAATGGTGCTGCCTGCAATCTTTTTACAGGCACGAGCAAACCTCGCCCCGCAGTGGCACTGCCCATTTTTGGGCTTCATTGGATTTCTAGGCCTGGATTTTTTTGGGAATCCTCTTTTAGATGCCTTCCAGAAACAGTGGCCGGAATTTTAATTTGGAGGCGAGTAGGGAAGGGGGGTGGAGGCGGTGGTGGGGGGTGGGAGAGGCGGTGGTGGGGTGGGGGGAGGCGGTGGTGGGGGGGTGGAGGTGGTGGTGGGGCGGGGGGAGGCGGTGGTGGGGGGGGGGGAGGCGGTGGTGGGGGGGTGGAGGTGGTGGTGGGGCGGGGGGAGGCGGTGGTGGGGGGTGGGAGAGGCGGTGGTGGGGGGTGGGAGAGGCGGTGGTGGGGGGTGGGAGAGGCGGTGGTGGGGCGGGGGGGAGGCGGTGCTGGGGGGGTTGAGGTGGTGGTGGGGCGGGGGGGGAGGCGGTGGTGGGGGGGTTGAGGTGGTGGTGGGGCGGGGGGGAGGCGGTGGTGGGGGGTGGGAGAGGCGGTGGTGGGGGGTGGGAGAGGCGGTGGTGGGGCGGGGGGAGGCGGTGGTGGGGGGGTGGGAGAGGCGGTGGTGGGGGGGATGGAGGCGGTGGTGGGGGGGGGAGGCGGTGTTGGGGCGGGGGGAGGCGGTGGTGGGGGGTGGGAGAGGCGGTGGTGGGGGGGTGGAGGCGGTGGTGGGGGGGGGAGGCGGTGGTGGGGGGGTGGAGGCGGTGGTGGGGGGGGGAGGCGGTGTTGGGGGGGTGGAGGCAGTTTGGGGTCGGGATTCAGATTTTTAACTCTTTAACCTCCCACCCAACCCCAACCCACTCGTTTTTTGGGGTTAAAATTCCACCCATTATTTATGCAGTTTCCTGGAATTGTACAGAACTATGACAGATATTACACTTTTGGAAGATATAACATTTATTTCATTAGCAAATAACAATTTTGAAAGACGATCGGCCTTACAATTGAGTTAAATGAAAGATTTGCCACAGACCCACACACTGGGAGTGAATTGCAGTGATACTTATCCAGAAAGTAAAAAACAGCAAATTGGATGTAGACATATGGGGGGAAAAATTCAGTTGGTTGCGCCTCCCGTTAGCGTCTTAAGAGGGCGCTAATGGGGCGCAAAGCAGCTAGCGCCCGGGCGCAGCGATGTTTGCGCCGCTCGCGAACTTAACTAGACATTTTGTGGCGGCGCTAAACTTTATCGCCGCGATCTCCTGCGCCGGCAGATCATGACGTCACTCGAGTGCGCAACGCCCCGGTATCGCCCCAGAGCGGATATTGACTGGCGCCCCCTGCCTTACCGCCTGATGCTAGCAACGACAGGTTGAGGGGAGCGTTCTGCAGTCATGAAGGGAAAGGGGGAGCGCTATTTCAAGGTGACCGCTTCCTGCCTTTTATTGTTGGTGCCATTTTTGAACTACGCATTCTGAGAGAGAGAGGGAGAGACTTCTGGAGAGATTCAACGTTGTGTGAAGGAGTTTTGGGTACTGAGCAGCACTTTGCAGGTTCATTTTGATTTGCCATTCCTTGTATCGATTTAGCAGAGACTGTGGGGGCTGCACTCTGAGCTCTTTGCCTGGTACTCTCCATTGTTCTTTCCAGCACATTTGATGTGCAGGTCTCTCCAGGCCGAGATTCAAGGCTGCAATGAGCAGGATGTGGATGGAAAGCAAGATTAACCATCCCCTTTAAGAACTGGCCCGTGCCATTGTGTGTGTGTTCCATTGCTGACTGACATTACATGAGCTTCGCCAGCGCTCTGAGGTAGCGCCTCGCTCCTCGGCCTTTGCGCCTTAAGACAGGTGTGAAGCGCCTGATTTAGCGCTGCAATCACCTCCAGGGGCGATAAAAGTCAAGTTTGCAGTCGGTGGCGATAATTAGCGCCAGGCGCTAATTTTTGCGCCCGGACGATATTTGCGCCCCAAATGGGGCGCGACTGAATTTTTCCCCCATGTAATGTTAAATGGCTCCTTATATATCACTGAAATTTCATATCACAGCACCACCTATCTGCGAAACAGGTATTGTATAGAATGTCTTCATAATATTTTCCAAAATCATATTTCATTACACTTGCAGCAGACATTCACCAGGAATTTAATCTAGATTCTCCCAATTGGCAACTGTAGCAACACTGGCATCTACCCGACAATGTGAAAACTGCCCAGATATGTCCTGCCCACAAAAAGCAGGACAAATCCAATCCAGCCAATTACAGCCCCATCAGTCTACTCTCAATCATCAGCAAAGTGATGGAAGGTGTCATCGACAGTGCTATCAAGCGGCACTTACTCACCAATAACCTACTCACCGATGCTCAGTTTAGGTTCCACCTCATTACAGCCTTGGTCCAAACATGGACAAAAGAGCTGAATTCCAGAGGTGAGGTGAGAGTGACTGCCCTTGACATCATGGCAGCATTTGACAGAGTGTGGTATCAAGGAGCCCTAGTAAAATTGAAGTCAATGGGAATCGGGGGGAAAACTCCCCACTGGCTGGAGTCATACCTATCACAAAGGAAGATGGCTGTGGTTGTTGGGGGCCAATCATCTCAGCCCCAGGACATCGTTGCAGGAGTTCCTCAGGGCAGTGTCCTAGGCCCAACCATCCTCAGCTGCTTCATCAATGATCTTCCCTCCACCATAAGGTCAGAAGTGGGGATGTTCGCTGAAGATTGCACAGTGTTCAGTTCCATTCGCAACTCCTCAGATAATGCCTGCATGCAGCAAGTACTGGATGACATTCAGGCTTGGGTTGATAAGTGGCAAGTAAAATTCATTCCACACAAGTGCCAGGCTATGACTATCTCCAACAAGCGAGAGTCTAACCACCACCCCTTGACATTCAATGGCATTACCATCGCCGAGTCCCCCACCATCAACATCCTGGGGGTCACCAGTGACCAGAAACTTAACTGGACCAGCCACATAAATACTGTGACTACAAGAGCAGGTCAGAGGCTGGATATTCTGCGATGAATGTCTCACCTCCTGACCCCCAAAGCCTTTCCACCATCAACAAGGCACAAGTCAGGAGTGTGATGGAATACTCTCCACTTGCCTGGATGAGTGCAGCTCCAACAACACTCAAGAAGCTCGACACGATCCAGGACAAAGCAGCCCGCTTGATTGGCACCACATCCACCACCTTAAACATTCACTCCCTTCACCAATGGCGCACATCGTGGCCCCAAACACCCCTTCCAGGTGAAACAGCAATTTACTTGTACTTCTTGCAATTTAGTATACTGCATTCACTGCTCACGATGTTTACTCCTCTACATTGGGGAGACCAAACGCAGATTGGGTGACCGCTTTGCGGAACACCTCTGTTCAGTCCGTAAGGGGGACCCGGAGCTTCCCAGTCGCCTGTCACTTTAATTCACCGCTTTCACGCCCACTCAGACCTCACCGTCCTCAGCCTCTTGCATTGTTCCACAGAAGCTCAGCGTAAGCTCGAGGAACAGCACCTCCTCTTTCGATTAGGCACTTTACAGCCTTCTGGACTCAACATAGAGTTCAACAATTTCAGATCATAACCTGGGCCCCTATTATAGATATATTTTTTATCCACACTTTTTGTTTGTGCCTTCTGTTCTTCCCTCTCACATGGCAGCTGTCTTTCATTCTGAAGCGCAATTTACACTTCATCTAGAGCCATCCTTTGTTTCTTAACCTGTCCCATTACCATCTCCTTTTGCCTTGAATATCTCTTAATGTTTCTTAACTTCTCCTGCCTTCTATCCTATCACAGACCTTCCCTTTTGTTCTCTCATCCCCTCCCCCATTTCCCAGCCCCTACACTTACTTAAAAATCTGTTCCATTTCCTGCTTTTTTCCAGTTCTGACGAAAGGTCATCGACCTGAAACGTTAACTCTGTTTCTCTCATCACAGATGTTGCCTGACCTGCTGAGTATCTCCAGCATTTTCTGTTTTTATTTCAGATTTCCAGCATCTGCAGTATTTTCTTTTTGTATGCAAGTTGAAGCAGTTGGAGTTGGCATAGAGAGACAAACAAATGTTGCAATAGAGTCGAGATGGGCAAAGGCTGCGCCTGCTTCACAAACACCTCCCTGGATGTGCTTTTGGGGGCTGTGAAGACCCGGGGGGGCGCGGGGGAGGAGATACTAATCCCTAGTAATGGGAGGAAGAAGTCTGCTACTGACACAAAGATGACGTGGTTGGAGGTTGCCCAGGAGGTCAGCATCAGGGGTGTGGTGCCACACTCCTGGATCCACTGCAGGAAACGCTGCAATTACCTAAGCAGGGCAGGAAAGGTGAGAGCAACGGCACATTGCCTTACATCCTGATGGGCCTATCACTCCAACCCCCTTACTCTGCCTTCTCAAGCCTTCTCCAGCATATCTCTCTTCAGCCTGACTTACCTTGCAAGTGCACACATCCCTCTGTTTATGCACTTCCTCACATCCCCATCTATCCATCCACCACTGACAGTCACCCTCATCTTTATGCAATATCATGCCAATCCCTCATAGTCACACTCAACAAATGCTCTCCATTCTTCTGGTGAACACATGCCATTACTCTCACTCATAGGTCTCTTCTTTCTCTCCTTGCAGAAGAAAGTAGCACAATACAGCAGGGAGAGGCCAAGAACTAGAAGGGGCTCTCCACAGATCTCTCAATTAACAGCTGCAGAGGAGGAGTCGCTGGAGATCAGCGGAGTCTCAGCATGCCTGGCCGTCGCAGATGGGGAGATCCCCTCTGCTGGCTACCTGGTGACAGAATTGAATATCAGCCAGCCACATGACAAACAACACTCAGTCATGTTGACTTGATATCAACAGCAACTGAAATATGATCATGTGCAAAATTACAACTTAAAGCATTCTCACCTTGAACTGTACTCATTCATATCTTTTATCTCCCACAGGACCTTCACACGTCCATCATGAAGTGGTCGAGGTCACACGATGATGACGACTCCTCAGAGGAGCTCACTCTCTCTGAGGATGCACCATCGCAGGACTTATGCAGACCATGCACCAGCTCAGATACTCGCAGTTCAGTGGCAGTAATTACAGAGATAGTTCACAAGTGTGCAAGAGCAGATGGTGGAGTCAGGGACAGCAGTGGAGAGTACGCTTCAGAGGGCGCAGGGTCTCCAAGCTCTGCTCAGTTGGATGCAGATGCTGTATCCCGGGGGCCGCTGATGAAAAGGATACTTCTTGAGCAGCAGCAGAGAATGTGTGATGTACTGGCAGGTGTTCCAAGCGCACTGTGCATGATTACAGAGAGATTGGAGGAGTCCGCCTCAAGCATGAGTGGTATGCTGTCACAGGCCATTGCGATAAAGTCTTCTTCCATGGATAGATGCATGGAGCATCAAATGCGGCAATCACGAGTGCAAGCAAGCCTTCAACAATGGCTTTCATACACTGAATGCCAGCTTAAATTGGAAGAATGATATCCTAGCCTTGGCCTTGGCCGTTCATCGCCCCACTGATGTGCAGCAAAGTGTTCTCCAGCTCCTTGCTAGCAGGAAGTGCGGCTGGGCCATGAGAGGGATGATGGTGAGAGGGGACATGGAAATGGGAACTCGGCTCAAAGCACTTCCACTTCTCACTCGTTGCACCCCCCCCCCCCCTCCACCCCTCAGTCAATACCTGGTAACAGGGATGTGGTAAAAGGGCGCTTAGAATACCATAATATGATTAGACAGAATCAACATGGTTTTATGAAAGGGAATTTGTGTTTGACAAATCTGTTAAGAGTTTTTTGAAGATGTAACTAGTAGGATGGATAAGGGGGAACTAGTGGATGTAATGTATTTGGATTTTCAAAAAGCATTCGATAAGGTGCCACACAAGAGGTTGTTACACAAATTTAGGACTCATGGTATTGGGGGTAATATATTAGCATGGATTGAGGATTGGTTAATGGACAGAAAACAGAGAATAGGAATAAACGGGACTTTTTCGGGTTGGCAGGCTGTAACTAGCGGGATACCGCAAGGATCAATGCTTGGGCCTCAGCTATTTACAATCTATATTACTGACTTATATGAAGGGTCTGAGTGTAATGTAACCAAGTTTGCTGATGATACAAAGTTAGGTGGGAAAGTAAGCTGTGAGGAAGACGCAAAGAGGCTGCAGAGAGATATAGACAGGTTGACTGAGTGGGCAAGAACATGGCAAATGGAATACAGTGTGGGGAAGTGTGAAGTTATCCACTTTGGTAGGAAAAACAAAAAAGCAGAATATTTTTTGAATGGTGAGAGACTGGGAAATGTTTGCACTCAGAGGGACCTGGGTGTCCTTGTACGTGAATCACAGAAAGTTAACATGCAGGTACAGCAAGCAATTGGGAAAGCAAGTGGTATGTTAGCTTTTGTTACAAAGGGATTAGAGTATAAGAGTAAAGAAGTCTTACTACAATTACAAGTGAGGCCACACCTGGAGAACTGTATACAGTTCTGGTCTCCTTACCTAAGGAAAGTCAAACTTGCCTTAGAGGGAGTGCAGCGAAGGTTCACTAGACTGGTTTCTGGGATGAGGGGATTGCCCTGTGAGGAGAGATTGAGTAAACTAGGCCTATATTCCTTAGAGTTTAGAAGAACGAGAGGTGATCTAATTGAAACATATAAAATTCTTAAGGGGCTTGACGAGTGCAGCTCCAATAACACTCAAGAAGCTCGACAGCATCAAGGACAAAGCAGCCCGGTTGTTTGGAATCCCATCCACAACCATAAACATTCACTCCCTCCAACACCAGCGCACCGTGGCTGCAGTTTGTACCATCTACAAGATGCAAAGCAGCAACTCTCCAAGGCTTCTATGAAAGCACCACCCTAACTCGTGACCTCTACCACCTAGAAGGACAAGGGCAGCAGGCGCATGGGAACACCACCACCTGCAAGTTCCCCTCCAAGTCACACACCATCCTGACTTTTAAATATATCGCCGTTCCTTCATAGTCCCTGGGTCTTCTTAAGGATAATTAGGGATGGACAATAAATGCTGGTCTTGCCAGCGACACCCACATCCTGTGAAAGAATAAAATAAAAATCACGTTCCGCCTCATCTTCCTCCTCCTCCTCCTCGTCTTCCTTTTCCTCCTCCTCAGAATCCTCCGAAGAGGTTCTGCGCTCTGCGCCTTGTTCCTCCTGCAGGTCTAAATCTCACTGCTGTGCAATGTTGTGCTGAGTGCAGCACACCACGACCATTCTCGTCACCCTGGCTGGTGCGTACTGAAGGGCGCTTCCAGATCTGTCCAAGCACCTGAGGCGCATCTTCAGCATGCCGATGGCTTTTTCGATGACCCATCTGGTGGTGATATGGCATTGATTGTAGCGCTCCTGGCCTCATTCCTCGGGTTTCTGAGAGGTGTCATCCGCCACATTTTAAGTGGGTATCACTTGTCTCTGAGCAGCTAGCCGGTAACTCTGCTTCCAGGTATGAAAACGTCATGAGGGTGGACAGTTGCAGACGAAAGCATCATGGCAGCTGCCTGGAGTCTTGCGCATACCTGCATAAAGATCTTTTTGTGGTTGCACACCAGGTGCACATTGATGGAGTGGAAGCCCTTGTGGTTGACGAGCACTCCTCGGTGATCTATGGGTGCCTTAATTGTCACATGTGCAGTCAGTGATGCCCTACACCTGTGGGAAGCCAGCCAGAGCCACAAAACCGAGTGCCTGATCATTTTGACTGGCTCATCGGAGGCAAAGTTGACACAATTGGCGGCCTTGGCAAACAAGCCATCAGTCACCTGTCTTATGCATTTGTGTGTCGGTGACTGCAAGATCCTGCAAATGTCTCCGGCAGAGCCCTGGAAGGATCCAAAGGCAAAAACGTTGAGGGTGGTGGTGACTTTGATAGCTACTGGTAAAGTGTGGCCACCAGGTCCAGTTGGCAGCAGGTCTTGTTCCAGCAGCCTGCAAATATCTGCCACCACCTGACGCGACACCCTGAGCCTCCTGATACATTGGTGTTCAGACATGTCGAGGAAGCTTATCCTCTGCCTGCAGACCATGCATATCTGGCATGGCCTCTTGTGAGCTGCACCTCTCTGCTGATCCCCTCTCTCCTGTGGAGATGCATGTCTGTGAGTAGCAGCCTGTTGCTGGTGCTGCTGCTGATCATCCTCGTCCTCATTTGAGATCCAATATAATGCAGCGTAAGTGGCACCCATGCTGATCTGATAGATCAGAGCTCCAAACTTCCAAGTGTGGATCACACCTTCAAAGTATTTAACCTCTCAGCGCACGTACCATGAACAAACCCTTTCACACAAGCAGGTAAGAAAGCAGCTGCCAGTACTGAGTACTTCTTGGCATATTTCCCTGTCATGGCTTCAGCCCCCTCAATTGTCACTGTGTTCTCGCCTTGCTTTCACTGGCGTGTTCCAGGAAGCCCGGGAAACCCATGGACCCAAAGTTACAGCAGAAATCCCATGTCAATATCACTTTATTTGAGCGATTAACATATCTTAAGTGGCATTCCGCCTCTCCCAAGGTGGCTGCTCTGTAGGGGGTGGTGGTTTGTGTCAGCTTCACCTCTGACTTCTGAGTGGTTCGAATCGCTCCCACTCTCTTGGTTCAAGATCTTGGACTTATTTGGGGGTTGTGATACAAAAGGTGCAGCAGACAACTGAGTTTGGTGAAAAGAACTTCAACCTTTATTAAAAGGTAAGACACAAATAATAACACTCTTAATACTCTAAAGGTGGGGTACACTTTTGTACAAGCGAGGGAAATGACAGTAGAACAATACTTCACCCCTCCCTACCCCACTTTACTAGCTAAGTTAGGTTTTGAAGGACCAGGGATAATGCTCACCAATCTTTTGACAGTTGGGCTAAATCGCGGTTTTGGGGTTCGCTGTTTATGGCAGTTAGTGTCTGCCGTACCCCGTACGCAGTAGAGGACTTCACCTGCATATCTGGTCAGTCTTCGCGAGTCCGCTGATGCGGTAGGATGTCGTTTTGGATTTATCTGGTAAGAATCCCAATTTCTTTGGTTTAGCAGTAGGGTTTAGAGTCTTTGGGGAAAATCTTACCCAGGGGTAAGTCAGGAGTAGATTGTAAAGTGGAAACTTTGCGGTTCTTCGGGTTTTCTTCCCTGGAGTTGGTCTTTGTTGGTCGCGGTGGCCTGCTATTACCCGGTCAGTTGGGGGTAATATGCAGTTGTTGGTTTCTTGAGGCCTTTGGTTTCCGCGATGGTTTTAGGCCTTGTCTAGCATGTCGGTCGACCTCGTGGAGCCGTCGGTGACTTGTTGCTGCTTGTTGCTCCGGGTGACTGTGTTGGGACCGTTGTTGGAGGTCCGTCGAGGTGGTGTCTTCACGAGCTGGACTCAGGTGTGTCTGAGTGGTGAGCGATGCCGACTCGCTTCCAGCTCGGCTTGTCTTCTTCCTTGCTTCTTCTTCTTCTGATGACCACGGACCTTGAACTGCTTAACGGGCCTTCAATTATACTGAATTGAAGTGGTCTTATCTACCCGCCAAATCTACTCAGTTCATTGTCTGGTTTTGGCGGGCTCGTTAATCGGTAACGACTTACTAGCGTGTTAACTGTTTTTTTTAACAGGCCTTCAATCTCACCCATTGAACATGGCCTTATCTACCCGCCAAATCTGCTCAGTTCATTGTCTGATTTTGGCGGGCCTGTTACCAGTAACTGCTCTGTAAGTGTCAAATGGCTTTTGGGATGGCTTGCATCCTGTCGATCTCCTTGGTTGATCACTGGTGATTGATTTCGTGTTTGGGTTTCTAGGCTGGACTCAGTCTTTCTATAGAATGGTCCTGAGTGGGTTTTGTTATGCATGTTTCTGATGGGCCCTGTAATCGGTCTTGATGGGGCCTGTATTTTGGGTGGGACTGCTCTTCCCCTGGGTCTATTGTTCAAATGTTAATGTCTGCTGGGCTTGAGTGGGGTCATCCCGGTTCCCCAGACAGTGCAATTAACTGCAATAGCCAAACTGCTTTTACAGAGGTCGAACCCACCTCCTTGTCCCTTTACAGGCCCAGACATAGTTTTAAAATGCCAAAACTTGGTTTTTGGTCTTAAATTCCTTAGGTTAGGCCCAAATGCATTTTTATCACTCTGAGGTAGTTCCAAAGTCCTTTTTCCTTAGGTTTTGGGGATCTGTAAATTTTGGAAACCTTACAGCTCCCAAGCAGCCTAACGCGCTGCAATGAAATGCGGAGGTCGGCGGGTCGAAGCCAGCTTCCTGACACGCCATTTTTAACCCCCCACCTGCCCCCAAACCCATGAGCTCTTGCAGATTAAAATTCAGCCCTCTATCTTTCTTTATGTAAGTCGTAGGTGAAATAATGAAGGAGGACATATTTAGGTTTATCATGTGATGAAATCAATTGATTGAGCACTAAAATACTCCCAGCTTCCAAAATCTACACATATTTGTTTTTAATGTAACAACTGTCAAAATTATCTCTGTGCATTTCTGACATTCAATGTGATCAAGCAGAATTGAAGAAAGATGCTGAGCCAAAGACTCACTATTAAGATGTTGATTAAAGTCAAGCATGTAAACTAATTTATCTGCAAGTGATTACTCTCTCACATAGTGTATTGATCCTCCTTCCAACAACCAGGCTTCAGTAGCCCAGGATTCTGGCTAGCTATCGGATATGTACAAAGCCTTCTTTCCCCTCAGGTGGCAGACTGATTCATTTTCTATTTCTAGTATATTTCTATTGAGAGCCTTAATATCTGCATACTTCATAATGTCAAGGAGGACATTTAAATTAATATGAAAATATTTGAAATGAACACGTAGGGATTAGAATTTTGCTTTAATTTTTGCTCCTGTTTTTAAGTTGTTTTGAGTGCGCATACAAAACATTTCCGATTTAAAGCAGCAATGCTTCATTATATTGAAATTAATTTAAAAAGGGAAAATTAAAAATAATTGCAAGATAAACAACTGTGGGGGGGGGGGGAAGGTGGAAGGAATATAAAAGTAAAGAGTGGTCAGGTGCATTACTATTTGTAAATATATCATTATCTATACTCCAGTGCAATATGGCTGTTCCCTCCAGTTTGCTCTTTATGCCCTTAATCAAGCACCTTGCCTTCACTGAGTCCTGTACCTAACCACCTGTCCAAGATTGACAATTTGCCATCCAAGAGCAGGCTCGACACCAATATCAGCAGAGGATAGTTCACCTCCCAGTGGGATGAGGCATTAATGCCTGTCATTATCAGGGGACGCTTTTTTTCCCCTTTTTCTCTTTTTGGCCATTTTAACCTGTTATTTGAGGGCGAGATACCTTTTCTATCGTCAGTTTAATGTTTGATAAATATCCACATTCTTGCATTTCAAAAAGTTAATAGAAATGCATTTGTTCCAACATCAAACTGTTGCTCCCAGAACAATAAAAAGTGTTTAGCCGCAAAATTCGGCTGTGTAGTGCCAGTAGTTTTAGCCAGTTTTGAATGAAAAATGCCGTCCACCTCACTTCCGCCCATTTCCGGCATGGCCCGCACTGAACGCCATCTTGGTGAGGGCGATAGCGTGGGTGGTACGTGCATGCACCAGCAGTATGCAGAGTAGGCTTTTCGTGACATCAGTCAGCTTCTAAAGCTGATTTGACACACAACCTGCCATTTTCGACATCGCCGCTCCATTCAACGCCTTCTCCTAACCAAGCACAGCTGAACATGCGTTCCGCTGCACAGGGAACACCCCCTCCCACCCACCCCCCGCAACCAGCGCTACTTAAAGGTGTACACCCAACTTGCAGGTAAGGTGCTTATTGCTTTTGTACTGGCTCTAGCAGAGTTTGGGTTGCTGGAAGAGATTTGTAAACCTGGTAAAGTGTGCAGGGAGTGCTGCTGGACATTGGGAAGGCATTGGCTGCGACTAGAAGGCCTCTGAGTACACCACTTGCTTCCAGTCATGGGGGCACTAGTTGCAGTCCCCCTGGAGCTGCAGCATGACAGTGATATGGAGCAGAGGCAGCAGAGAGGCAAAGCTGCTCACAGAGGGAGGAGGAGGAGGAGGAGGGCTCTCAGCAGGATGCCTTACCCACCTAGGGTCTTCAGGGAGCACTTCTACCTGCACCTAAGGCAGGAGCAGTGTGTTTGGCGGCTCTGCTTCACCAAGGAGGTGTTCACAGAACTCTGCCACCTCCTGCAACCAGACCTGGAGCCTCAGAACAGGGCGACGACAGCGCTGCCAGTGGCCCTCAAGGTGACCGTGGCCCTGAATTTTTTCGCCAGTGGATCCTTCCAGGCTGGAACAGGCGACATAGCAAACATCTCGCAGTTCACATTCCATCACTGCATCCGAAGGTCACAGAGGCTCTGTACTCCAGGTAAAGGGACCTCATTGTAAGCAGTAGGAGCGTGCACGTGGCTTTGCCAGGATAATAGGATTCCAAATGGCGCAGGGTGCCATTGGCTGCACACACATGGCTTTGCGGGTGCGGCATCTCAATGGTGAGATGTACCATAACTGCAAAGGGTACCACTCACTTAATGTGCAGTTGGTATGCAACCAAGGCCAGTACATCATGCTGGTGAATGCTCACTATCCTGGCAGCAGTCATGATGCGTTAGTTGTGTCAGCAATCTTCCAGCCACCACGTCGAACCCAAGGGTGGCTGCTCAGCGACAAGGGCTATCCGCCTACATCTGGCTGATGATTCCCCTCTGCAACCCCACCACTCGTGGCCAGTAATCATATAATGAGAGCCATGCTGCCACAAGGAACCTCATCGAGCAGACCATCGGGGTGCTGAAGCATCGGTTCCGCTGCCTTGACCGCTCGGGAGGAGCCCTCCAGTACTAGCTGGAGTGGGTGTGCCAATTCGTGGTGGTCTGCTGCATCCTTCACAACTTGGCCATTATGAGGGTGAAGCCCTTGCCACCATGGGTTCCATGACCACCTCAGGAGGAGGAGGAAGAGGAGGAGGAGGAGGAAGGGAGGAGGCAGCCTGCACATCTACATTCCAGACGGGCTTGTCCGTGAGCACGTCATCGGACTAGGTTCCCCTGAATGAAACCTTAGATCCCCATTGTTCAACAATTCCCCACCTTACAATCCCTCTGTCAAGGAACATCACAGCATCCTCTTGGCCACAATCCTGAAATGAAAGCCAAAACAAAACAAACATTCCAAACAAATTTATAAATGAATCAATCCAATAATGCATAACAATGGCAACTAATCATCCTTGGGCATTCCCTTAGTGCTTGTCTTCGGTGTGCCTTTGCCTGTCCTGGTGCTCCTATAAAGTCATGGGGGATCTACCTGCAGTCCCCCTTGCTCTGCAGCATGACTGGGAGATGGAGCAGGGGCAGCAAAGAAGAAAAGTTGCTCGCAGGGGGAGGAGGAGGAGGAGGGGGAGGAGGGCTCTCAGCAGAAGGCCTTACCCACCTAGGGTCTTCAGGGAGCACTTCTCCTACCTGGACCGAAGCCAGGAGCAGTGTGTTCGGAGGCTCTGCTTCACCAAGGAGGTGGTCACAGAATTCTGCCACCTCCTGGAACTGGACCTCCAGCCTCAGAGCAGGTCGACGACGGCTTTGCCAGGGGCCCTCAAGGTGACCGTGGCCCTGAATTTTTTCACCAGCGGATCCTTTCAGGCTGCAACAGGCAAACATCTCACAGTTTGCCATCCATTGCTGCATCCAGGTCACAGAGGCTCTATACCCTAGGAGAAGGGACTTCACTGTCTTCTCTCTAAACTGAGAGAAGCAGAATGAATGCGCAGGTGGCTTTGCCAGGATATCGGGCTTCAACATAGTGCAGGGCACCATCGACTACACACACGTGGCTTTACAGGCGCCGCTTATCAATGCTGAGATATAATGTAACCGCAAAGGGTGCCACTCACTTAATGTGCAGTTGGTGTGCGACCATGCCCAGCACATCATGATGGTGAATGCCCGGTACCCTGGCAGCAGTCATAATGCCTTCATCTTGCGCCAGTCCGCTGTGCCAGCAATCTTCCAGCCACCACATCGAACCTGAGGGTGGCTGCTCGGCGACAAGGGCTATCCACTCTACACCTGGCTGGTGACTCCCCTCCATAACCCCACCACTCGTGGCCAGCAATCATATAATGACAGCCATGCTACCATGAGTAGCGTTATCGAGCAGACCATTAGGGTGGAAAGGCAATGGTTCCGCTGCTTTGACCGCTCGGAAGGAGCTCTCCAGTACACACCAGAGTGGGTTTCCCAATTCGTGGCTGTCTGCTGCATCCTCCACAACTTGGTCATCATGAGGGCACAGCCCTTGCCACCACGGGTTCCCGACATCCCCAGGAGGAGAAGGTGGAGGAGGAAGAGGAGGAGGCAGTCTGCAAATCCCCGTTCCGGACCTGCTGTCCGTGAGTACGTCATCAGACTCCGCTTCCCCTGAATGAAACCCCAGATCCCCATTGCTCAACACTTGCCCACCTTACCATCCCTCTGTCATGGAACATCACAGCGTCCTGTTGGCCACAATGCTGAAATGAAAGCCACCACAAAACAAACCTTTCAAACATAATTTATAAATACTTAATTCCAATATTACATTACAAAGACAACTAATCACCCTTGTGAGTTCCCTTAGTGTCTATCTTTCTTGTGCCTTTGCCTATTCTAGTGTTCCTACGCAGTGCTACCCCAGTGGCCGCAGCATGGCTGGTGGAAGGCTGCTGACTTTCAGTGAGGGACACTGCAGAAGGCCTTGCAGGACGACCTCGAGCAGCTCTGGGCCTAGAAGGCCCGGCAGCAGACTGCACCACCTTGGCATGGGTGGCAGCAGTTTAGGCTGGCTGGCTGACAGGCAACAGCAAGAGCACTGGTGGAGTGGCAGTGGTGGGAGGACGAATGCTGTCATCCTGAGAGAGGACAGCAGGTTCGTGCTCCACAGAGCCACTGCCACACCCCAGGGCGGTGTCTCCACATTCCTAGCCATCTGTTGCAGGACAGATTGCTGGACTGCTGTGACACCCTGCAAGTCCCTTTCCACACAGGTAAACCCAGCCATGATGGCAGCAGTCTGAGCTTGCGAGGCAGCAAGCTGAGCCTGCATGACAGAAGTCTGAGCTTCCACTGCAGCACTCAGACATTGGGTGGCTTCTGCTTGTGCTGCAATGGCAAATGAGACATCAGCCATCAGACGCTACATGATGGTTGGGTCCACAAGTGTCTTAATATATCTGCCCACCCCTTCCATGCTGGAAATCATGGGCTCCAAGCTCTGCGAAAAGCCCTGTGCAAAGTTGGTACTGGGCTCCTCCATGCTCCTCCAGTGACAAATGGCTCTCTGACAGGCCTACCAATGCACCAAGCATTTCTGTGTGCATGCCCATCACCCTTCTTCTGCAGGCCGCCCCATCGATGTTCTCATGTGACTCCTCTGCAGCAGAACTCGTGTGCGACCTCGCCCTCTGGGGAGCTGGCACCTGTGCAACCCTTTCCCCCTGGTCTTGCAGCAGGCCACTTGTGCCTGGTGACTCACCATGTGTAGATCCTGCCTCTATACAACCCCCAAAATACACGCAGTTCCAGTATCTGAGCTGGTACCTGCAAGTGTGAGACCGAGTGATTTTGTCTCTTCTTCTCCATCAATCTCCTCTTGCTCTTCTTGCACTGGTTGGTCAGGTTGGAGTTCTTAGGTATCTGAAAGAAGAAATGGACAAGTGTAGGGTTGTGGTGAGGGGAGGGATGGAAAGCAAGATGTGCATGCGTACACCATCAGCAGCTTGTAAGTGAGAAGAGCTTGTGGGATGACGGGGAAATGGGATGAGAGAAGGAGGATTAGGTACGAGCATACCGTCATCTTCAATGGTTTCAGCCTCGCCACGCGCCAGGGCCTCAGTGACGGCCCCTCCAATAATGTCGAGCACCGGCTCCTCCAGTTGGATCAGGATATGCAGGCTTGTCTGTGCCCCGCTGGTTAGCTGCTGTTGCCTATGGTTATGAGCCATCTTGTCCTGCAAAAGAGAGGGAAGTGTGTCAGTGTGTGTGGTGCAATATGTTTGGGTGATGTGCCTGTCATGGTGGAATAGCTGGCAGTGTGTGAAATATATGAGAGGTTGGTGTGAGGCTTGCAGCAGTGGTAAGTGTGTGAGGGTGAGATGAAGCTATGAATGTGAAGTTTGAGTCGTGATTGTTGGTAGGTGAGTGATGGGGTGTGGTGCATTGAGGATTGTGTGAGGCTGGTGGTGCAGTTGGTGGGATATGGTATTTGATTATGCATTCACTGACCTTGACCACTTATGTGAGGTCATTAAACTTCTTTCGGTACTGCTTCCATGTCCTCGGGGCAAGACTGCTGGCATTGACCTCATTGGCTATCTGCTCCCACTGCCGTCGCAGTGTGTGTCTGGAAGGCCTCCTACCCCCCGTGGATAGAGGACCAGTCTCCTCCTTTCCACCCCCTGCACTAAGGCCTCTAGTGCTGCGTCTGAGAACCTTGGAGTTCTTTCTCTGGCCTGTTGAGCCATTATTAAGTCTTCCTCATTCTAAGCCTTGCGTCCACAGCATGATCTGCTGCAGGCAGAATGCACCTTCCCTTTAAAAGGTGCAGACTGCCTTTAAGAGCAGGAGGCTAGCTTTAATTGGAGCTAGCCATGCATGAACTTGGCACCCCCGCCACCGCCCCCCCCCCCCGCCACCACCGCTGAGCGTTCAGCCACTCAGCAGCGCAGTCAGCGCTAGGCTGAATGCTGCAATCATTGTAATTAGCAGGCAGCACAAAGTTTGCGTGCTGCCAGCATTCCTTGCAACGGGCGCGGGCCTATCGCGCATCGTGATTCCCATGCCCGTTTTCTGGGGCTATCGAATATTTAGTCCTTTAGGTTTCATGAATAGTGCTACCATACAGGCAACTCAGCTTCAGCACACTAGCTGTTACTTGAATACCCCTCTTGGAATTTCAGGGGGAAAAATTCGACAAAGCCTGAAAATGGGTGTTGGGATCGTGATGCGTGATCTGCTCGCGCCCGTTGAAAGGAGTGCTGGCAGCACGTTAACTTTGTGCCGCCTGCTAATTATAATGATACCTGTGCACAGCCCAGGGGACCGAAGTTCATGCGAGGCTAGCTTTAGTTAAAGCTAGCCTGTGCCTTTTAAAGACAGTCTGCACCTCTTAAAGGTGAGCTGCCTTCTGGTTATCAAAAATGATAAAACTGCTTCAGCACAATTCAAAATTGCTCAACAGGTCAGGGAAAGGGCACCCTGGTTCTCGGACGCAGCACTAGAGGCCTTTGTGCAGGAGGTGAACATGCAAAGAGGCCCTCTAGAAACACTACAAGAAGGATGTGGGACCAGATCACCATGGTTACCACTCCAGGCGAATCGTCACCCACCACATTCACTGACACACTTCCCTTTCTCTTGCAGGCCAAGGCGCCTCATAACAGGAGAGAGCAGTAGTGAACCGGTGGGGGACAGGCAGGGCTACATGTCCTCACCCCCATAGAGGAGACGGTGCTGCAGATAACTGGAGAGGCCGTTACTAAGACCATGGTGAGCGGCGACATTGAAAACATTCAGGATGATGGTACGCTCATACTTAATCTGCCTTCTCACATCCAAGTTCCTCCTCATCCCACAATCACTTCTCGCTTTCAAACTGCTGATGGTGTAAGTATGCACATCTTGCTTTCCCCCACTCCCCTCACCACAACCCAACCCTTGTGCCTTTCTCCTTTCAGATACCCAAGACATCCAAGGTATCCAACCAGCGGTGGAAGATGAGTTTGTTGAAGAGACACCGTTACTCGTAGGCACCAGCTTAGATACTGACACTGCGCAGATTTTAGAGGGCAGTATAGAGGCAGGATCTGCACATGGTGAGTCACTGGGCACAAGTGGCCTGCAGCCAGGGCAGGGGGCAAGAGTAGCACAGGTGGCAGCTGCCCAGAGGGCGAGGTTGCACACGAGGTCTGCTGCACAGGACTCAGATGCGGCCTACAGAAGATCACTGATGGGCATGCACAATGAACTGCTTGGTGCATTAGCAGGCCTGCCAGAAAGCCTGTTGTCATTGTCAAGGAGCATGGAGGAGTTCGGCACCAACTTTGCACAGGCCTTTGCGCAGAGCTTGGAGCCCATTCCTCCCAGGATGGTAGTGATAGGCAACTCCATTAGCGCACTTGTAGACCCAACCAGGATGCAGCGTCTGATGGCTGATGTCTCAGCTTCCATTGCAGCACAAGCGGAAGCGACCCAACGTCTTAATGCTGCAGTGGATGCTCAGACTGCTGTCATGCAGGTTCTTCATTCTCCCACGCAAGCACAGACTGCTGTCATCATGACTGGGTTTACCACTGTTGAAAGGGGCTTGCAGGGTGTCACAGCAGTCCAGCAATCTGTCCTCCAATAGATTACTTGAATTGCTGAGGCACCGCCCCGGGGGAGTGGCAATGGCTCAGTGGAGCACGAACCTGCTGTCCTCTCTCAGGATGACAGCATTCGTGCTCCCACCCCTCCACTCCACCAGTGCCCTTGCTGTTGCCTGTGAGCCAGCCAGCCCAGACTGCTGCGGCCCATGCTGAGGTGGTGCAGTCCGCAGCTGGGCCTTCTGGGCCCAGAGCTACTCGAGGTCATCCTTCAAGGTCATCTGCAGTCTCCCCCCACTGAAATTTAGCAGCCTTCCACCAGCCATGCTGCAGCCACTGGGGTAGCATTTCATAGGAGCATTAAAACAGGCAAAGGAACACGCAAGACAGGCACTAATGGAATGCACAAGGGTGATTAGTTGACTTTGATATGTACCATTTGATTGATTGCTTGATAAATTTTGTTTAGAATGTTTGTTTTGTGTTGGCTTTCATTTCAGGATTGTGGCCAAGAGGATTACTGTGATGGTCCGTGAAAGAGGGATGGTAAGGTGGGGAAGTGCTGAGCAACGGGGATCTGGGTTTTATGTCAGGGGAACGGAGTCTTATGATGCGCTCATGGACAGCCCCTCCTGAATGTGGATTGGCTGGCTGCCTCATCCATTCCTCCTCTTCCTCCTCCTGAGTTGGTGACAGAACCCGTGGTGGCAAGGGCTGCGCCCTCATGATGACCAAGTTGTGGAGGATGCAGCAGACCACCATGAAATGGAACACCCGCTCCGGCGAGTATCGGAAGGCTCCTCCCGAGTGGTCAAGGCAGCGGAACCATTGCTTTAACACCCCAATGGTCTACTCGATGATGTTCCTCGTGGCAGCATGGCTCTCATGGTACGATTGCTGGCCATGAGTGGTGGGGTTGTGAAGGGGAGTCATCAGCCAGGTGTGGAGCGGATAGCCCTTGTCGCTGAGCAGCCACCCTTGGGTTTGACATGGTGGCTGGAATATTCCTGGCACACCGGTCTGGCGCAGGATGAACTCATCATGACTGCTGCCAGGATAGCAGGCATTCAACAGCATGATGTGCTGGGCATGGTCGCACACCATTTGCACATTAACTGAAGGGTAGCCTTTGCGGTTGCAGCACATCTCTGCATTGAAATACGGAGTCCGCAAAGCCACGTGCGTGCAGTCAATGATGCCCTGCACCATGGTGAAGCCCGATATCCTGGCAAAGCCATATGCACGCTCCTCCTGCTTCTCTCTGTTTAGAGAGAAGACAATGAAGTTCCATCTCCTCGTGTAAAGAGCCTCTATGACCTCCCGGATGCAGCAATGAATGGCAAACTGCAAAATGTTTGTGATGTCACCTGTTCCAGCCTGGAAGGATCGACTGGCGAAGAAACTTAGAGCCACGGTCACATTGAGGGCCACTGGCAGTGCCATCCTCGCCCTGCTCTCAGGCTCCAGGTCTGGTTGCAGGAGGTGGCAGAGTTCTGTGACCACCTCTTTGGTGAAGCGGAGCCGACGAACACACTGCTCCAGGCTTAGGTGCCGGTAGGATGAGTGCTCCCGAAAGACCCTAGGTGGGTAAGGCCTCCTGCTGAGAGCCCTCCACCTCCTCTTCCCTTTGCGAGCAGCTTGTCCCCTTTGCTGCCTCTGTTCCATACCCATGTCATGCTGGAGCCCAAGGGGGACTACAACCTGAGCAAGTGGTGTTCTCAGAGGCCTTCCTTTAAGAGCTAACACCTTGCAAATATTCAGCAGCACTCCCTGCACACTTTAACAACTTTTTAAATGTCTTACACCAAGCCACTACTCAAATGAACTGTACAGGGACCCGTACAAAAGCAAAAAGCAACTTATCTGAAAGTTGCATGTGTGGCTTTAAGTAGCACTGGTGGGGTTCCGAGGTGCAGCTGAACACACTGCGTGTTTAGGAGAGGGCTTACAGTGGAGCGGCAACCTCCAAAATCGCAGGTCGTGCGTCAAATCAATGTTACACACTGATGGACGCACAATCTGCCTCATTTGAATTCTTCCGGTGTACTATAGCCCGTCTCAAGATGGTGAACAGTGCGGGCTGCGCTGCAAATCGGTGGAAGCATAGCGAGTGCCATTTTTTGCTTCAAACTGGCGATAACAGCTGGAGCTAAGCACAGGAATTTTGTGGCCAGTGTGTCACTATATTAAAAGCGAAATGGATTTGTGAGCACGGGAATTAAATTTCAGGGAGTCTCATCATTAGCCCCACTTTTATAAATCAATGAAAAGGGTTTGTTGCCAGACAAAATCAGTTTCAGTCAACACTACAGCTACAGTACGAGCCTAATTACATAATTTAATTACCCACGGTTGGTATGCCATTCAGATGTTTTGAAATGTGAAATGTCATCATTCAGTTCTGTTTAATCTCCAGTTTGGCCTTTCTCTTTTTCTCTTCTTAGGCAGTCCCTCAGAACCGAGGATGACTTGCTTCCACACTAAAAATGAGTCCTCAGGTGACAGATGAGTCCAATGCAGGACCTACTGTCTCTGTCATAGGTGGGGCAGACGGTGTGTAGAATTCGCAATATATCGCGATTTTCTAAATAAGGAGAAAACACATAGTTTCGTTCAAACAGCTTTTATTTCAGCAGAATGCTGTCAGGTTTCAAAGTGGACACAAGCAGCTTGTAAAAATGGCCGCCGCACCTCGTGGCGGAACATTCTAGACTTTTCGACAGGCAGACAAGATGGCGTTCCAATAAACATTTGTGCAAGATCGATTAAGATTCAGCACATTGAAGATAATACACGAGACATCATGGGTTTACAGTATACACATAAATATTGAAATCGGTCTCCCAGGTACGAATAAAAGCTATTGTACCAAGTAATCAAGAACCCATCCAAAGACATTAATATGTAAAATCCCAACGACTCTACGATGAGAGAGCCGTTAGCGGGTAGTTAAAGAAAACACTTGGAAGCCCCAAAACCCCTCCAGGGAGAACACCGACCGATTAAACAATGGGAGAAATATTAACAGGTACTCAGACATTTACGAGTAGCCCCGAAACCCATTTAAAACGGAGATCACCCTATACAAGACATTTGAGCGCCAAACCCTAACAAAAGAAAAGACATTAAGGTTGGGCGGGAAACGGAAGATTTTGCACTATAATTGCAAGCCCCAAACCATCCATCTTTCTCTTATTCGGTTGACTCTTATCCTCGTGGCTGCTCCTGTGTTCTTGACTCGCCGTCTTGTTCCTGCTTGCCTGGTGTCTCTTTTCAAAAGACTGTTGAACTTTGTGATCCGCTTGGATCTACCTCGTGTCGTGTCGCGAAGACCTGTGTTGAACTGGGCTCTGAAGCCTTGAAACGGACGCACCATTCCGATAAGTCGGTAAACGGTATCGGAACCAAAGGCCCGAGATGAGATGAGATGAGATGAGATGAGATGAGAAGAGAAGAAGACCATACTTATCACCACGGTCAGTAAGCCCCGAACGCGCCTGTAGGTCAAATTGACATTTTCCTTGCCAGGAAGACTTCTTCGAACTTTACAGAACTGACACAGGAAGACTCTTCTTTGAATTTTATCGGACCTGTGCGAGGGCACAGGAAGATTCTTTTTTGAGTATTGTCCGGACTCTGAAAGCCACCAACACAGATCTTCATGACAGCAGACGCTCCAGCCTGCTAGCCGGAGCAGAAACAAGTAAACAAGTGGGGCCAGGAGACCCCCTGATCGACACGTGGGTGCTGCGGTGAAAAACATCCGATCAGCTATTCGGAATTTCTCCGAGTTATCACGAGTGGTGAGCATGAGTCTCGAATCCTACGAATCTAGCTAGGACAGATATTGATAGGGGAGGGTTTCAAGTATTAAGGATAATTGTAATGTGTGCCCCCATTTACGATGTGTCGTTCGTTCCTCGTTTCCCTGAAATTAGTTACATAACTGCGTGTAAGATTGTACTGTCATTAATCTGTGCTTATGACATGTATTTCGTAATCTTAAGTATTATGCAATAAAGATTTTCCATTTCGTACCATTCAACCGAGTCTACCTGAGTTTCATCTCCATTACTGCTCTCGCATCTAAGTCCAGTGTCTAGAACCGTAAGGGCGAGTGATTCGAACCACTCACAGGTGTGTATAGTGCTCCCAGACTGGCTGGAGACCAGAACAGGCAACAAGGCCTAAAGCCGCACTGACATACAGGCTGCACAGAGCCACACGAATCTCACAGGCTGAGAGTCGGTCAAGGAAACCCTTACAGAAAATGGCGACCGCGGCAGGACACTGGCAGCGAGAGGGTAGTGTGTTAGACTTTGGTGTGACTGTACGAAATGTTATGCAGGAAAAGATAGCAGATTATGTGTTCGGAAAGGTAAATCTAACTAAGAAATGGATAAGTGACTTGTTAGCGGATAAGAGTCCACTAGAGGCAGCCGAGAGGTGGACAGATAGTAAGGAACATAAAAAGACAGTCGAGAAAGCAGTCTGGTTAATGTGTTACAAAAGGCAGGTCCAGATTTCAAACCAGGTCATTACAGCGCAAACAGCTCGGATCAGGCATTTAGAGGAGGAAATGGATGAGAAGGTCTCTGGAGGGGAATTGCTCATTAGGAATTTAAGTGTGCTGCACCAAGAACGCCAGGAAATCACCAGTCACCATAAAACAAGGATAGATTACCTCGAGTGCCAGGTCACTGAGGCAAAGTTAAGTGAGGGCAGACTAAAGGAACGATGTGCCCGCCAAGCTGCCCAGATAAGAACCCAGGAAGAGAGCTTAACGGGGGTTAGGGCGGCATATAAGTTGGCCCTTGAGGATAAGTTTCAGGGGGCCGATCATAGCGCCTGCCAACAGGAGATAGAGCACCTCAAAAAGGCCGTGAACAAAGCGCACGGCATGGTGTGCCTTATCAGTCCGTCAGCACACCAGCCGCTAGTAAATGAGGAATTTCAGAAATCCCCACCAAGTAAAGCAGAGGAAGTATTAGCCACTGCGCCCTCCGCGCCACCCAGCTATTCGGAAACCTGGGTAAGGGAGGAAGTAGTGGAAGAAACGAAAGAGCCCACTGAGAAAGAAGTAGAAAAGGGACCGTTGTATCTCGTTACGGGTATAAAAAGGGGCCCAAACAGAAACGGTGGGGAGGAACCAGGGGATCTCCTCAACCAGCTTGTGTTGCCTCACAGCTCACACCAGCTGAGAGTTATGATAAATCACGTACGGAAGCTGACCGAGTCAGACGACCCTTCCGTACATTTCAGAGAAATTGAGCAAACCGCAGCCATCAACGGCTGCGATGATGGGGAAACAGCAAAAATGCTGTTATTTTCGTTAGGCAGTTCAATCCTTCAGTGTCTCTCGGACGAGAGCAAGAGGGGAACCAAGACTTATGAGGCATTGAAAAATGAGGTCCTAGAAGTGTTGGGGGCGGACGATGAAGGTCCGTTTGCTAGAGTGGGACAGACAGTGCAGATGGAGGGAGAACCCCCGAAGGTTTTTGCCGACAGGCTGTGGCCAGTATATCAGCGCAGCTGTCCAGGTACGCTAGAGCGCGACGATGTGGACGGCGCCGGTTTAAATCATTGGCTTAGGTGCATAGTAGCCAACAGTTTACCAGCCGTCAGAGAGCAGGCAAAAGCGTGGTTTGATCCCAATGACCCCAACATTACGGAAGAGTCGGTTTTGAATCGACTCACGATAGGATATCGCAATATAAGGGGTATGGGAACACGTCCCCTTAAGGGAAAAGTACATGAGGTACGACCCGCAGCCCCGGCTCAAAGGGAGTTGCATCAGGAGGGTAACCGCGCCCCGCAGGCAAATAATGCTTGTTACGGGTGTGGGAGGACAGGGCACTGGCGCAAGAACTGCAGGAACCCTTGGAAGGATTCCAGGGATAAAAATCCCGCAGCCCGAGCCCAGATGCCTGTCTCTGCTAGGGAAGCTAGTGCACCCACCCCTCCCAACGACCTCGAATCAGTGTTGGGAGCCATGCGCAACTTCATGAGTGCACATGGAAAGGTGGCGGTTGCTACCGGCCCCGTAGGTGCCGCAGGACCGTCTAACCATACCCAATGACTAGAGCCCGCGCAGCCCGTCTACCTGTGTCCGCTCAGCTATGATGCGTGGAAGCGACCCTTGGTGGAGATGGAGGTAGAGAAACAGAAGGGTAGTTATTTGTTGGACACGGGAGCTTCTTGCACCGTGATTCATACAGATAGCCCTTTTGACTCACCGCTATCTACCAAGGTCCCATTCACATTAGCGGGGTTCACGGGAAAAGAACAGGCTGGCGCGTTCTCCTTTCCGCTATCCATTCGTTTGGGGGCACTTCACATCAAGTGGAAGTGCATACTGATGGAATGGCAGGAGGGGGGTGGAAGAGGTATCCTCGGGTCCGATCTCCTATCAGGACACGGGATCCTCGTGGACCTCAGAAATCATTGTCTCTGGGGGGCTAAGAGTGAAAAAGGCGAGGTAGTGGTAATTCCGGGGGAGGAAGAAACAGGGGTCCTGTGTACCATGCAGCCATCCGGAGGCTACGACCTCGGGCTTATGGTCGCAGATGTCCCAACGGACATGCAAACGTACGTGTCAGATAATATGCACGCGTTTGCAACCCACAAGCACGATTGTGGGAGGGTTACCGGGTTTGAGGTCAGCGTAGATGGGGACCCCATGACCCGGCCCCAAAAACAGTATAACTTCCCCAAAGAAGCAGAACCCGATATGGAGACAGCAATGTCCTCCTTGGTGCAGCAGGGCGTGTTGAGGCCAATAGCCACACACGTGAACTCCCCATTATGGCCGGTTAGGAAGCCGGATAATTCGTGGAGGGCCACGGTGGACTACAGAGTCCTTAACAGTAACATTCCCGCCTGCGCGCCCACGGTAGCAGCAGTCGCTGACCTAATAGGGAGTATCCCAGCGTCCGCGACCACGTTCACGGTGCTGGATATCTCGAACGGTTTTTGGTCCATCCCGCTGCGGCGAGAGGACCAGTACAAGTTTGCCTTTACTTTCAAAGGACAACAGTACACATGGAACTGTCTGCCACAGGGTTTCCACAACAGCCCCAGTATTTTCCATCAGTGTATGGCAGGAAGTTTAAAGGAGTTTAGTCAGCCCAATCAGATAGTGCAGTACGTGGATGATTTGCTCCTATTTACGGATTCGAGGGAGGAGCATGGACCACTGCTGGACGAGTTATTGGAGCTGCTAGCGAGAAAGGGTTTTAAAGTAAACCCTAAGAAAGCACGTATCGGTCAGCAGGAAGTAAAATTCCTGGGGCTGACCATTCGCGCTGGGGAAAGAGCCATAGATAAAGCTAGGAGGGAGTCGGTGCAAGAGTTACCGATTCCCAACAACATAAGGGGTGTGAGGTCCTTCTTGGGACTGACCGGTTACTGCAGAGATTTTATCGAAGACTATGCGGCCACAGCGGCGCCGCTCCTCCGACTCCTCCATAAGGGAGTGGAGTGGTCTTGGGACGAGGGCTGCCAAGCAGCCTTCGAGAAGTTAAAAAGGGATCTGCAGACCGCGCCAGCCTTAGGGGCCTTAGATGGGGGGAAGGAGTTTTTCCTGGAGGTAGCTGCCAGCGGGGACAGCTTGAGCGCTGTGCTGCTCCAAGAGCATCACGGCAAGCTGAGGCCGGTTGTCTATTCGTCCAGGGTGTTAACGGATGTGGAGAGAAGTTTCTCCAATTGCGAAAGGCACCTTTTAGCCACGCATTGGGCTGTGAAAAGATCAGCGATCTTCACAGGGCTCTCTCCCATCACTCTCCTCACCCATCACACACCAACTAAGATGCTTCTAGATGGGAAGATTAAAGATGGGACTGTAAGCAGCGTGCGTATTGCGCGCTGGACCCTTCTTCTTTCCCAGATGGATCTTAGAGTTAAAGGTCTTTGCGAGCCCAGGCTTGCGGCCAATTTGGTATACCCCGGTACAGCCCACCGATGTTCAGTGGAAGGGGTGTGGGACGTCAACATAGGTTTGCGGGCCGGGATACATCCCACTGGGCGCGAGATTTATGTTGATGGTTCTAGCACAGTATCTGCTGGCGAACGACTCACAGGGTGTGGAGTTTATGACCCTGCGGCAAACCTTGCCCTGGCGATCAAGCTCCCTAGCACCATGAGCGCGCAGCAGGCTGAGCTGTCTGCTGTGGTGTACGTTGTTACCCACCCAGACCTTTTCCCAACCCCATACACGATTTGCTCGGACAGCATGTTCACATGCAATTCGTCTACGGAATACCTGGCCATTTGGTCCTGCCGTGGATACACCTCCGCAGACGGGCGACCTTTAACGGTGAAGCCCTTGCTGGAAAAGATCCTAGCAGCAGTAGGGGAGGAAGGGGAGATTTTCATCCATAAGGTGAAGGCTCACTCCTCCACAGAGCCCCGTGGGGAGGGCAACCAGCAGGCGGATGCGCTAGCCAGGGAAGGTGCCCGCAACGGCATTTTCTGGGACCCCTATGGGACCAGACCCATGGCAGCGATCCAAGGCAGGGACGGGAATCCCGGGAACCCCAGGGTAGCATTGCCCCTAGACCTTAAGAACGTCCAAACCCAGGATCCCGCCCTAAAAGCAGTCCTAAAAACCATTGCTGAGGGGAAGCAGGTAGAGGGTCCGTACAGTACGGCAACCCTCTCAGTTAAGGAAGGCATGCTGTTCCGCGAAGAGCAGTGGGTTGTGCCGCAGCAGCACAGGAGGGAATTCCTCCAGTTGGCTCACGAGGGACCAGGGGCAGGGCACCCCGGGCCCGAGGTTACCTGGCAACGGGTAGAGCAAGCGGGATGGTGGCCAGGGCTCAGGGAACAGGTCCGCGAGTTCTGTGCAAACTGTCTTGTGTGCGCTGCAAACAACCCAGACCCCCAGAAAAGGAAAGTGCCCATGGGGCACGTAAGAAGGGTAGAGGGACCATGGCAGTCGATACAGATCGACTATATAGGGCCCCTGCCCACCACCCAGCGAGGGTATAAATACTGCCTCGTCTTGGTGGATGTGTTTTCCAAATGGGTGGAAGCCTTCCCCTGTCGAACAGCTACGGCACTGGGTACTGCAAAAATCTTGGTCCGGGAAGTGTTCTCGCGGTGGGGACTTCCCCGTTTTGTGGAGTCAGACCAAGGGAGCCATTTCACCGGCCAGGTGATGCAGAACACCCTCATGCTTTTGGGCATTGAAGGGAAGTGGCACGTAGCACACAATCCCCAGTCATCCGGGATTGTTGAACGCATGAACCAGACCCTGAAGGAGAAATTGAGGAAAGAGACTAGGAACTCGCCCCAAAAATGGGCGGAAGTTCTGCCTTTAGTCCTCATGGGGGTCCGGGCCAGTCAGTCAAAAAGTACGGGGTATTCACCGCACGAGGTGATGACTGGGAGGCTCATGCGAACCCCCACCCATGTGCTAGCGCCGGTTCTCACTGAGGGTCAGCTCCAAGAGATAAGCAGGGACAAGTTCGCCCAGACCCTCTTGGAGCGCCTAAAACAGGTGTATGAGCAGGCGGCTGGGAACATGGGAAGGCAGCATCAGGGCAATCGCCTGTTGCTGGAACCCCGCAAAACGCGGGAGTGGGAAGTAGGAGACCAGGTCATGGTCAGAAACTACGCCAGAGTAGGGAGTCTGGAACCACTGTATATGGGACCCTACAACATTGTAGATAAGGCGAGTCCCATGGTATACGCCGTAAAGGTACCTCGGCGCACTAAGTGGTTCCACGTAAACCAGTGCAAATTGTACAAGCCAGGTGCACAAGGGAAAACCACAGGGGCAAAACCCGCGAGTGGGGACGCGCAGCCCCAGGTAGGACCACAAGGCACACAGGCAGGCAAAGCAGCTTGCATCAGGGGAGGAGACATCCTGGAAAATTGTGAAACATTTTTGTGGGGTTGGGAGTCTGACGAGGGAGAGTTCTCGGAACTCGAGTCAGATGAGGATAGTGATGAGGACGAGTGGGGATTGGGGAACGCAAGGGTCACCCCCAATTCAGGTATAGGGAGGACAGGGGCTGCAGATAGAGATCCACACAGGGTGGACACAGAGGCTGCAGGTCCCGAACACAGGAGGGAGGAGCTAGGGGAGGCGGAGCCAGCCACTGTGGGACCACAGGGCGTGACGGTGAAAACCTCAGAGCCCGAGCCGCCCACCTTGAACGTCCTGCCCTCGGGGGAGGCAGGGATCGCGAGTGAAGGGCCGCCTGCTGGGCCGAGCAGGGCGGGGCCACAAGCTGCAAGTCCCGAGGTCAGGGAGGCGGAGTCAGCGGAGGCGGAGCCAGCGACTGTGGTGGAACCACAGGTCGTCCCGGTGGAAGTCTCGGAACCCGGTCCGTCGGTCCTGGGATTCATGCCCCCGACAACTCCTCGTAGGTCAGGTCGGGCACCCCAGCCCAGGAAGATGTGGTCATGTCCCCAGACTGCCCCAAGGCGCAGGCTTAAGGTTAAGGCAGCCCAGATAGAACCCGGTCCCATCGCAGCAGCAACAGGCTGCGGCAGATCAAAGGAAAGGGTCAGAGCCCTCCCACCGTCGGGAAGAGCTCGCAGCAGCCTTCTCAGAATTTAAAAGGGGCCGCCCTGGGAACGGGCGGCGCTGTACAGTAATAAGTTTAGGAGAAGTTTCCAAGTTTATAGTTTAAGGTTAAGAATAAGTTTTATAGTTTTAAATAAGGTTAAGTTTGTAGTTTAATTTTAACAGAAAATGGTAAAATGATGGGAGCTTTAGAGATAGGTTTAGTTAAAGTTTATTCAGCGAACGTTGAAGTTTACGTGAGGCGAGGTCAGGGGACCCGCTCACCCTTCACAAAAGCCAGAGACTCTTGCGAGGCTGGCTACCTCATTCTATCTGATCACAGGAACCAAGGAAGGATGGAACGAATTCTAGTATTGCTCGCGGCAATCGGATGTGGATTGGCCTATCGAGGCCGCACCAAGGATGTCGTGGTGTTTGGATGCTCCGGGGACACGGCCCCCATCGCGGTGGATAGGACCGGAAGACGGGAGGCTGAGGAGACAACCACCTATTTCCACAAGGGAAGGTGGCCAGGATGGCTGGGAACGAACTCAACGGAGTATTCCAGCACATCGGGGTTTGCCTACCAAGAGACTTCTTTAATGTGCCCCAAAGTAAGGATCATCGCACCCAGGATCAGCGTCACCGTCGGCAAACGGATTTGTTTGACTTGTAGTGGGAATGTCCCATTGAGCCGATGGTGGTGGCTGCGAAAGCTGAGCAAAAACATGAGGAACTCTTCGGTCGAGTGGGAACGACTGGGTAATAATACCCATCGGACAATTACGGGGACAAACGGACAAGTGAGAGTCTGTTGGGACAAATGGTGGGAACCGGATGAGGGAATTTATGTATGTATGTGGGGGTCAAAGTACGTTTGCCCCAAAGGCATCTCCATATTTTTCGTTAATCAGTGGCAGGATAACGGACAGGGGATGAGGTGGGATGCGAGCACCAGGGGGTGCAGAGCCCCATTCTCCCCGATCCCAGTAAATGCCACTGAACTCATTACGCGCCCACGCAAAGCCCCGCCCACGATTCCGGTGGTTCTAGCTGAAGAGGAAGGGTGCCCTAAAACTAGTAAGGGACCCGGGAATGGTTTGGTACTGGTCCCCACAGACCAGATACTATTTCAGGGGGTACATTACGCGGTGGCCTCGGTGATTTTAAATCTCACCGAGGTGCGGTTACCAGAGTGGTGCCCCAAAAAGACGGAACAGTTGTATCAGGTCCTGTTGACCAAGATGTTCAGACAATTTTACGAATTCGATTTCGCGGAAATTGATAAAACAAGTTTGTACACCGCACCACATGAAGTTTTGGATCAAGTAGGGAGGCAAAGAAGGGGTGTAGTGAACGACGCGTTCACTGTTTTTAACACGGGTACATCTGTGGTCAACGCTCTAGACAGTGTGGAGCTGCAGACCCAGATTAATGGTTTAAAGACACAATTAAAAGACATTCTAACAGATGAAAATAAGGTGGTTGGGTCGGGTTTACACGAGGACCAAGCCATGACTCTCCATTTAAAGGAAATTATAGCAGAGTTGGAGAAACATGCAAAGACGGTAAATGCCCTGATTAGGGAAGATCGGAATGCATCCGATCAAGCTGCGCAGAACGAGGTGTGCGTGCTTTACGGGGCGTGGTTACTGGGCGAGGGCCGCAGTAATTTGGAGGATTTAAAACAAGGTTTGGTCCCGTCCTGGATAAGTAACAAACACCTGCGGGCGCTCCACCCTTTTCAGAACGCATTAAGTCCGTGCCAGCTCAGGCTAGCTTCAGAAGCATACCCAGTCCCCGTGGACTGCGGACGATCAAACCATACTATCATGGGTATAGTATTACGTATGCCGGTTTTGGGCGACACAGCAAAGCCCGCCCCGGTGTATCGGGTAGAGAACATTGGTGTCATTCAGGGGGGAGCCCACATTCGCTATGCAGCGGTTCCACCCTACGTCATCCGCTGGGAGCAAACGATGACAGGTACAGATCTCTCTGGTTGTCGTGGCAGGGGAGCACACATAATACTGTGTCCCCAGCACTTGAATGCCTTTTTAACACCACAGTGCGGGTTCAGAACGGCTGGCACCAAGTCCATGAATTGCACCATGGAGGCAATGGCACAAGATCATGTGCCTCCGCAGGTAGCATACATCGGGGGTGGAACATATTGTGTTACCACTGCAGCGCAACACTACCAGCATGGAAACCGTAGCCGGTGTCCGGTGAGTGACAGCAGTTTCTGTTTCAAACCCAGGGCGGAAGTTCAAGTAGCACAACAGCGAATTGTCCCAATCCCTGAACCATCCACTGTTCATCTAACAGTAAAAGAGAATTTCACCGACTTGCAGCGATTCATCGCGCATTTCGGATACCTCATTCCCCCTCTCCCTGAACACCTCACCAAGCTTTTAAAAGCCGTCACGGTGTCACAAAAACATTTTTACACACTAGAGCAGAAAACTGTCGAAATAGGGACAGACATTCTGGATATAGTAATTCCACCGTGGTGGAATCTGTTCACCAATATTGAAGTGCCGTCCTGGATCAGAATAGTCTCCCACATTTTAGTTGTATGCCAAGTTTTTATTGTAGTGTACCTATTGGTCGTACATTGTAAAAGAGACAAACGCCTCACCAAGCATGAAAACACGGGAGAGTGGCGAGAACGTTACGTGCGCGTGCACGATGAAAGCACCGTGTAATCGGAAAATGGCGTCACTCCCGCTCGCCACGTGCGCCGCGGAAGTTTGTACTCAATCATGATTTTCAAAGACTGTAAATACGTTTGGAACTCGACATGTTTTAAGAGTTGGGGTTTGATTATTTTGGTGATGGTTTGTAGTTAAAAATGATTGTTTGGTTTTGGGTTCTGTTTTTCCTTTCCCTGATTAAAAAGATGAATGTACAGGTGATACGAGAGGCGTCGGCCTGGTCACACCGGGAAGGAAAACAAGTGGTGTAAGTTTAAAGGCAAATGATGCCTACGGTGCTATAAAGTGTATTTTTTGGGGGAAATAAGGACGACACAAAGACCCTAGATAGTTTAAGTTATGGGATTAAATTTTCTGGATTCGGAGAAAATCGAGATAATATTGCTCACCACAATATTTTTGATACGATAAGCGGAGTTATTCGCATCAACAGGAGGGACTGTAGAATTCGCAATATATCGCGATTTTCTAAATAAGGAGAAAACACATAGTTTCGTTCAAACAGCTTTTATTTCAGCAGAATGCTGTCAGGTTTCAAAGTGGACACAAGCAGCTTGTAAAAATGGCCGCCGCACCTCGTGGCGGAACATTCTAGACTTTTCGACAGGCAGACAAGATGGCGTTCCAATAAACATTTGTGCAAGATCGATTAAGATTCAGCACATTGAAGATAATACACGAGACATCATGGGTTTACAGTATACACATAAATATTGAAATCGGTCTCCCAGGTACGAATAAAAGCTATTGTACCAAGTAATCAAGAACCCATCCAAAGACATTAATATGTAAAATCCCAACGACTCTACGATGAGAGAGCCGTTAGCGGGTAATTAAAGAAAACACTTGGAAGCCCCAAAACCCCTCCAGGGAGAACACCGACCGATTAAACAATGGGAGAAATATTAACAGGTACTCAGACATTTACGAGTAGCCCCGAAACCCATTTAAAACGGAGATCACCCTATACAAGACATTTGAGCGCCAAACCCTAACAAAAGAAAAGACATCAAGGTTGGGCGGGAAACGGAAGATTTTGCACGATAATTGCAAGCCCCAAACCGTCCATCTTTCTCTTATTCGGTTGACTCTTATCCTCGTGGCTGCTCCTGTGTTCTTGACTCGCCGTCTTGTTCCTGCTTGCCTGGTGTCTCTTTTCAAAAGACTGTTGAACTTTGTGATCCGCTCGGATCTACCTCGTGTCGTGTCGCGAAGACCTGTGTTGAACTGGGCTCTGAAGCCTTGAAACGGACGCACCATTCCGATAAGTCGGTAAACGGTATCGGAACCAAAGGCCCGAGATGAGATGAGATGAGATGAGATGAGAAGAGAAGAAGACCATACTTATCGCCACGGTCAGTAAGCCCCGACCGCGCCTGTAGGTCAAATTGACATTTTCCTTGCCAGGAAGACTTCTTCGAACTTTACAGAACTGACACAGGAAGACTCTTCTTTGAATTTTATCAGACCTGTGCGAGGGCACAGGAAGATTCTTTTTTGAGTATTGTCCGGACTCTGAAAGCCACCAACACAGATCTTCATGACAGCAGACGCTCCAGCCTGCTAGCCGGAGCAGAAACAAGTAAACAAGTGGGGCCAGGAGACCCCCTGATCGACACGTGGGTGCTGCGGTGAAAAACATCCGATCAGCTATTCGGAATTTCTCCGAGTTATCACGAGTGGTGAGCATGAGTCTCGAATCCTATGAATCTAGCTAGGACAGATATTGATAGGGGAGTGTTTCAAGTATTAAGGATAATTGTAATGTGTGCCCCCATTTACGATGTGTCGTTCGTTCCTCGTTTCCCTGAAATTAGTTACATAACTGCGTGTAAGATTGTACTGTCATTAATCTGTGCTTATGACATGTATTTCGTAATCTTAAGTATTATGCAATAAAGATTTTCCATTTCGTACCATTCAACCGAGTCTACCTGAGTTTCATCTCCATTACTGCTCTCGCATCTAAGTCCAGTGTCTAGAACCGTAAGGGCGAGTGATTCGAACCACTCACAGGTGTGTATAGTGCTCCCAGACTGGCTGGAGACCAGAACAGGCAACAAGGCCTAAACCCGCACTGACATACAGGCTGCACAGAGCCACACGAATCTCACAGGCTGAGAGTCGGTCAAGGAAACCCTTACAGGTGGTTGAAGCGGCGGGTGGGTGGGGTGCTTGGGTTGACGTGCGCTCCTTCCGCTGTTTGCGCTTGGCTTCCACTTGCTCCCGGCGAAGAGACTCAAGGTGTTCGGCACCTTCCCGGATGCTTCTCCTCCACCTTGTGCCGTCTTGGGCCAGGGATTCCCAGGTGTCGGTGGGGATGTTACACTTTTTCAAGGAGGCTTTCAGGGTGTCCTTGAAGCGTTTCCTCTGCCCACCTGGGGCTCTCTTGCCGTGTCGGAGCTCCGAGTAGAGCGCTTGTTTTGGGAGTCTCGTATCGGGCATGTGGACAATGTGGCCCGTCCATCGGAGCTGATCGAGCGTGGTCAAAGCTTCGATGCTGGGGATGTTGGCCTGAGCGAGAACACTGACGTTGGTGCGCCTATCCTGCCAATGGATTTGCTGGATCTTGCGGAGGCAGTGTTTTTGGTACCTCTCCAGTGCTTTGAGGTGCCTGCTGTACATGGTCCATGTCTCTGAAGCATACAGGAGGGCGGGTATCACTACTGCGCTGTAGACCATGAGCTTGGTGCTGGGTTTGAGGTCCTGATCTTCAAACACTCTCTTCCTCAGGCGACTGAAGGCTGCACTGGCACACTGAAGGTGGTGTTGGACTTCGTCATCGACGTCTGCCCTTGTTGACAGTAGACTCCCGAGGAATGGAAAGTGGTCCACATTGTCCAAGGCCTCGTCATGGATTTTGATAATCGGGGAGCAGTACTGTGTGGCAGGGGCAAGTTGGTAGAGCACCTTTGTCTTTCGGATGTTTAGTGTAAGATCTATGCTCTCGTACGCTTCGGTGAAGGTGTTGACGATGGTTTGGAGTTCGACCTCAGAGTGTGTGCAGAAGCAAGCGTCGTCTGCATACTGTAATTCGATGACAGAGGATGGGACGACCTTGGATCTGGACTGGAGGCGACGGAGGTTGAACAGTTTCCTGTTTGTTCTGTAGATTAGCTCCATTCCAGCGGGGTGCTTACTGAGGGTCATATGGAGCATTGCAGCCAGGAAGATCGAGAAGAGCATTGGTGTGACGACACAGCCTTGCTTGACCCCAGTCCAGTTTGGCCTTTATACTGAAGCCAAAATACCTATGATTTCATGTGGTTTGAATCCCATTCCATTAACAACACCACTTTAGTGGTGCCCAGGGAAGAAGATTGTGAAAAAGATCCATATTTTAGCAAGTAATGCAGTAATAAATGTAAAATGGTTGCATGGATAGATGGATAATCGAAGGTAGAAAGCAGGGAGTAGGAGTAAATGAATGTTTCTTGAGTTGACTAGATGTTGCTAATGACACGCCCTAGCAATTCATGTTGGCACCTCTTTTGTTCTCCATATACGTAAATGATTTGGACACAGTCATAGATCGAATAATATAAAAACTGAGGAGCATAGCAAACGGAGGATGAAAGACCACAGGGGGACATAGACAGGTAATGAGAGGGGGCAGATAATCAGATATGCAGTTCAATCAAGATAAATGTGAAAGTATATTTTGGGGGAAAAAAACAGGAATTTGATTGGCGAGGACGAGGTCAAGTAGGTTTTTCCCTTGTGTTGGTTCTCTCACCATTTGCCGCAAGCCCAGTCTGGCAGCTATGTCCTTCAGGACTCGACTAGCTCGGTCAGTAGTGGTGCTACCGAGCCACTCTTGGTGATGGACATTGAAGTCCCCCACCCAGAGTACATTCTGTGCCCTTGCTACACTCAGTGCTTCTTCCAAGTGGTGATCAATATGGAGAACAGGCTTGGGCTCTTTTCTTTAGAAAAGAGAAGACTGAGGGGTGACCTAATAGAAGTCTTTAAAATTATGAAAGGATTTGATAGGATAGACGTAGAGATGTTTCCACTTGAGGGGGAGACCAGAACTAGGGGCCATAAATATAAGATAGTTGCTAATAAATCCAATAGGGAAATCAGGAGAATCTTCTTTACCAAGAGAGTGGTTAGAATGTAACACTCGCTACCACAAGGAGTAATTGAGGCGAATAGCATAGATACATTTAAGGGGAAGCTAAGTAAACACATAAGTAAGAAGTGAATAAATGGATATGGTAATGGGGTTAGATGAAGAATAGACTTGTTGGGCCGAATGGCCTGTTTCTGTGCTGTAAATACTATGTACTATGTAACTATGTAATAGTTGCATTATGGGGAGGGCACTGATTTTGAGTAAAATTTGGGTGCTTGCTAAACTGTGCGCGCACAAGCTGTGTGCAAATTCTCAGTGTGGTATGCTCTGTCTGGGCATATTTGGGCGCATCTTGCACCTTGAGCCCACTGGAAGTCTTGGGCACACTGAAGGCTTTGGGCACACTGAAGGTCTTAGGCATACTGAAGGTCTTAGGCATACTGAGGGCCTTTGGCCTATTGAAGGTCTTTGGGCACACTGAAGGCTTTGGGCACACTGAAGGCTTTGGGCCCAATGAAGGTCTTTGGGCACACTGAAGGCTTTGGGCACACTGAAGGCTTTGGGCATACTGAAGGCTTTGGGCACACTGAAGGCTTTGGGCCCAATGAAGGTCTGTGCCCTTTGAAGGCCTTTGGCCCGCCACCACATTATCACTCCCATTTTGTTAAAGAGACTTTTTGATCTTGATGGATATATTTTTGGTTCAGGTTCAGGACATAAAAAAGCACAAAACAAATAAGATGAATAGAAAGAGATAGACAACAAAAATGTTGGGACTAACTGCCGTTTATTAATAGTTTAATTTTTCCCAAAATAAAGTAGTGAAGATAAATGTCCCTTTACAAAATCATTATTCCTGACTGCTACTTTATATTACTTGCCAATGGCTGCCGTGAAACATCATCATCAGATTCAAGTACAGCATTTAATAGGATTTTGTTAGTCATCAGAGAGCTAGACTTACTGGTTTGGTTTCCTCTTGTGGTTTGTTTCTTCTTTATGCAGAACTCTATTTATTATTTCAACAGCCTAATCTTTGTGGGCATTACTCCGTGGAAAATACAGCATAACTAAAGTGATTTGAAAAATTCTCTTGGTTTTTCCCCTTTTATTGCTTGCCAATGGGTTGGCACTATTTGTTCTCACACGTGCCCCCTCTCTTCACCTTGAAATATCTGGAAGATCAATGATTTTCGCTGACTGGGTGATAGAAAATGAAATTTAAACAACTCAGATTTTGAAGTAATTTATTTTTATACTTTAGTTTCAGACCAATTGTGAGTTGCGTGGGTGAGTGCATGCATTTATAACTGAAGCGCTCCCATCTACCTTTCTGTGAATCACTGTGCTGTCATAGGCTAATGTTACTTGCATAGCAAATAAGATGTCGAGTTGAAAACTTACTTCACTGCCAAAAATAACATTCATACTGAACAAAGTCTTCTATTAATCTTATTTTTCTCAAAACCAAAAGAAATTCAACAAGAATAATCTAAAATTAAAATCTGTAGCATGAAAATGAATTCTAGTTTTTTGTCTCATTCCAACAAGTTAAAATAAGATTTTCTTTTTTGAACTTGGATCTTATCCGTATTTCTTCTTTAATCTCTCTTCTCTTCTTGTTGGTGTTGACTACCGCTGGGAAATCGTTCCCCAAGAGCCAGCAGCCCTCCACTACTTTGTACAAAAAGCTATTCGTCATGTATGAGCCCAGTCAAAGAGTGTCTGGAAAGTATTCAACTGTGGAAGATGTCAAAGATGAGCCTGATCCTGTCCTAATCTAGTATACACAAACTCTCAATTTCCAACTGGAGTCACGGAGTAGTGATCAGGACCAAGAACCCTGGCTTATCTGCAGGAGCAAGCTAATGGCACAAAGCCCAATTGTAGTGCTGAGATCAGCTAACTTAGAGCAGAGGGCAGATCCAACCTGGTACCGTCCTGTTCTGTAAGACTCAATTCCACACTAGGCAGTATGCTATCGTTCCTTTGAAATACCACTATGCAGTATCATGAGATTATAGTTTATATAAAATTACAGGAAAATTCTGTACCATCACATAATATACATGAGACTGGTTAGAACGAACTCAGAACCTCTCTCTGTCATCCTCTTCATTGTAAACTATAATTTATAAATAAAACCAATGGGAAAATAAGAGTTGTTGACAGTGTAGTTTATCAGGCAACATGTCAAATTTATTCATTGACACTGCAGACCACAGATTGCAAGAAAGTTTACAGTAATTACAAAATGCTTTGTCTCTGACAAGAAATAGGTAGTTGAATTGCAAGTTCATTCTCTGAATACTAATAAAGAGTAACAAACTCTCTTCTGTTTAGAGATGTGGTGACCTCGAGGAGTTGTCTTTGGCCGACTGATGCTTCATTACTCTGCAATGTAGCAGAGTTTGTTCACCTGCTGGGTCATACCCATAGACATGTGACAAACCTATTAAATTGAAAGTTTTGCAAGTGGTGCTCAGCAGGTACATTGGCTAAATAATTCACACAATGGTGTCGCTGATGTATTACCCTACAGAAATAGCTAAACAGCTGCATCAGGCCATGAAAGATTTATCTCTTTTATGTTGTAACCATTACAATTTTTTTTTAGATTGATAGTTCAAACCAGCACTTAATTGATGATCAATATTTAATTGTTCCTTACATTTTTAACCATTTGTAAATTCTTTCTCAATTAAAGCAGAGATCTAAGAAACACACATTCAGACAGGTTGTTTATCAGCCAAGCATTTGTCTACATTCTTTTTTGTCACACTGTTCAATTGCGCAGTGTCGTTAACCTGCAGCTTTCTATTTGATTCTCCAAGCCTTATGCATCTATAGGACAATAAAGTCTTCTGTGTAGTACATTCATGATCCAGATCTGCAAATTTTAAAGTTCTCAATTTTACAACACTCAACATTCTTTTGTTTTTTGAATCTGTATAAGTCAATACAATCATTATTGCTACAAATATTTATTGACACTAATAAATCAGAAATTTGTTTGATTTGAGACAAGACATATGGGGGGAGAAATTCAGTATCGCCCCATCTGGGGCGCAATTATCGGCCGGGCGCAAAGATTAGCGCCTGCCGCTAATTATCGCCACCGACTGCAAACTTGACTTTTATCGCCCCTGGAGGTGATTGGAGCGCTAAATCAGGCGCTTCACACCTGCCTTAAGGCGCAAAGGCCGAGGAGCAAGGCGCTACCTCAGAGCGCTGGCGAAGCTCATGTGATGTCAGTCAGCAATGGAACACAGACACAATGGCCCGGGCCAGTTCTTAAAGGGGATGGTTAATCTTGCTTTCCATCCACATCCTGCTCATTGCAGCCTTGAATCTCGGCCTGGAGAGACCTGCACATCAAATCTGCTGGAAAGAACAATGGAGAGTACCAGGCAAAGAGCTCAGAATGCAGCCCCCACAGACACTTCTAAATCGATACAAGGAATGGCAGATCAAAATGAACCTGCAAAGTGCTGCTCAGTACCCAAAACTCCTTCACACAACGTTGAATCTCTCCAGAAGTCTCTCTCTCTCTCTCTCAGAATGCGTAGTTCAAAAATAGCACCAACAATAAAAGGCAGGAAGCGGTCACCTTTAAATAGCGCTCCCCCTTTCCCTTCATTACTGCAGAATGCTCCCCTCAACCTGTCGTTGCTAGCGTCAGGCGGTAAGGCAGGGGGCGCCACTCAATTTCCGCTCTGGGGCGTTACCGGGGCGTTGCGCACTCGACTGATGTCACGATCTGCCGGTGCAGGAGATCGTGGCGGTAGTGTTTAGCGCTGCCGCAAAATGTCTAGTTAATTTCGCGAGCGGCGCAAACTTCGCCGCGCCTGGGCGCTAGATGCTTTGCGCCCCATTAGCGCCTTCTTAAGGCACTAACGGGAGGCGCAACCAACTGAATTTTTCCCCCATGGTGTCATATTTCACAATACAAATACAACAACCTAGTCAACCATCCATTTGTGTCCTGCATCTCTTTTGCAGTACTTTAAACGAGGTTGCAGAGGTAGTATTAACATAACATGTAACACAGGCATGAACAATGGACCTTTTTATACATTTAGATTAAATGCTAGTTAATACCCCCATAAAGGAATGCTCAAAGAGTCCCAACCTTAGTATTCCTGTGAAACTAATGAAAAGAAAAGTCAATCTCAAGATAAATATGGATGAGGAGGGCATCCAACTGTTTCTTAATGATTCCAGGGTTTTCACCTTCAGTATTCTGCCTGGAAGTTCATCTCATTTGTTGATGATGCAGTCATTGCATCTCCAGCAATTGCTTCTCTTCCCACCTCAGGTCTGTCCCCTCTGGAGCCTCCAGAGTTGCTATCCTTGTCCCCTCTCCCTCCCTCCCTCTTCTTCATCTAATGCTGGCATCATCCACGGGCTGGTCAGCCAGACTACATTATGGCCCGGATTTTGCTGTAGTAATAACGGTGAGGCTATCAGTGCTCGCTGTTATTGCTGGGTAAAACTGACAGCAACTTCTGGCGTCCGCACATGCGCACTTAAACATGACAATCTGGAAGTTGCTGTCAGTGATACCCTGCTCCGCCACAGGCTGCGCTGTTGCAGTCTTCGCCGATGGAATCTGCACAGAGATCACTGGCATGGCGTGAACTTTGGCTAATTACCCACTATTCTCGCTTTTAAAACAGCTGAAAAAGTTAGGGCTTGTTCAATCAGGAGAAACTGAGTTTTCAATGGCATAGTAAGTGATAATTACTGCTGAACAACCTCTCTGGCCCTGAAAAATTAATTTGTCAAGTCTGGAGTCTCATTCCCTAAGAAGGTTAACGTGCAGATTTTTTTTTTAAATGAAAATTTAAATATGCAAACCATGCGAGGAAAGAGCAGAATAGCCACAGGAATGTAACTTACAAACTGGCGCAGTACTGAAACTGGATGTAAGTGAAGCTGGGGCACATCCTTGGTGCAGTGCTGAGGGAAATTTTAAATGAGGCTGACAGAAGATAATTTTAATTTCCAGTTATAGAAGGAGGGTTCTTCCATCACGCAGTTTGCTGATTCTATCAGTTTAATCACTTTTTTGTCGCTTTGATTGAAAATGAAATAAAATTGGGTAATATGAAATAAAAATGGCCTGTGTGGGTTTAAATTAGGTGCATTTTTAACAACAGAGGCCAATAATTTCAGTGGGAGATCGGAGAATCCTTGCAGAAATTCTACCCCAAATACACTTGTTGGACATGAATGGTGTTGCAATAGCAAAGGATGAATTTGAGAGAAACCTAGGATTCTTACTAGATAGTGCAGAGAAAAGCCATGAGCCATCTCTGGTGTCAAAGGTCTGAGTAATGAGGAAACATTGGAGAAGCTTGGGCTTTTCAGCCTTGGAATGAGGTGCCGAGAGGCGATAATGCCACTGTATGGCTTTAATTAAAGTATCCTTTTCAAATAGTGCTTTGCTTCAAAATCCTGGAACTCCCTACCTAACAGCACTGTGGGAGCACCTTCACCACACGGACTGCAGCGGTTCAAGAAGGCGTCTCACCACCACCTTCTCAAGTGCAATTAGGCATGGGTAATAAATGCTGGCCTTGCCAGCAACGTGAATTAATTTTAAAAAATGACACTTTGAATTGTTTTTACTGTTTGTTCTGGAAGTTTCTTCAGTCTACACACCAACAAGAACTAGTCTAATAGGATATATACACAATTATAGCAATAACGTCCCCCACTATTTATTGGAATTTATTGGAATATTTATTATTTGTCTAATCATAAACAGATAATTTTTTTTTAATCAATGTAAGCATATTCTACAATCTCTTTTTCCAACCTTGGAACGACTTAGCTGATTGCCATATTATTTTTTGCCTTCTTCCAGACCTCTATTAAATTAGAATATTACATCACTTTTCCACAGTTGCTAGGCAAAAGCAATCTCATGCAGGTTCTAGAAAGTCTTTACAATAAAATACAGCAAGTACATACTGTTGCTAATAGCAACCTTCGATATGGAGAGTTAGAAAAAACAAACCACACATGAAATAATAGAGGGCTGTTGCAATTATATGGCAAGTTGCTTGGAAGGCTTTGTGAATGCAATTACTAGAGACAATCAAAACCCATCTGAAAGGCCTGACACTTATGAGCACCTTTAAAAGAGCACTAATAGAACATAGAACATAGAACAGTACAGCACAGTACAGGCCCTTCGGCCCTTGATGTTGTGCCGAGCATTGTCCGAAACCAAGATCAAGCTATCCCACTCCCTATAATTCTGGTGTGCTCCATGTGCTTATCCAATAACCGCTTGAAAGTTCCTAAAGTATCCGACTCCACTATCACAGCAGGCAGTCCATTCCGCACCCCAACCACTCTCTGAGTAAAGAATCTACCTCGGACATCCCTTCTATATCTCCCCCCATGCACCTTATAGTTATGCCCCCTTGTAACAGCTACATCCACCCGAGGAAATAGTCTCTGAACATCCACTCTATCTATCCCCCTCATCATCTATAAACCTCTATTAAGTCGCCTCTCATCTAAGCACTAGCTCCAAAATTCTGCTCGGTTTCCACCTCTTTCTGCCACCGCTGAGAAGTTGCAACTCGGGGGCAGGCACTTCTTCGGTTTGTGCTGCCCTCCATTGTGAATTCACTTTTGGAGGCATGACTGGCGGGATGATGGGCTTCCTGAGAAATCCTGCCACTTTCACCTATATTACAGCCAGAGGTAAGTATGCGAGCGTGAAGCAGGCATACTAGATGTACAGTGTCCGAACAGCAATCAATCCAAGAGAGATCAATTGCCATTTGGAGAACGGCATGACAATAAGGGATCAAGGATCCAGCCAAAAAAAATCTTACTTACACTTAGGCTGGACCAGCCTCTCTCCGCCAGCTCCCGATGAAACAGAAATGCATTGCTCTGAAACCTCGCTGGCTCCGGGCAGCTGCCCCTGTTATTCAAATGACCCTGTTTCCCAGGATTTGTGGCTGGGTCAACGTGAGAGAAAACAGGCGAGCACAAGTCCTGCCCTACCACACTCCTGGTGACAGAATGGAGCTTCTCGATTTTCAACCACAACTTTTGAGGGAGCCTGAAGATAAATTAGTTATTCTTTATATTGGCTATAATATTACACTGTGGGGGGGAAATTAGATTTGGCCCGAAAACGGGTGAGGGGATCGTGATGTGCGATCTGCCCACGCCCGTTGAAAGTGGTGCAGGCAGCATGCAAAATTCGGGCAGCCTGCTCATTATAATGACTGCAGCGCTGAGCTCAGCGCTAAACGTGCTGCTCGCTGGCTCAGCACTCAACAGGGGGGGCCAATATCGGGTGCAGTCTGCTGTCCAATAAAATTTTGCTTCGGCGCTCTGCACTTCTTAAAGGGGAGGTGCTTTGTTGCAGAAGCATCTCAATGTTACTATAGCTGCGGCAATATCACAACAAGGAAGAGAAAGGGCACCTCGCTTCTCAGATGCAGCACTAGAGGCCTTGGTGCAGGGACTATGCAGAAGAAGACAGGTCCTCTATCCGCAGGGGGGCAGGAGGCCTTCGAGACAGAATGCCAGAAGGCAGTGGGAGGAGATAGCCCAAACCGTCAGTGCCACTAGTGTTGCCGCCAGGACCTGGATCCAGAGCCAGAAGAAGTGGTCAAGGTGAGTGAATTCATCTTCAAATGCCATATCCCACCACACTGCACCACTAGCCTCACACACTGCTCAATGCACCACATCCCCATCATTCACCTACCAACAATCTAGCAATCACGATTCATACCTCACAATCATAGTTTCACCTCACCATCACACACTTACCACTGTTGTAAGCTTCACACCCACATCAGGCACATCGCCCAAACACATTGCACCACAATCATTGACACACTTCCCTTTCTCTTGCAGGCCAAGGTGGCTCACAACCAGCGGGAGCAGCAGCAGACAGGCACAACCTTATTGTGCTGGAGGAGACCATGCTCAGATAATTAGAGGGGCCGTCACTGAGGCCGTGGCGGGTGGCGAGGTTGAAAGCATTGATGATGACGGCATGCTCATACCTAATCCTTCTTCTGACATCCCACAATCTCTTCTCACTTACAAGCTGCTGATGATGTAAACATGCACATCTTGCTTTCACCTCCCTCCCCTCATCACAATCCGCCCTTGTGCCTTTCTCCTTTCAGACCCAAGTACTGCCAGCAGCCCAGCAAGTCCACGAACAACTACAGGAGGAGAGTGATGGAGAATAGACATCGTCACTCGATCTGACACTCGCAGGCACCAGCTCAGAAAATGGCACTGCGCAAACTTTACAAGGTAGTATAGAGGCGGGATCTGCACGTGGTGAGTCACCAGGCACAAGTGGTCTGCAGCCAGGCCAGGGGGAAAGGGTAGCTCAGGTGCCAGCTCCCCAGAGGGTAAGTTCACACATGAGTTCTGCTGCAGAGGACTCAGATGAGGACTTTGATGGGACGGCCTTCAGAAGAAGAGTGAAGGGCATGCACACAGAAATGCTTGGTCCAATGGCAGGCCTGCCAGAGAGCCTCTTGTCAGTGAAAGAAAAGAAGGACTTGGAATGATATATCACCTTTCATGACAATCGGACATCCCAAAGTGCTTTACAGCCAATGAAGCACTTTTTTGAAGTGTTGTCATTGGTGTAATGTTGTGTCATGGAGCATGGAGGAGTCCAGCTCCAACATTGTACGGGGCTTTGCACCGAGTTTGGAGTCCATGATTTCCAGGATGAAAGTGATGGGCAACTCCATTAGAGCACTTGTGGACCCAACCATGATGTTATGTGTGATGGGCGATGTTGCAGCTTCCATTGCAGCACAAGCAGAAGCGGCCCAATGTCTGAGTGCTGCAGTGGAAGCTCAGACTGATGCTATCGTGGCTGGATTTACCAGTGTGGAAAGAGGCTTGCAGGGTCTCACAGCAGTCCACCAATCTGTCCTGCAACAGATTGATAGGAATGCTGAGGTGCCACCTCGGGGGAGTGTCAGTGGCTCCACGGAGCAAGGACAGCAACCGGCTGTCCTATCTCAGGATGACAGCATTCATCCACCCACCACTGCCTCTCTGCCAGTGCCCTGTCAGCCAGTCAGCCCAGACTGCTGCCGCCCATGCTGAGGTGGTGCAGTCTACAGCCGGTCCTTCTAGGCCCAGAGCTGCCTGAGGTCATCTTGCAAGGCCATCTGCAGTGTCCCCCACGGAAAGCCAGCAGCCTTCCACCAGCCATGCTGCAGCCACTGGGGTAGCACTAGAATAGGCAAAAGAACACGAAAGACAGACACTAAAGGAATGCACAAGTTGTGAAGGATGCAGCAGACCACCACGAAATGGGACATCCGCTCTGGCGTATACTGGAGGGCTTCTCCCGAGCGGTCAAGGCAGCGGAACCGTTGCTTCAGCACCCCGAAGGTCTGCTCGCTGAGGTTCCTCGTGGCAGCATGGCTGTTATTATATAACTGTTGGCCACGAGTGGTGGGGTTGCGGAGGGATGTCATCAGCAAGGTGCAGAGCGGATAGCACTTGTTGCCAAGCTGCCACCCTCAGATTTGACGTGGTGGCTGGAAGATTGCTGGCACACCAGACCAGCACAGGATGAAGACATCATGACTGCTGCCAGGATACCGGGCATTCACCATCATGATGTGCCAGGTGTGGTCGCACACCATCTGCACATTAAGTGAGTGGTACCCTTTGTGGTTGCGGTACATCTCAGGATTCATATGTGGCACCCACAAAGCCACGTGTGTGCAGTCGATGGAGCCCTGCACCATGGAGAAGCCCAATATCCTGGCAAAACCATATGCGTGCTCCTTCTGCTTCTCTCTGTTTAGAGAGAAGACAATGAAGTCCCTTCTCCTGGAGTACAGAGCCTCTGTGACCTCCCAGATGCAGCAAATGACTGCGTACTGGGAAATGTTAGCTATGTCGCTTGCTCCAGACTGGAAGGATCCGGTGGCGAAAAAATTCAGGGCCACTGGCAGTGCCGTCGCTGCCCTGCTCTGAGGCTGCAGGTCTGGTTGCAGGAGGTGGCAGAGTTCTGTGACCACCTCCTTGGTGAAGCGGAGCCTCCAACTGCACTGCTCCTGGCTTAAATGAAGGTAGGAGAAGTGCTCTCAGAAGACCCTGGGTGGGTAAGGCCTCCTGCTGATAGACTTCCTGCAACCCCCCTCCCCCCCCCTGTGAGCAGCTTGTCCTCTTCTTTGCTGCCTCTGCTCCATCTCCCTGTCATACTCCAGTGCGAGGGGGACTGCAAGTCGAGCCTCCATGACTGGGAGCAAGTGGTCTGACCAGAACCCTTGAAATCAGAACCAAGGCCTTCTCCACTTGCAGCACCACTCCCTGCCACCTCACCAACTTTAAATAACTGTCGAAAGCTCCAAACAGTTCCACAAACTTACACAGAGCCAGTTCAAATCAAAAAGCAAGTTACCTGAAAGTTGTTTATGATCCCTTTAAATATTGCTGCTGGTTAAATCATGCAGCTGATCGCACCTTCAGCTGTGCGTGCTTTAGAGAGGCCGTGCAGTCAAGCGGCGACTTCCAAAATAGCAGGTCGTGCATCAAATCAGCGTTGCACACTGATTGACGTCACAATCTGCCTCATTTGCATTCTTCTGCCAACCTGCCCAAAATAGCAACCGCCACGGCCCGCGCTGGAAGTGGCCGGAATTGAGGCAGCCACCATTTTTCTGCTGAAACCGGCCTTAAATGCCAGCGCTAAGAGGAGGAATTTTGCGGCCATCATGTTTTGCAAACAGATGAAAAAACAAATTTGGCCAAAATCCTTTTCCATGATGTCAGTGCACCTTTAAAGGTCAAGCACCTTCAGAACTCTTTAAAAAAATCTCAAAAAATTTGATAAACATTAAAATTGTTATATGTGCAGATTCCCAATGATATAAAAGCCAGAAATAAAAACAGAAAATACTGGAAACACTCAGCAGGTCAGGCAGTATCTGTGGAGAGAGATACAGTCGATAACCTTTCATCAGAATTGAATATAAAAGCCAAAACGGACATAGATGAATGACTGAGCCTGGCAGTGATGGAGTTGAATTCTAAGCAGAGATAGAGCAATCAGTAACTCAGGCACTTCTGCAATTATGGCACTTCAATTCTAGGTTAATTCACCTTCACGCAATGTCAGTCTCGGTAATACCTCCCAATCAGTGGCCTCAATGACATTTCTAGTGCTGCTTAAATAAAAATATATAAAAACACAAGTAGATGCTTAAGTCATTGATAATTGTTTGCCTGGATTGATTTTGTATAAAGGAAGTTCTAAGGGTAATGCTCAGTGTTAAAGGATAAGGTGTTAAATTTCACTTACCCCCACCGAACCGGCTTCCTTCCCGCCGTGCCCCTATATTAATCCGCTCTGTTGAGCAGGCGGGGCAGGGGAGATCGCCACTTTTCTTGTGGACCCCAGAGGAGTACTCCTGACCTCACAAAGGAAAGTAAGAAACTTACCCTGAATTACCTCTTCTGCTTCCGATCCTCTTCTGATAGGCCTTTACCTGACGGAAAAACACAGCGGAAATCCTCGCTCAGACTGGAATTAAAAATTGTAGACATTGGAACGCGATCTCCATATTGACAGATGGACCCCACTGTCTTTGGGCAGAAGTGCCGGTAAAAATCAGAGATGGCTGGATATGTCAGGACATCGGATTGAAACTGCTTACCCACCTGGTTTCTGCAGGGCGGGTAGGGTTAAAATCCATTCCAAACTATTGCAATGTGGTGCAGTTGATTTTTGTGAAAATAGTGTAACCTAAGATTTAACAGTACCATTCTGAACCTCATCAAAGATTTTGCGTGCAAAGCAACAGGCAGAGTATGTAAGAATCTTGTAAAATGAACTGACAAAAGAATAAATACAATGCAAAAAGCGTGCAGTGAACAATGGTTATAAGGCCGCCTGCTTCAGTTCAATGGTTTGTACAACTTGGTAATTCTATGTGAAGCAGATGGCACCAGAATAAGAGGTGCGGGACAAAGCAGTTCATTGTTAAATAAAACTCTTCAAATTCAATCATTTTCAAGCATGTTTTTATTTATTTTCTTGTCATCATTTGACATTTTCCATTAATACCGTTAGGATCTTGAGCTTACCAAACAGATCAAATTCAAATAACTTCAGTGCTGATGAATGATAATACAATTTCAAGCACAGTCTAATTATGTTTATCCCTGCTTCTCTTTGCAAACTGCAGAAAATTGGATAATTGTTCAAATCAAGCTAATGCTGAAGAAATTAATTTCTTAGGTTGCTGATTATCAATTCAAATGATGATTAATTCAATATAAAAGCTTCAAATTCAAATCAAAATTTTTTTCTATCATATTTAAAAGTTCCAGTTTGTTTCTATTGACCTATATGTTAATTCATCCTCTGAAAAACAAACTTGTAAGCTAGCAGCGTTACGAACAGCTTTTAATACATATATAAGTACAGCTTTGCCTTAGACAAAGCAAGATTGTACAACCGTTTAGTTATTCAATGTTAAGTGTCAAGTAATCAGGAGGATGCAGTGACATTAGTAGTGATGACATTACATCCACTGCCAATTGCTTCTAACCATATAAGTTAGATTCAACTTTGAATAAAAGCCAGGATACAGGGGCACTGGGGAGCACAATGAGTTAGCTACTGACCTTTCACCTCTAATACCTGGGTTGAAATCCAGCCCAGACTGACGGGATGAAAGTCTATGCTGGCTGTAAGGATTCTTAATGAAGTGAGTTTGGGTAGTGCTAATCCAGTTCTCAGTAGACATGGGCCTATGATGTGAAGCTGGCAGGAACGGAGAAGGGTCATAGGATGGTTAGTTTGCAAAATGGAAAAAAAATGTCCCTTCTGAGGTTGGGGCTAAAGCACATTGTTGGAAGTCTTATACTGTTTTTGGCTGTATGATACATGACCTCAGAGTGTTGAAGGAAGAAGAGTGCCATCCTCCAGTACGGACATTTGTATCTTGAAAACAGAAATTTAAAAAAAGCCAGGATAGGAGGTGTGAAAAGCATGTTGAACTGCAGTTTGTACGACATAAATTTACGGAATTTGCGGCAACATAAAGTATGACAGTATTAAAGCTGAATATTCAAAGTAACTGTACTGGTTATGCATTACTGCAATGCCGCTTTATATAGTAACACATAAAAATGTTACATGAAGCAGGCTAGCCTCAATTATCCAATAGATGCTCCCTGAAGACACTGACCACCCTACTGGAATGCAGGATCAGCTCTGTGGTGAATACTCCAGTGAAATTAAAAATTGCTACAGGACAGTGTAAAATTGTAAATTTAGTAAGCTTTGAAAATTGGGCCAAAATAGCATTTTGTTTTGTGAAATTAGGTTGTATTAACTTATTTTGCAATATCTTTAGATTAATTTAAAATAAATTTATATTTTGGGAAATTTGTGACATTACTTAAAAATCTATATCAAATTTCCTCTCAAATAAATCTTCCTTTCCCTCCCTCATCAGTCTTTCTATGACATGCATTGTTCTACACCAGAGGGTTGCCAGAGTATTCCTGTATTTGTGTCAGTGTGCTTTTTTGTCAATTTTTAGAGATTCTGTATGAGGAAGATGCCATGTGAGGAATCCCTTGTCGACATTTTGCAGCATCTTGCTGTGTCACTGCACCATCTCTGATATTAAATGCATTTTCACCCACGTAAAAGCTACTACAACATACAAATCTGCAATAAAGTGGTACATTGTACTTTATCTCCAGAGGAAAAGGAACACTGCAGTGTTCATAACATCTAATGGTTCTTTGTTTCAGTTAGTTTATTCGTCGACAGTATTGACAAAGCTGCCTATTTGTACTTGAAATTGGTTACATTTTACAAGAGAAAGGGAGTTAAATTGGATAACCCCTGAAAACAGGCACAGGGACCCCGATTAACCCACTCCCGTTGATTGCAATGCAGGCAGGACACCAACTTCGTGCTGTCTGCTCATTTCCATGTTTCCTGCATACAGCCAGCGCTTTCCATGCTGTTCATTGTGTGCATACATCAGCAGAGAGCCCAAAATAGTGAGTGCCCAGCACGACTTAAAGCTAGCCTGCACCTTTTAAAGGGGAAGTGCATTATGGTTGCTGGTGGCACTGAGATCATTCTGAATATTCTGCAGTGGAAGAATCAACAATGGCTGACCATGGGAAAGTGCGTGCAGCAAGGTTTTTGGATGCTGTACTGGAGGTCTTGTGGAAGAGACGGAAAGAAGAGATGTCCTGCATCCTCAGGAGGGCCAGAGGTCCTCCAGACACATGCTCAGAAGGCAGTGGAAGAGATAGCGGCGAAGGTCAAAGTCACGAATGTAGCCCCAAGGACCTAGCTGCAGTGCAGGAAGAATTTTAATGATCTCACACAAGTTGTCAAGGTCAGAAGTGCATCTTCAAATGCCATATCCTATCAACTACAACACTAACCTCATCCACTGCTCAATTCACTACACCCCATCACTCACCTGCCAACAATTCCTATCAATCAGGACTCATACTTAACATTCATATGCTTTATCTCACACTCAGACACTTAGCACTGTTATAGAAGCATAGAAGATAGGAGCAGGAGTAGGCCATTCAGCCCCTCGAGCCTGCTCCGCAATTTAATGAGATCATGACTGATCATCCAAATTCAGTACCCTGTCCCTGCTTTCTCCCCATACCCCTTGATCCCTTTAGCCTTAAGAAATGTATCTATCTCCTTCTTGAATATATATATTTTTTTGAAGATAGGAGCAGGAGTAGGCCATTCGGTCCCTCGAGCCTGCTCCGCCATTCGATGAGATCATGGCTGATCATCCAAACTCAGTACCCTGTCCCTGCCTTCTCCCCATATCCCTTGATACCTTTAGCCTTAAGAAATATATCTAACTCCTTCTTGAATATATTTACTGACTTGGCCTCAACTGCCTTCTGTGGTAGAGAATTCCACAGGTTCACCACTCTCTGGGTGAAGAAATTCCTCCTCATCTCTGTCCTAAATGGCTTACCCCTTATCTTTAGACTGTGACCTCTTGTTCTGGACTCACCCGCCATCGGGAACATCCTTCCTGCATCCAGTCTGTCTAGCCCTGTTAGAATTTTATAAGTTTCAATGAGATCTAATCTCATTCTTCTAAACTCCAGATAGTATAAGCCCAATCGACCCAATCTCTCCTCGTACGTCATTCCTGCCATCCCAGGTATCAGTCTGGTGAATCTTCGCTGCACACCCTCCATGGCAAGAACATCCTTCCTCAGATAAGGCGACCAAAACTGCACACAATACTCAAGGTGTGGTCTCACCAAGGCCCTGTACGGCTGCAGCAAGACATGCTTGTTCCTGTACTCAAACCCTCTCGCTACGAAGGCCAACATACCATTTGCCTTCTTAACCGCCTGCTGTACCTGCATGCTTACCTTCAGCGACTGGTGCACAAGGACACCCAGGTCTCGTTGCACTTCCCCTTCTCCCAATCTATTGCCATTCAGATAATAATCTGCCTTTCTGTTTTTGCCACCAAAGTGGATAACCTCGCATTTATCCACATTATACTGCATCTGCCATGCTTCTGCCCAATCACCCAACCTGTCCAAATCTTACTGGAGTTTCTCGGCATCCTCCTCGCAGCACACACGCCCACCCAGCTTTGTGTCATCTGCAAACATGGAGATATTACATCTAGTTCCCTCGTCTAGATCATTAATATATATAGTGAATAGCTGGGGTCCTAGGACCGATCCCTGTGGAACCCCACTAGTCACTGCCTGCCACTCGGAAAAAGACCCGTTTATTCCAACTCTTTGCTTCCTGTCTGCCAACCAGTTCTCTATCCAAGTCAGTACCTTGCCCCCAATCCCATGTGGCTTAACTTTACACGCTAATCTCTTATGCAGGACCTTATCGAAGCCTTCTGAGTGTCCAAATACACCACATCCACTGGTTCTCCCTTATCTATTCTATCAGTTACATCCTCAAAAAATTCTGTAAGCCTTACAAGCCTTGAACCCACATATCACAGCTTGCACACTGGCAGCTATTCAACCATGACAGCCACGTCACCCAAACATATTACACATTGCTCACACAGTACCCTCTTTCTTGCAAGAGAAGGTGGCGCACAACCATAGGCAGCAGGAATTAACGGGAGGGAGAGAGGTGTGCCTGCATGTTTTCACCTCCATGGAAGAGACAGTGTTGGCCATTATGGGAAGAAGAACTGCTGAGCGCCTTTCTCCCCATCCTCCTCCTCCCTCTTCTAGCTGCTTGTCCTGTTCTGTGTGGCCTCTGCTCATTCTCCCAGTCATGCTTAATCTCCAAGGAAGCCCTACTAGGAATCCCACTGCTCTATTTTCTCCCCATACCAGTTAATCTGAAACTTGTCTAAAATTCAACACACTTGTGAGCAAGGATACAGCCTTCCCGACATTGCTGGGTTCTTGGGCTAAATTCATGGTCCTTACCTATACCCCTTAGCATGAGTGAAGCCATTCTGTAAAGTTATGAAACATCTGCCAATTGGACTTATAGGCCACATTCTCTTTTCACATTGATTAGGTACCTTGAGTACAGCACTGATCTGAGCAGAGATCACATTTCTTCCTCCATTAGACGATTAGGTGTTAGATTCATACACACTCATACTAAAAGAAAGGACAAGAAAAGATCAGCTTGTCTGTGGAGCCTGTCCTTTACTGTCATGGTGTAACTTCTGGACATACACATCTGCCCATTTCAGCAAGGGTCATTGAGAGTTACTGACAGTGGAACCTTGCTGCAATTCTATGCGTTTTGGGTGCTTTTCCATACTTGTTTAAAGTTTTAATAGTCTACAGGGAGTGGCCTGGCTGCTGCTGAAGTACTTTTTTGGTGACAGTGGAACGTCTGGCTGACTGTTTTCCGTCTTGCTAGTCTAGGAACACTGAAACCAGTTGTCACTTTATTTCTGGGAAAAATGTATAAATCTACTTGTACTTAGGTAGGAATTTAAAAAAATACAACTATAGACACAAAGAGATAAACAGACACTGGAACTTAAAGAAAGCTGTCATACGTGCTGTAGATTAGATATTGTGGATGTACCAATGTAGGAAAAACTAATGAATGTACTGCTAGTAATGACTTTGCAAGTATGAATTAAAAGTTGCTGAAAGTTCAAAAGAAACAAGATCAGCTATGCCTGCCACAACAAAAGTGGAGCATAAACACCAGCATAGACCCGTTGGGTCAAATGGCCTGTTTCTGTACTGTAAATACTATGGGGGGAATTTTAACCTAAAAAAACGGGTGGGTTGGGGGCGTGCGAGTAGTTATTGTGTTAAAAATCGGAATCCCGACCTGAATCCAACCCGCCCACTTCCGGTCTTAACAGTTTTGTCTGTCAGCCAGTGGCTCAGTTGGTAGCACCCTTGCCTCTGAGTCAGAAGGTGGGTTCAAGTCCCGCCCCAGGGACTTGAGCACAAAAATCTAGGCTGACACTCCAGTGCAGTATTGAGGGAGTGCTGCACCATCAGAGGGTGCTGTCTTTCGGATGAGATATTAAACAGAGACCCCCATCTGCCCTCTCAAGCACTATTTCGAGGAAGGGCAGAGGAATTATTCCCAGTGTCCTGGCCAATATTTATCCCTCAATCAACATCACTAAAAAACAGATTATCTGGTCATCATCACATTGTTGTTTGTGGGAGCTTGCTGTGTGCAAATTGGCTGCTGCGTTTCCTACATTACAACAGTGACTACACTCCAAAAAAGTACTTCATTGGCTGTAAAGTGCCTTGGGACGTCCAGTGGTTATGAAAGGCGCTATATAAATGCAAGTCTTTCTTTCTTTAATGGAGGCGGAGACGGGGTAGGCAACCAATCCGCTGCAAGGAGGCGGGTTGCCTATTTAAATATTATAATAAGACTGGAAGCCTCTTCTTTAACCTCAATTTTGTATTTAACTTTAGTTGGTCGGGTTTTGCACATCTGGTAAAACCCGCCAGCTAACGCAAGGCAAGGACTGCTTGATCCTGGAGGTAAAGGCACTTACCTCCTGGATCCAGGGTACCTACCTAACCCACCTGCCACGATCGGAGACCCCCATGAAGCCTCCAATTCCCCTCAGGCCTCCAACCGTACCCCCGGTCTACGATCCCACCCCCGTGCTGTTTGCCCCTCCTTTGCTTCTCTGAACATCCCGCCCCCATGCTGCTCTCAGCCCCCCGATTCTCAGCGGGCCATCGGTTCTCCTTGCATCCCCCTCTGATCTTTAGACCCCCAGCCCCTACTCCATCACTCTCTCCCTGCTCTAGGCAGCCTCTCAATCTGGCTGGCTGCGGGTGGGAAACAGAGGCTTCCTATTCAAATCAGACCCTGCCGTTAAATTCGGCAGGGCCTGCGGGAAACCTGTTCTCCAGGGTTTCCCGACCACCTTGGAGCCGCCCCCCACCCCCGCCTCCAACCCGCCTTCCCCATTAAAATTCAGCCCTATGTAATTATGGTGCCCATCTGTCCCACCCACCAGCCATACAATCCCCTGGGACAGGCAAAAAGCCAGAGAAAAATCCTAAGGCCCATCTTGGCCAAAGCTCTGGGAAATTCCTCTATGACCGCCGAAGGCAATCATACAAGTTCTAGGAGACCAAAGTGACTGGGTGACACATCCCCAAGACCCCCCCCACCTTCTATATGTAGTTATGTTGGCCTCACTTCAGAACTCGTCCAGCTCCTTTTTGAATACTTGCAGCGAATCCACTTTCAGTGCAGGTGGTGGCAACTTGTTCCAGAGGACGATAAATCTCTGCAAAAATAAATAGCTCCTAACATCTACCTTAGTTCTATGCTTACGTAATCCTCATGTCCCTTGGTCATCCCTCACATAGCTAGCTCAAATAGCCTATCCATACAGACTAAATCTAATTCTTTCATTATTTTAAAGACCTGAATCAAATCTCCTTGAAGTCTATGCTTTCTAGCGAAAACCCCCCCAGCTCTCTAAGTCTATTGTGGTAACAGGCTAGGTAACACCGGCCCTCCTCTGAATCTTTTCCAGTCCTTCCATATCACCCACCAGCTAAAAGGACAAAAAATGGACACAAGGGGGTAATTTTAACCCCCAAAGATGGGTGGGTTGGATGTTGGTGGGAAGGTAAGATTTTTTACATTTTCATACACGACTCCAACCTGCCTTCAAACGGTTTTAACAGAGGCAGGTCAGGGGTGGCGACCAACCCACTTAGTGAGGCGGGTCGGCCATTAAAATCTTCTAAGGAGGCTGCGTGCCTCCATTTTAAATCCATTTTTAGTTTTAACGCATGTAGGCTGGGATTCCCAGGCCGCAGTAATCTCGGCAAGTAAAAGGAGGTGAGAAGGGCTAGATTCATGAGGCAAGTGTCTTGTGGGCCAGGAGGAACAGAAGCCTTTCCCCCAGGTCCAACATGCTCCACGTGAGATTGGACCCTCACGATCGGCAGAGCTCCACTCCCATGATCTGCCAGCCCCACCCCGCCCCCCCGTGATGTCAGATTCATCCCGCAGCCCCATAATGTTCAAATCCCCTCACGATGTCTGACCACGCCCCCCCCATGGCCCGCTTTCCAGCCTGACACACAACTTGCCTGTCAATCTCTCTGGGTGTTGAGCAGGAATCCTGTTGAAAATTTTTTAAAGAGATCCTGCCGTTAAATTCGGCAGGACATGCGGGAAACCCTTCTATGGATATATTTCTTAAGGCTAACGGGATCAAGGGATATGGGGAGAAAGCAGGGACAGGGTACTGAATTTGGATGATCAGCCATGATCGCATTGAATGGCGGAGCAGGCTAGAGGGGCCGAATGGTCTACTCCTGCTCCTATCTTCTATGATTCTATGACTTCCAGGTTTCCGGTTTGAAAATCTTACCATCCCCCACCCCCAGGCCTTTTTCAGACTTTCAATAAATATCAGAGCCAGTATTCTAGATAAGGCCTTGTATCGAGAGAGTAATCGGTGTCCATGTAGAACTACTACCATTAATAACAACCTCTGTCTACGAGAATGAAACCAATTCCTTATTCAACATATCTTCCCGCTAATCACACAAGGACTCAAACTTATTTAGTAGCCTATTGTGTGGCACCTTGTAAAAGGCCTATTGAAAATCAAGATGCACAATGTTGACTGAGCTACTGTCATCCCACCAAGAAAAGAAAATTGCGTGGGTGCAAAACAAGCCACCGATTTTCTATCGTTCATTTTGCGCTGCAGCCCAAGACCAATTACACCCCCATGGGTCACAGAAGCGCTTAATAGTGACTTCTTTTTCCAGTTTCCTCCTCTCTTGAAGACTCTTGGTGGATTATGGTTCCACGGGCACCAATCTCTCTATGAGACCATATCCAAGTGGCCACTAGTTATCTTGACGGGAAGCTATTCAACCACTGGGAGACATCACAGCCAAATCAGATTTTGTCTCACCCAACAAGCACTTGTGGACTCTTTCTGGTGGTGGGGTGGGTTGAAAGTTACTGATCCGGAAGAGGAACTCAAGCGGATTTTTTTTCCTGTCTCTAGTTCAGGGATGCTGAGGCCAATTGTAACATCCCAACTTCTACCCGGTTTGAAATGAGCTAACTCAGGACAGACTATCAAACCTGGGACCTTCCTGGTCTGCATGGTTCAGTTTTATCTTTTTTTTAATAATGGTGCAGTGAGTATAAACAAAGGAACAGAATGGCTTTTCACATTCCATGCATTCTTGTGCCTTATGTAGCTAACACATCGATGAGTAAATGAACCTTCTTCTCAGAAATAAAAACACACTGCCAAAAGATTAGGAGTAACACAGCACAATAATTGTAATTTTATACTAAGAGTAGACAGCCTATATTTTAGCTGTGATATAACAATGTTCTGTGCACAAAACATGCAAAATTAATATACAGTAGTGTCCAAGTTCTTGCAGATGGCAGAGTCTGCACAAATGTAAGCAGTTTCTATGGAAACATAAGCCAGAATCTTCATCATAATATTGAAAAAGCTTTCAGTGTTATGACCTGAGGTATTTGATCTATTTATAGATTCACAGTTTTATATTATGTTGCTGCCATAAGGTACATTTTAATAGTGCTCTTGCAACCCAGATGTTATTAGTGCTCTCTATAAGATGCTGATTTGACATCTGGCTTGTCCCTTTCTTAAATACTTACTCCAAACCATTTTTAATTTTGCAGCTGAAACAGCTCCCTGTTGTCACATTACCACCAACCCAAAATCATTGAATTCTACACTGGAGAGCTTTCTTATTAGTAATATAAACACCGTTCAAAAAGAAATGTCTGGTATAAAAATCATGGGCTGGATTTTCAATGACCCGTGGAGTCGGGTTTGGAGGCGGGGGCTGGGGGGGGGGTTAAAGTTGCAGATTCGAGGGTCCCGACCCCATCCCACCTCCAACCCGCCTCCATGCCAGTTTCTTTGGCGGCGGGTACCCGACCTGTGCTGAGACCCGACTCCCCGAGGCGGGAAGGGATTAGTGACAATTAACTGCCTGTTAACAGGTAGTTAACAGGCAGTTTTTTGCATAATCCCTATTTTCATTGCTGAAATGTGGGCTTCCCGACAGGTGGCAACCACGGCAAGTTATCGGGGCGGGCCGTGGGTCTGCAGGGGTTGGAGGGGTCGATATGTCCGGTGGGCAGGTGAGTGATGGGTGCATGTGTGCAGAGGTAAGTGTGTAAGGTAAGTGCAAAGTGTGGGAAAAAGTTTTACTTACCTTAACTTCCTCCTGCAGGTGTCAGCCCTTCAGTTCTCGGGAGTTAGAAATCTCACCGGCACAGAAAGCAGGAAAGCCGTGGTTCTGTCAAAAACTGCAGCCTTCTGTTTTCTGTGCTGGAATGATTTCTAACTCAGCCTGAGAGGAAGGACTGAAGTTAGAAATCATATTGTGAGTGTTTGACAGTTTCACAGAGCTGTCAAATGCTGATATTTCATCTGTCAAAAGCTCTTGACAGATGAATTGTCAATCTGTGACGTCACCTGTTGCCGGGTGGCCCTTAATTGGCCTGCTGAGCCCACTGGGCGGGCTCAACAAGGTCAATCAAGGGAAAATACAGTGGGTTGGCCACATCTCGATGGAGGCGGGTTTACAAGCCAGAATGTGTGATTCCCGACCCCAACCCGACCCCAGATTCAAAATCCAGCCCAATGGCTTGAAACTAGAAAAGAACAGCTAATCCTAGTCAGAATACTCTATCTTCCAAAAGATAGAATCTAACAACATTAGAGTCTTTAAGTATTTTTAATGCAATACATATTTGCAAAGAAATGCTGAAAATCAATACTGCCTAACTCATCTGGCATGTTACCTACCAGTAACTGAAATCACTGAGTTACAGTGTTCCCATCTCACTTGGAATGGAGACAACAGGTTCTATTTTGTCTTCCTTCATCGTGTGTTAATGTAGGGGTAACAACCTCAAAATGGGGTCAGTAGCATTAACAGCGGCAAAGTGGTGGCTCCATTTTAAAAGGGGCCTACCACCAGGTGTCCAACGCGCCCGCCAGTTTTAGCCGATAGGTCCCTTTTTAATATGGAAATGGGGTCCAAGATGGAAATAGGACCCCAATTTCCATTTTAGATAGGAACTGTTCGTGGACGATGGAAGAGGAGGCCCTCTAAAGGTAAGTCTTGAATTATTTCTGTGGGCCCCACAGGAGCAGGAATGCACCTCCGAATCCCACAAAAATAATCTGGGCCGTTGCCACCCCTCCGTGATCGTTACTTCCACTGCAACTTACCTCGCAAGTGGCAGCTCCAGCCCGGTTTCCAGTCTTCAATCCGGTGAGCTGCACCAAGATGCCTGTTTGGCATCCAGCAACTCCTCTGGCGAATGTAAATGAGGCCGGAGCCTGAAATCCATGGGTGCCACTTTGCCACCAGAATGGGCGTCTGACCAGCGTGCTCCACAAGTCCCCTACCCAAAATCCAGAATATACCCCTAGGTAAGAAATTATTAACAATGGTGAACAACATGGTCCAATCTCTTCACTGATAATGCTGCAGGTGAAATCACTACACAATTACTTTTTAGAGAGTGATGAATTTTAAAGTCATTATGGTGACAGATATCAATGTTGGGGAAATGATCAGGCATGATACATAGCACGCAGCTTCTGCTAAGTCCAGATAGTTCATTATTACACTCTTGGGTAAGCTTTTATTTTAATGGGCATAAATCCAATGGGAGCCACTGATCTCTATGGCCAAATTTCCAATATATGGCTCTCATTGGCCAAAGTTGGCAAAATTGTAACATTACCCCAAGAATGGCAGCAGACACGGTATTTGATAAGCAAAGTCTGATATTACACTTTCATAAAAATATATAATTTTATTCCTTACTGAATCTAATCATCCTCATTTATGTTTGCCAGGTAGTACTGCATTATGCAACAAGGGACATACAGCATTATTACAGATCAAATGAAATGGTGAACAACACAGTCCAATCTCTTCACTGATAATGCTGCAGGTGAAATCACTACACAATTACTTTTTAAGAGAGTGATGAATTTTAAAGTAATTATGGTGACAGATATCAATGTTGGGGAAATAGTACATTTTTATACTCTTCGGCCCTGAAATTCCTGGATTGGGAGAGGGTATAAATCGGATTTCTGCCTGGGCAAGGGGGGCTGTATTATGGGCCAGAATCTTGTTCCACCAGGAATACATCCACTTTAGACCAAATTCTTTAGATTTCAGCTAGGGAGGCTACGGGCGGATCTTTCACTCGCCTTCCTGCATTCAGAGGGTGTGCCAGGCTTTGCCAGGAAATTCCTTCCTTTAAACCCTTGAAAGGCTCAGCAGAACTAATAGCAGTTGAGAGCTGGCATGAGTCCCTTTGAGGTTTTCCAAAGGTCTCAAACCTTTCCTAGAATAAGCGATCCCGGGTGGGAATCAATGACCTTCTTCAGCAGCAGAGTAGCTCCAAAGGGACTTGAAGCTCATAAAATGAATGTTTTCTTTGGTTCAGGGGGACTTCCGATGGAGTTGGAGGTTTCCTCACCTCATGTCTGTTGTAGAGTAATTGAAGAGATTGATTGCAATGATTAATCAACAACTGGATTGTTATATCATGTGACTACCAGGATGGTCAAATGTGAATTAGACGGACATTAGTCATTTTTCGTCTAGCAATTCCTATGTTCCTATAAGGCCAAATGATGTCAGGCCTGGACAGGAGCCACTGATGCACCCTTGCAGGCCCCAGCAGCCCGCCCTGGACAATGCAAATAACACTGTCCCCGGGATTTGGAATGGGTGGGGATTTCATTTGGCAGCACTTTTTGTGAAGTGTCAGCATTAGGCAATGGCTGGAATTGTGTCTAACACAAAGGAAGACAGTTGTGTTTGTTGGAGGCCAATCATCGCAAACCCAGGATAACACTTTAAGAGCTTCTCAGGAAGCGTCTTCAGCCTTAGCATATTGAGCTGGTTCATTAATGACCGTCCGTTCATAAAGTCAAGAGTGGGGCTACTCGCTGATGATTCCACAGTGTTCGGCTCCATTGACAGCTCCTCCAATAATGAAGCACTAATGTGAAGGAAAAGCCATATAACCTATTTAGAAAAATACACTATCTTATGAAAGAATTCTGGCCTTATTAAAACATGACAAACTGGGTTTGGAAATTTAGAAACCTAACCATGAAATAGCTATGAAAGCATTCTGGCTATTGAGATAAGACAGTTGTTGACCCTGAATAAATAACCTTATTGAAACATAAGGTGCATGGCTCCGATAAACTGACCTTTTGGGAACAAAACAATGGTTCACCTTGGATAAGGTGTTCTAATTTAAACTTTGTAAAGATGACACATAAGATAAGGAACATCTGCCTTCGTAAAGATGACATAAATTAAGGAACACCTGCCGTTCACACCATTTTTATATGGTGACCCTAGAACACCTGGAGATGAGACAAGATTCTGGCTGATGAGGCAGTAAGAATTGCAGAGGTCGGCAGAAAGATGACTAGGAATAATTAACTTGCATCAGCAGAAAACCTTAAAGGAAATACCACTGGAAAAGGGTATAAATATTGAACTCTCAAATGGAATATCAGACTCGCTTTAATCGGGCAAAACAATTCTCAGCTTCAGAGGTGGCTCTGTAGTCTACCACTCTTTGTACCTCGGGGATCAGAGGTATTTCATATTGATGGATATCCTGTATAAGAGAACTTTCAGAACTGTAATACTGTAGCGAAGTTAAGATTTAAAAGTAAGATTCTTTGTTAAAAAGATCGAATGTTTTCTTTTTTAAGAACTGTTAAAGTTGCGATTGACTGATTCACCAACTGTAATTTGCATGTCAGTTCTTTAAATAAATCTCTATATATTTTTAGAATTGTCTCACAAGTCTTCTTTATCAAAAACTCGTGAACTCAATCTCTGTACACTCTTTGGTGAAGAGTTGCAGAATTCTGAGGGAGTTTTCTGGAACCTCATAATATCCGGGACTTTACAGTCTAGCTAAACTTATTAAAAGCGCTATCTGAAGGACTGTAACATTCTCGGGTTGTTCCTTTCCTTTAGGGAGAGATAGCCCGGACCTTTAGACCCAATAAGCGTCTTTAGGATTCGGTTACCTCAAACTTTAGTTGAAAGTGAATGTCTGAGAAATACGCTTGATCCGGGGTAGCCCTAAAGGGGCTAGGACTAGTAAATATCCCTTCACTAAAATAGCTACTTTCTTCCTCTGAGCAGCGGAAGATGTTGCATAGCACAAGTAGAGGAAACAGGGAACCAATTGAAGGAGGGGAGGAAATATTCTTAAAAAAAATTGGGGAGAGGATTTTTTTATTCCTGTTGCTGGGTTTTATTACATTTATCTTTACAGCCACAAGCTTTGAGAGTCAAGCATATTACTCTGCCACAGGGAAAATCTTTCTGGATTTCAGAGCATCAGAAATATTTTCTTTTCATCTCTCAAAAGGTTAAAGATGGATGAGATCGTCAAAAAATGAGAAATGAAGGACATGCTTTGAGCTCAGATGGCACATGTAAACCCTTTCAAACTATCAGCTCTCTTATGTGCAATAATTTTACACAAGCCACAGTTTCCCTCTGTTTCATTTGTTTTTAAGCAGTTCCAGTGTTCGGACTTGTAACTGACAATAAATTATTCATCTCTCTTGATGGCATAATGCAAATACACACTTACTAGGCTTGGCAATCAGAGACATACTGGCTCCTCTGAATGCTGACTCCAGATAAAACAGTCACAATGAGACTAATCCTCACTGTACATAAAGTTACATATCTGACAATCGAAATAGCTGAGACATTACACATGTGCAGAACAACTTGGCCATGAGGCATTATGGGACAAGATCTACCAACCCCAGATCAGCTGTTTTTGTTTCCACTGTGTGAACAAGAGTCCAAAAAGTACCTGCTTAAAAAATAGATGGCTGACAACTATGAAGTTATGCAGCTTGCAGCCTACAACCATAGTCTGTAAAATCCAGCAGGACCATATTGTAGGACTCCTCCAGATTGATCTACGCACCCGAAGCACATCTTCAACAGGCCAATCGCTACTCCAGTGCAGGAATGGACTTCATTCTATGATTCATTATACACTTGGGTCCTATACAAGTGTCATGAACCATGGTTGCAGAGGATAACCTTGATCTTCCAAATGTCACCTTTCAGGGTTAAAGCATGATGGCAGGGTGGACTTCCTTAAAGTGCAGAAATTGTGACAATTGTCAGGGAAGTAAGCATTCACATGCAAGATGTGGTGCTGCTGGTTGTCAACGAGGTGCATGTTGAGAGATTGGAATCCTGTCCTGGTAAGAGATAAGTACGTAGCTAGTGAAATTGAGAAAGAGAGTATGTAGGCCCACAAGGGGCAATCAACAGCTGCTTGGGCCTTCTGGAGTTTTGCCATTCTATAAAAGTCCAGTGCAATATCAAATCAATGACTGATTGCCTGTTGGGACAGAGATGAAACTGCTTGCTCTAGCAAACAATGCATCTGTTACTTGCTTTACACAATTGTGCAGAGCTATTTGGCAAATATTAATGATGCAAGGGAAATTGTGGCCTTAACAGCTAGTGGCAATGTGGTGTCTGTGATGGAGGTGGTCTGTAACTCTGCTTGCAGAATGTGGCATTACTCCATGATGGTTTCCTTGACCAAGTGAAACCTCCACAGGTACTGCATTTCTGACATGCAGATGTGTGCATTTCTGCCTGTACATTCTGGTGTGGGGATACTGATGGACGGTGTGTGCCTCTGGTGCTGCTGAACCAGCTTGATGATCCTCCGTTCTCCTTTTTCCAAAAAGTGAAGATCATGGGGAATTCTCAATAAGAAACCCATTGTGACCTGTCTGAAATGATGGGATGGGGAGAATGGGTGGCCCACAGCAAATGGCACAAAGGCAGCTATCAAAATAGTTGGCCACAGCAAAAAATCACTTCAAAAACCAGTCAGAAATAAGCTTGAAATTGATGCTGTCAATTATGTTTTTGGGCTCTTCAAATTCTCTTCCATTTCTGCAGAATGTCTAACAACCCTGGACAGCTGTGTTATATGGACAAGTAGAGGAGGTGGTGCAAATGAGGTGGAAGTGATAGAAAATGAGGCACATGATGGAATGTTGTAATTTGTCTTCACTTGTATGGAACTGCCCAAAAATGGGCAGGCATTTCCGATGGATCTTGAAAATGACAGTGGAAAATAGCGCAAGTGCAAGAGATCTGGCGTGACAAATCTCTACCTGATTTCTAATCAGGTTTGCCCAATTTATGTCCGTATGTAACATGAAAAATGTTTAATTAATCAGCGCTGGCATCTCTCACCATTTGGAGCACCACGCTCCAAAACCCTGCTTTTGGACTATTGGGCCCATAGACATTAGCGATAGGTTTGTAATGGCAACCATGTATCATCACCTGGAGCTTCCCCATTTTAGGCTCTACCAAGTTATAATTTACCAGCATTAGATGATAAAGCCATTCATGGTGATAGTTAAAGTGATTTAAACATACGGGGTGTTTCTGCGATGTGGCACTCACAAGTAGTGCATCTTAGGAAATCATAGGCATGCAGCCATGATTTTCTGTCCATTCATTTTAATCAAGTGTCAGCTGTGGCTCAGTGGGTGGCACTCTCACCTCTGAGTCAGAAGGTTGTGGGTTCATAGTCCCACTCCAGGGACTTGAGCACATAAAGCTAGGCTGACACTCCAGTGCAGTGCTGAGGGAATGCTGTACGGTCGGAGGTGCCGCCTTTCGGATCAGACGTTAGAGCACAGTTAATCAGGGGGATATAAAAGATCCCATGGCATTATTTCAAAAAATAGCAGGGGAGTTATACCCAGTGTCCTGGCCAATATTTATCCCTCAATCAACATAACAAAAATATAGAATTTCTGGTCATTATCACATTGCTGTTTGTGTGAGCTTGCTGTGTGTAAATTGGCTGCCATGTTTCCTACATTACAACAGTGGCTACACTTCAAAAAGTATTTCATTGGCTGTAAAGTGCTTTGAGACGTTCGGTGGTCATGAAAGGCGCTATATAAATACAAGTCTTTCTTTCTTTATGAGCTGCACACCAATGGCTTTCTGAGATGTTGGCCACGATTTCCCCTACCTGGGCAGGTCGGTGGCGGGTCCCGACCCTGCTCCTGTCTCCATCCCAGCTTCCGACATGACTTTCCCCTGATTGGGCTTGTTAAGCCCGCCCAGTGAGTTTCCCAGCCAATTGAAGGAAGCGGATCAGCCGGTTTCCTTAAAGGGACCATGCGCAAATTTACTTTGACATTTGTGCTGTCAGTGTTCTACAGCATTGAGGTGCGGCAAGCACTGCACAGAGATGCACGGCTGCACCCAGGCAATCCCATGGCTCCCTCCATATGTTTATTGAGGGAGGCACAGCACGCAGGAAGGTCCTCTTCCTTTCCAATGGGCGGCAGAGACCTCCCCAGGACACCAACACAGCCTGGTTGCACATTGCACAGGAAGATACAAGCAGGGATGTGGTCAGGAGGACCAGGCTGCAGTGGCACAAACCTTTCAATGATCTCAGTAGATCACAAAAAGTTACTGCAAAGCCACACTCAACCTCATCCTGCTCTGCCACTCATCATATCCCCATCACTCTGCCTTCCCTACCCTACTCCTGCACATCCTTACTCACACCAACTTACCTAGCACCTCCACCATCCCTCTCTATCTACATTATCACTTCCCCATCTCACTAGCAACCCCACACTCACCCTCATCCTACTGCAATCATACCAACTAACAACACACAAGGGTAGGCACTTGTGTCTTTTAGCCAATGTTCATGTGAAGTTTCTGTTAATGTGCTGTCAAACATTGAAATCTTTATTTTCAACACTTTGCGTTGGACAGATTTGTGTGCGCCTTTGGAAGTGGCTTAGTGAGTTGCAGTGAATGGTGAGACATAACGGTACCCCCCGCAATGGCAATGAGTGTGAAAGGAATGGCTTGGGCATTGCAGGGATGCTTTATGTTGTTTGTGTAGGCTGGTGCCAACCTGGCGCATCACGTGGCAGCCAGGGTGTACAGCATCAAGTGAAGTAAATCTGGCCATGGTGAGGCCATCCCTGTCCTCCTGGGCAGCATTGTGGTCGGGTGCTGATGCACTGTGTCCTGTGCAGCATCAGGTGATTGCGGAGAAGGTTGGTGCTGTTGTTGGTGCTGCTGGTGTGCCTGGTGATGCTGGTGTTGCGGCTGATCGTGGTCAGATTCTGAGGACCAAGGTGAGAGAGTATAAACTGTACCCATGCTGATGGAATAGATGGCAGGTGAATTTGAGATGTCAGAAGCAATCTGTAAATGGTGAGAGAGGTTGTTCCAATGAGGTGACACTGGATAGAGAGTTTGCTCCAAACACATGCAACCTGCTTAGAGCTCAATCGGTCTTCCAAATGCAGTAAGCAACAGCTTCTGAGCTTTGAAAGTGAACAGCTGTGAGATGGGAGCTTTTATAGCACATTTCAAGCTGTCAAGTAATGAGATGATTCCCTGGCCATTCAACTCCCGCCCAGCTTAACAGATGTGATCCCCAGGCAGTGTGGACCCCGTTGGCGAGCTGGTAAATTCTAAAGGCGAGCTCAAAATTGTTGTTAATCCTCTGTTAACAGGGTCATTATGACCTGAATTGCCTCCCCCGCCGCTGCATGTTGGGTCTGCTCAGCACTGACAGACCCAACATTTGATAAAGGCGCATGGCGGCGGGTTGACAGCGGGGTCCCGACCCACTTTAAAAAAAAAACACTTTCCCACCCGACCCACCACCGATCCCGCCCACTGACCCGCTGGAAAATTCCCCCCCCGTTGTCCCTGCGACTGCCATTCCTCACATATTGTGGTCTCATCCCGATAATATTTTGTTGAATTTAACGATTGCCAGGTAAGTTTTCTCATTGTACGCTCCTGGCCTGCAGCCTTCAACACTGTCCCATAGCTGAAACCCTTATGGACAGAAAGTTGTGGGTTGCGCGCACATGATTCCCTGAAATGTACTTTTGGTGGGTGAAGCTCTGTGCTGGGAGCAGGTAAGCGAAAAATTTTACTCTTATATAAATATATTCATACAAACCATGAGAAATTTAGGTCACTAGTATGAAAGTAAAGGATTTTGGGTTTTCATTCTAGATATTTTTCTTAGATTTTGCATTTCAGGCCATTTCTACAGGTGACCTCTCGCTTTCTATGACCTGGAATGTGCCTTTACCTAAAAGAATATCTAGGTACTTTGTAGTGAGTCAAAGAAATCAAACAGAAAGTCCTTGTCACTGTATTTCATCTTCCTGCTCATATCACGTGATCTTCCTTGTTTTTTGAAGGTGGTAGAATAAGCACTTCACTATACTTTGGCTTAGACTATGAACTGCCAAACAATTTTATTAAATAATAAATGGATAAATGAACAATAACAATGATGCACTGCAGGTGTACTGCAGTTACAGTCCTACCTCATCTTGGAAGATAGAATAATAACAAATAGTGGGGGTAATTTTATCCCTGAGCACAAATGGATTGATAATGATGTGCCAACCCATTTTACACTCTGTAATATTCGCTATCACCTGTTTTTTGCCTGGGGTTAAAAGTTAAAATTACCCCCACTGTTTATTATTATTTTATCTTCCTGGAAAAATAGGCCTGTAACTGCAATATATCTGCTGTGCTAAACTGCAATGTAAACTGGACTGGATTCAAACTCCCTGAATATTAGCTTTTATATGACAGTTTATTGCTGACAATCTGGAATTTCTCCGTCCTAAAATTTGACCGGGGCAAAGGAAATTTAAAATGTGTCTCTTAAACATAAAGGCCTGGAAATTCCATTAGGCCGGAAAATGGCCGGTGCCACCGCGGGCCTAAGTTAGCGGCTGACCGTAAAAAGAGTGCAAACACATCGGTATTTTGGTGCTGCCTGCTGATTTAAATTAGCACAGTGCAAAACCTGAAGTGTTACGCACAGTTTTAGGCGGTAGTCTCAGCAAGAGGCCCAATGTAGCGTGGCCATAGTGTCCCTGGAGCGAGGCAGCATTCTCTTAAAGCTAGCCTGTCATTTTAGAAAGCAGTCTTGATCCCTTAAAGGGGAAGTGCCTGCTAAAGTGAAAAAGATAACAATCATTTAAAAATAGACAGGACCACGGCTTTTCTGCTTTCTGTGCCGGTGAGATTTCTGACTCCCGAGAACTGAAGGGCTGACACCTGCAGGAGGAAGTTAAGGTAAGTAAAACTTTTTCCCACACTTTGCACTTACCTTACACACTTACCTCTGCACACATGCACCCATCACTCACCTGCCCACCGGACATATCGACCCCTCCAACCCCTGCAGACCCACGGCCCGCCCCGATAACTTGGTGTGGTTGCCACCTGTCGGGAAGCCCACATTTCAGCCGTCAAAATAGTGATTATGCAAAAAACTGCCTGTTAACTACCTGTTAACAGGCAGTTAATTGTCACTAATCCCTTCCCGCCTCGGGGAGTCGGGTCTCAGCACAGGACGGGTACCCGCCGCCAGCGAAACTGGCATGGAGGCGGGTTGGAGGCGGGATGGGGTCGGGACCCCCGAATCTGCAACTTTAACCCCCCACACGCCTCCAAACCCGCCTCCACGGGTCAATGAAAATCCAGCCTAAGGTGTGGGACTGTTGAAAGAGGAATTGTGTTGTGGTTACTGGGACCGCAGGCGGATGATTCCATTCCGGATATCCCAACCACCTTACATACTTTTAACATATACTGCACCAAGGCACTTCTTCAATAAAATATATTTTAAAAAGTCTAAAATCTTAAATCCAAACTTATCAGAAAGATGTATGTGTTCCTTTAGGAAGCACTGACAGTGTCTCTGCAGGGCTGCTTCACGCACATTTTTCTGTGCGTGCTTAGGACCCAGCGTAATGATCAGTGCAAACGTCCAAGTTAGCAGTCGTGGCGTCAAGTCAGGCATTGTACGCCGATTGACGTCATGATCTGCTCATTTACATTTCAGAGGCCATGCTGTCAACGGCAGCGCTGTGGCCCTTACCAAAACAGCTCAAAACTGGGCATCCATGATACACTGTGGGCCATCAGCAGCAACAAAATTCTATTCCACCACGATCTGTAACCTCATGGCCCGGCATATCCCTCACTCTACCATTACAATCAAGCCAGGAGACCAACCGTGGTTCAATGAGGAGTGCAGAAGAGCATGCCAGGAGCAGCACCAGGCGTACCTAAAAATGAGGTGTGTAGAATTCGCAATATATCGCGATTTTATAAATAAGGAGAGAACACATAGTTTCGTTCAAACAGCTTTATTTCAGCAGAATGCTGTCAGGTTTTCAAAGTGGACACAACCAGCCTGTAAAATGGCCTCCACGCCTCGTGGCAGAACATTCTAGACCTTTCGATAAGCAGACAAGATGGCGTTCCAATAAACATTTGTACGAGATCGATGAAGACTCAGCACATTTGAGATAATACACGAGACATTATGGGTTTGCAGTATACACATAAATACTGAAATCGGTCTCCCAGGTGCGAATAAGGGCTATTGTACCAAGTGATCAAGAACCCATCCAAAGACATTAATATGCAAAATCCCCACGACTCTACGATGAGAGAGCCATTAGCGGGTAGTTACAGAAAACATTTGGAAGCCCCAAAACCCCTCCAGGGAGAATTCCGACCGGTTACACATTGGGAAAAGTATTAACAGGTACTCAGACAGTTACGAGTATCCCCAAAACCCATTAAAACAAAGATCACCCTATACAAGAAATTTGAGCGCCAAACCCTAACAAAAGAAAAGAAATTAAGGTTGGGCGGGAAAAGAAGAGTTTTTGCACTATAACTGTAAGCTGCAACCGTCCATCTCTCTCTTATCCTTTCGACTCCTTGCCGCTTGCCTCGTGTCTCTGCCTCTTGCAGCTTTAAAGACTGTTGAACTTTATGATCCGCCAGGATCTGCCTCGTGGCTTGCCGCGAAGATCTGTGTGGAACTGGGCTGTGAAGCCTTGGGACGGGCACACCATCCCGAGAAGTCGGTAAATGGTGTTGGAACCGAAGGCCCGAGATGAGATGAGATGAGATGAGATGAGATGAGATGAGAAGAGAAGAAGACGACCATACGTATCGCCACGGTCAGTAAGCCCCGACCGCGCCTGTAGGTCGAAGAGACACTTTTCCTTGCCCAGGAAGACTATTCTTCGAATTTTATCGCATCCCTGCGAGGGCACAGGAAGACTCTTTTTTGAGTAGAGTCGGAACTCCGAGGACAACACAGATCTTCATGACAGCAGACGGTCCAGCCTGCTAGCCGGAGCAGAAACGAGTAAACAAGTGGGGTACAGAGACCCCTGACCAACACGTGGGTGATCAGGTGCTGCGGTGAAAAACATCCGATCAGAGTTTTCGGAATTCTCCGAGTTATCACGAGTGGTGAGCATGAGTCTCGATCCTACAAGTCTAGTTTAGAGCAGATATTGATAGGGGAGGGTTTAAGTTTTTTAAGGATAACGGTAATGTGTGCCCCCATTTACGATGTGTCGTTCGTTCCTCGTTTCCCTGAAATTAGTTACATAACTGTGTGTAAGATTGTACTGTCATTAATCTGTGCTTATGACATGTATTTCATAATCTTGAATAATATGCAATAAAGATTTTCCATTTCGTACCATTCAACCGGGTCTACCTGAGTTTTCTCTCCATTATTGCTCTCGCATCTAAGTCCAGTGTCAGAACCGTAAGGGCGAGTGGGTCGAACCACTCACAGGTGTCTAGTGCTCCCAGACTGGCTGGAGACCAGAACAGGCAACAAGGCCTAACCCCGCACTAGCACCCAGGCTGAGCACAGAGCCACACGGGTCAAAACCCTTACAGGTGCCAACCTGGGGAAGCTGCAACACAGGACTACATACATGCTAAACAATGGAAGCAGCATGCTATAGACAAAGCTAAGCAATCCCACAACCAACGGATCAGATCAAAGCTCGGCAGCCCTGCCACGTCCAGTCAGGAATGGTGGTGGACAATTAAATAACTAACGGGAGGAGGAGGTTCCTTGAATATCCCCATCCTCAATGATGGCGGAGCCCAGCACACAAGTGCAAAAGACAAGGCTGAAGCGTTTGCAACCATCTTCAGCTGAGTGCTGATCCGTCACAGAATCAGTCTTCAGACACTTTCATTCACTCCATGTGACATCAAGAAACGTCTGAGTGCACTGGATACAGCAAAGACTCTGGGCCCCAACAACATTCCGGCTCTTGTGCTGAAAACTTGTGCTCCAGAAATAGCTACGCTTTTAGCCAAGCTGTTCCAGTACAGCTACAACACTGGCATCTACCCAACAATGTGGAAAACTGCCCAGGTATGTCCTCATAGAATCATAGAAATTTACGGCACAGAAGGAGGCCATTCGACCCATCATGTATGTGTCGACCAAAAAAGAGCTATCCAAACTAATCCCACTTTCTAGCTCTTGGTCCGGAGCCTTGTAGGTTACTTCAAGTGAATATCCAAGTAATTTTTAAATTTGGGAGCGTTTCTGCCTCGACCACCCTTTCAGGCAGAGAGTTCCAGCCACCAACCACCCTCTGGGTGAAAAAGTTCTCAACTCCCCTCTAATCCTTCTAACAATTACTTTAAATCTATGCCCCCTTGTTATTGACCTCTCAGCTCGGGGAAATAGGTCCTTCCTATCCACTCTAGCTAGGCCCCTCATAAATTTTAAACACCTCAATCAAGTCTCCCCTCAGCCTCATCTGTTCCAAAGAAAACAACCCCAGACTATCCAATCTTTCGTCATAGCTAAAATTCTCCAGGCCTGGCAACATCCTTATCAATCTCCTCTGTACCCTCTCTAGTGCAATTACATCTTTCCTGTAAAGTGGTGACCAGAACAGTACACAGTATTCTAGTTGTGGCCTAACTAGTGTTTATACAGTTCAAGCATAACCCCCCTGCTCTTATACTCTTTGCCTCGGCTAATAAAGGAAAGTATCCCGTAAGCCTTCTTAACCACCTTATCTACCTGTCCTGCTACCTTCAGGGATCTGTGGACATGCACGCCAAGGTCCCTCTGTTCCTTTACACTTCTCAGTATCCTACCATTTATTGTGTATTCCCTTGCCTTGTTAGCCCTCCACAAATGCATTAACTCACACTTCTCCGGATTGAATTCCATTTGCCACTTTTCTGCCCACCTGACCAGTCCACTGATATCTTCCTGCAGTCTACAGCTTTCTTCCTCACTTTCAACTACACGGCCAATTTTTGTATCATGTGCAAACTGTCCACAAAAAGCAGGACAAATCCAATCCAGCCAATTATCGCCCCATCAGTCTACTCTCAAACATCAGCAAAGTGATGGAAGGTGTAGTCGACAGTGCTATCAAGCGACACTTACTTAACAATAACCTGCTCACCGAGGCTCAGTTCAGGTTCCGCCGGAACCACTCGGCTCCCGACCTTGGCCGCGATTTTCCAAGTGGAGGCAGGTTGGATGGTCGGCAGGTTCCGGTCCCGCTGCCGGTTTAATCCGCTCTGCATTAACTATTTTCCTTTAACTGGGCTTATTAAGTCCGTTGTGCGCATTGCCCGGCCCAATCAGTGGGCTCGGGTCTGCTGCTCGCCTCTGCTGATGTCTTCGATTCAGCTGCATTTAAGGGGCCCATGCAGCCTTGGTGTTTTATTCACTTTCTGATGCTCCTCAGTGGTATTGTTCGCGAGATGACTGCTGCAAGAACCAAGGCTTCTCCCCGATTTGAGGATGACTCCCTCCATGCTCTTGTGGAGGGAGTGAGAGGGCACAGGGAGATTATGTTTCCCTCCAATGGACGGAGAAAGCCTCCTCAGCAAACCAAGGCAGCAAATTGCTGAGGAGGTGAGCGCCAGGCCTTTGTGCACCTGGGTTCAGTGCAGGAAAAGGTTCAATGATCTGCTCTGCTCAGCAAAAGTGAGTCTAACATCACACTTACCTTCAATCTGCTCCCCATCTCTTCTCATCACCAGCACTCTGCATTGTCAACCTACTCCTGCACATCCCACTTTACCCTTACATCCCTTGCACCCTTAACCATCCTTCTCTCTCTATGTGCAGAATCACTCTACCATTCTACTATGCACCCCTCACACTCGCTATCACTGTTATGCAATGGCAACAACTAACAACTCACAGGGAGGACCCTTGGTATTGGCACCTCACTCCATCTTTGTCTCCCACTAAGCATCTATGCTATGGATTCTCAACACTCACTCCAACATTCTCACACCAACTCCACTTGTTTCCCTCATTGCAGGAAAAGAGAGCCCACAATAAGAGGGAGAGGGTCAAGACAGGAGGAGGGCCACCTTCCATTGCCCAGTTGACCACTGCTGAGGAGGCTGCTCTCGACATCATCGGAGGTGCTGAAGAGCTGGAAGTAGGGGACGGAGAGACGGGCGCAGTAGAGCAAGCTGGTGGCAGAATATATTTGCAACCCTCTCATTTAGATTGCATGAGTGACTGATATGGCATCTGATGTTCATATAGATTTCTGATCAACTGCACAATGGGATGTGTCTGCTACGTTAATATCACATGTCTACTCCCCAACAGGGCCATTGAGAGCCCCCCTCCCCACTGTCCAGGAGGAAGAGCCGGACGACTCCCCAGAGGAAGCTGCAACCTCTGAGGGTGTAGCGTCAGCAGAATTGAGCACACCCAGCACCAGCGCAGAGACGCGCACCTCGGTGGGTCATTCGCGAGATAGATTTGTGTTGTCACCTGGTCTATTACAGCTCACAAGTGAGCATCAGCAGATGGTGGAGACAGGGACAGCAGAGGAGAGTCCTCATCGGAGGGCACGGGACACTCCTAGCTCTGCTCAGTTGCATGTGGATGTTGTGCCTCTGGGGCCATCCAGAAAGAGAGCGGTGCTGGAACTTCAGGAAGAAGTGCAGGAGTCTCTGACAGGATTTGCAACCACTGTAACTGTGAGTGTGCTGAGAATGGAGGAGTCCATCTCAAACATGAGCAATGTGGTGGTGCACGCAATGGCGAATGTAGGTGCTGCCATGGAAAGGATGGCAACCTCCATGGAGGACATAAATCGCCAGACTCAAATGAGCATGGTGACTCTTCTAAATAAATGGTCTGCTATGGAGGATAGATGGGCATCTATTGAGGAGACGAACCAGAGGTACATGGACATCCCCGTTATGAGGACTGTCAGTGCAGAGACGGGTCCTCATGGTCCCACTGATGAGCAGCAAGGTGCTCTCCAGCCACTTGCTAGCAATGAAGTGCGGGTGACCCATGAAAGGGGTGTTGGTGGTCAACAACAAGTGTGGGCTCCTCTCCAAGCGCTCACACTCCCATGCCACTGCAGAGCCCTCGGTCACAGACCCCAATTCCTCACCTAACTGAGATGGCTATCTCAGCCCCTGCACAGTCGCAGGAGGAGCAGACTGTTGCCGAGCCCTCCCAGGCTCCCAAAACCAGAGGACGCCCGCCAAAGGCGTCGAAGCAGATGCAGCATGAAAGTGAGCAAGGTGCCTCAACATCTGCTGAAGCCACAGGGGAAGCACCACGTAGAGGCATGCGTAAGAGAAAGCTAACACACAAATAGACACAAGGGTAGTCACTTGGGTGTTTTGATATAAAACAAAGTGAATATTTTCATCGTTATTTCAATTGTAATAAAGAGATGCAATGGCAAAGATTCAAAGAGTTGGCCAATGTGTTGTCAGCAATTTAAGTGTCACAGTGAGGGGTCAGGGCGCCTTTCATCTGTAATGATGGTGCTGAGAGTGATAGGAACCCACAGTTTATTGTACAGATGCTATATGATGTGTTAAGAAGGTCGGCCAGATATTTATAGAAACATAGAAGATAGGAGCAGGAGTAGGCCATTCGGCCCCTCGAGCCTGCTCCGCCATTCAATGCGATCATGGCTGATCATCCAAATTCAGTACCCTGTCCCTGCTTTCTCCCCATATCCTTTGATCCCCTTAGCCTTAAAAATATATCTAACTCCTTCTTGAATATATTTAATGAATTGGGCTCAACTGTCTTCTGTGGTAGAGAATTCCACAGGTTCACCACTCTCTGGGTGAAGAAATTCCTCCTCATCTCAGTCCTAAATGGCTTACCCCTTATCCTTAGACTGTGACCCCTGGTTCTGGACTCCCCCACCATCGGGAACATCCTTCCTGCATCTAGTCTGTATAGTCCTGTTAGAATTTTATAAGTTTCAATGAGATCCCCTCTCATTCGTCTAAACTCTAGCGAATACAAGCCCAATCGACCCAATCTGTATTCATACGTCATTCCTGCCATCCCAGGTATCAGTCTGGTGAATCTTCGCTGCACTCTCTCCATGGCAAAAACATCCTTCCTCAGAAAAGGCGACCAAAACTGCACACAATACTCAAGGTGTGGTCTCACCAAGGCCCTGTACAACTGCAGCAAGACATCCTTGCTCCTGTACTCAAATCCTCTCGCTATGAAGGCCAACATACCATTTGCCTTCTTAACCGCCTGCTGCACCTGCATGCTTACCTTCAGCGGCTGGTGCACAAGGACACCCAGGTCTCGTTGCACTTCCCCTTCTCCCAATCTATTGCCGTTCAGATAATAATCTGTCTTCCTGTTTTTGCCACCAAAGTGGATAACCTCGCATTTATCCACATTATACTGCATCTGCCATGCATCTGCCCAATCACCCAACCTGTCCAAATCATACTGGAGTTTCTCTGCATCCTCCTCACAGCACACATGCCCACCCAGCTTTGTGTTGTCTGCAAACTTGGAGATATTACATCTAGTTCCCTCGTCTAGATCATTAATATATATTGTGAATAACTGGGGTCCTAGCACCGATCCCTGCGGTACCCCACTAGTCACTGCCTGCCACTCGGAAAAAGACCCGTTTATTCCAACTCTTTGCTTCCTGTCTGCCAACCAGTTCTCTGTCCAAGTCAGTACCTTACCCCCAATCCCATGTGCTTTAACTTTGCACGCTAATCTCTTATGCGGGACCTTATCGAAAGCCTTCTGAAAGTACAAATACACCACATCCACTGGTTCTCCCTTATCTATTTTATAAGTTACTTCCTCAAAAAATTCCAGTAGATTAGTCAAGCATGATTTACCTTTTGTAAATCCATGTTGACTTTGTCCGATCCTGTCACTGTTTTCCAAGTGCTCAGCTATTACATCTTTTATAATGGACTCTAGCATTTTCCCCACTATCAATGTCAGGCTATAATTCCCTATTTTCTCTCTACCACCTTTTATAAATCGTGGGGTTACATTAGCTACCCTCTAATCCATGGGAACTGTTCCAGAGTCAATGGAATTTTGGAAGATGACCAGCAATACATCTACTATTTCTAGGGCCACTTCCTTAAGTACCCTAGGATGTAGATTATCAGGCCCTGGGAATTTATCAGCCTACAATCCCGTCAATTTCCCTAACACCATTTCCCTAGATATACTGATTTCATTCAGTTCCTCCCTCTCATTAGACCCTATGTTCCCCGACATCTCTGGGAGGTTATTTGTGTCCTCCTTTGTGAAGACTGAACCAAAGTATGTATTTAATTCGTCTGCTATTTCTTTGTTCCCCATTATAAATTCCCCTGATTCTGACTGCAAGGGACCTACACTTGACTTCACCAATCTTCTTCTCTTCACATATCTATAGAAGCTTTTACAGTCAATTTTTATGTTCCCTGCAAGCTTACTCTCATACTCTATTTTCCCCCTCTTAATTAATCCCTTTGTCCTCCTTTGCGGAATCTTAAACTGCTCCCAATCCTCAGATTTGCTGCTTTTTCTGGCCAATTTATATGTCCTCTCCTTGGATCTTATGCTATCCCTAATTTCCCTTGTAGCCACGGTTGAGTCATCTTTTTTGTTTTATTTTTATGTCAAACAGGGATGAACAAATTCTGTAGTTCATCCATGCAATCTTTAAATGTTTGCCATTGCCTATCCACCGTCATCCCTTTAAGTAATGTTCCCCAATCCATCCTAGCCAACTCGCGCCTCATTCCATCATAGTTTCCTTTATTTAAATTCAGGACCCGTGTCTCTGAGTCAACTAATTCACTCTTTATCTTAATGAAGAATTCAATCATATTATGATCGCTCCTCCCCAAGGGGCCTCGCACAACAAGATTGCTAATTAATCCTTTCTCATTACATAATACCCAGTCTAAGATGGCCTGATCTCTAGTTGGTTTCTCAACATATTGATCCAGGAAACCATCCTGTATACACTCTAGGAATTCCTCCTCCACAGTATTGTTACTAATTCGGTTAGCCCAATCTACATGAAGATTAAAGTCACCCATGATAACTGCTGTGCCCTTATTGCACGCATCTCTAATTTCCCTTTTAATGCCATCCCCAACCTCAACATTACTGTCTGTATACAACTCCCACTAACATTTTCTGCCCCTTGGTATTTCTCAGCTCTACCCATACAGATTCCACATCATCAGAGCTAATATCCTTCCTTACTATTGTGTTAATCTCCGCTTTAACCAGCAATGCTACCCCACCTCCTTTTCCTTTTTGCCTGTCCTTCCTGAATATTGAATACCCCTGGATGTTGAATTCCCAGCCTTGGTCACCCTGGAGCCATGTCTCCGTAATCACAATTATATCATATCTGTTTACATCTATTTGCGCAGCTAATTTATCCACCTTATTACGAATCCTCCTCGCATTAAGACACAGAGCCTTCAGGCTTGTTTTTTTAACACTCTTAGACCATTTAGAATTATTGTTTACTGTGGCCATGTTTGATTTACACCCTTGATTTCTCTGACTTCCACTTTTGCTTTTCTCCTTTCTGTCTTGTGTTTCTATCCTTGCTTCCCTTTCCTCTGTCTCCCTGCACAGGTTCCCAACCCCCTGCCATTTTAGTTTAAACCCTCCCCAACAGCACTAGCAAACACTCCCCCTAGGACATCGGTCCCGGCCCTGCCCAGGTGCAAACCATCCAGTTTGTACTGGTCCCACCTCCCCCAGAACCGGTTCCAATGTTCCAGGAATTTGAATCCCTCCCCCTTGCACCATTCTTCTAGCCACGTATTCATCTGAAATATCCTTCTATTTCTACTCTGACTAGCACGTGGCACTGGTAGCAATCCTGAGATTACTACCGTTGAGGTACTATTTTTTTAATTTACCTCCTAACTCCCTATATTCAGCTTTTGGGACCTCATCCCATTTTTGACCTATATCATTGGTACCTATGTGCACCACAACAACTGGCTGTTCACCCTCCCCCTCCAGAATGCCCTGCAGCCGCTCCGAGATATCCTTGACCCTTGCACCAGGGAGGCAACATACCATCCTGGAGTCTCGTTTGCGGCCGCAGAAACGCCTATCTATTCCCCTTACAATAGAAACCCCTATCACTATAGCTCTCCTGCTCTTTTTCCTCCCCTCCTGTGCAGCAGAACCACCCATGGTGCCAGGAAGTTGGTTGCTGCTGCCTTCCCCCGATAAGCCATCACCCTCAATAATATCCAAAGTGGTATATCCGTTTGTATATGTGCCAGCCACATGTGTTTGCTATGTAAACTTACGCGAATCTGACATGAATTAGTGCATCCCTTGCCTCATGGTCAGCAATGTGCTCGCTTGCTGGTGGAACTGGCACATGCGATTCGGAAGGTCTCCCTCATCTGCATCCGACCTCCTCCTCCTGCTCCTCCTCCTTGGCGCAAACATGCATAATGTTCTTCCCGTGGTTACGCACCAGCTGGACGTTAAGGGAGTGGAAGCCCCTGTGGTGGACAAATACAGCTGGGTTGTGATGGGGTGCCCTAATGGCCACATGTGTGCTGTCTACGACGCCCTGCACCCTTGGACAAACTGCCATATTTGCAAAGCCAACTGCACATGCAGTTACATTTGCTTCATCCGTGGAGAAGTGGATGTAATTGTGTGACTTTGCAAAGAGACCATCTGTAACCTGCGTGATGCAAGTGTGTTCGGCCGACTAGGAGATGCCGCTGATGTCTGCTGCTGATCCCTGGAAGGACCCTGAAGCAAAGAAGTTGAGTGCAGTGGTGACTTTGACAGCCACTGGTAAGGAGTGTCCACCCGCTCTTCTGGGCTCCAGGTGATGGTGCAGCATTGCGCAGATGTCAGCGACTACCTCTCGCGAAAGTCTCAGCCTCCTTTGGCATTGCTGCTCACTCATGTTGAGGAAGCTCATCCTCGGCCTGTAAACCCAGTGTTGGGGGTATCTCCTGCGGTGCGGTGCAGCCCTGCGCTGACACCCTCTGCCCTGTGCAGCATCAGGTGGATGAGCAGCAGGTTGGCGCTCCTGTTGTTGCTGCTGCTGTCGTGCCTGGTTCTGCTGCTGTCGCGGCTGCTCTTCCTCCGATTCTGAGGACCATTATGAGAGGGTATAAATGGTTCCCATTCTGCTGGTGTATATCTCAGGTGAGGAATAGATGTTATAAGTGCTCAGTCAATGTGGGGAGAGGGCTTTTCAAGGAGGACACAGTGCATATGGATCTCAGCTTAAACACTTACAAGCTCAATAGACCTGCAAAATGTGTTCCAAAACCTCAAAACACAAAGTTCTGGCATCTGAAAGTCAGCCATGTTACAGGTCAGCTTTTATGCTGCAGGAGCAGCTGTCAAGAATTCAGCGAGTTGCTGAACCCGGCACAATCAGCTGGCAAGTTTGTCGCACAACGTGCAAGTCGCTGAAAATGTAATAAAATGGGAAGAGCCTGTAAAAATGGGATTATCCAGGCAGTTAACAAGCTGTTAACTGCCTTAAGTGCCTCTCCCGCCGTTTGGTGTCAGGTCGGATTGGGACTCACAGACCCGACACTTTGCAAAGTTGCGTGGAGGCGGGATAGCGGCGGGTTCGCAACCCGCCGTCAATCACTAAAAATTTTGCTACTGAGCCGCCTCCAAACCCGCCCTGAGTGCCGGCAAAATCGCGGCCCTCATTACAGCCTTGGTCGAAACAAGGACAAAAGAGCTGAATTACAGAGGTGAGGTGAGGTGACTGCCTTTCACATAAAGGCAGCATTTGACCGAGTGTGGCATCAAAGAACCCTAGTATAACTGAAGTCAATGGGAATCAGCGGGAAAACGCTCCACTGGCTGGAGTCATACCGAGCACAAAGGATGATGGTTGTGGTTGTTGGAGGTCAATCATCTCAGCCCCAGGACATTGCTGCAGGAGTTCCTCAGGGCAGTGTCCTCGGCCCAACCATCTTCAGCTGCTTCATCAACGACCATCCCTCCATCATAAGGTCAGAAGTGGGGATGTTCACTGATGATTGCACAGTGCTCAGTTCCATTCGCAATTCCTCAGATAATGAAGTAGTCCATGCCCACATGCAGCAAGACCTGGACGACATTCAGGCTTGTGCTGATAAGTGGCAAGTAACGTTCGCGCCGCACAAGTGCCAAGCAATGACTATCTCCAACAAGAGTCTAACCACCACCCCTTGACATTCAACGGCATTACCATCGCCGAATCCCTCACCATCAACATCCTGGGGGTTACCATTGACCAGAGACCTAACTGGACCAGCCACATAAATACTGTGGCTACAAGAGCAGGTCAGAGGCTGGGTATTCTGTGGTGAGTGTCTCACCTCCTGACTCCCCAAAGCCTTTCCACTACCGACAAGGCACAAGTCAGGAATGTGATGGAATACTCTTCACTTGCCTGGATGGGTGCAGCTCCAGCAACACTCAAGAAGCTCGACACCGGTCGTTGCAACTCCTACGACATTCAGGTTTGTCACTCGCCTCGGAACCCCCCTCCTACATCCCGGGAAAATGGACCCCTATTGGTGGGAGCAGAAAATTCTGTGTAGGTGATATTTAAAGGGTATAGATTCTTATCCTGCATTGCTCAATCACATTCTACCGTCATTGACAGTGGTAAAGACCCACCCAGGGTATGGATTGTTTTGCAATACTGATGCCGAAGCATATTTGTACATGTGGCTTACTTGGTAAAAGTAGGTTGAAATCTATTGAAACAGAAAATATAGGTGAAGATTTTTATTTTGGACCCAAAATGGCCACGATATTGGCAGTGTGCATATGGCGCCCGCCCAAGGCCATAGTCAGAAATTTTACTGGTGAGCTGCGGGCACCAAACAAGCACTCCACCGCAGCTTGCTGGTTTAGTGCGGCAGAAAATCGGCCAGCTTCTGCACCGAATCAGCTGGCAGGTAGGTCCTGTTGCGGGGGTAGTGGATCCTGGAGGGAGTGGAGAGCAAGAACGGGCCAGCAGCACGTTCGCACACATTTAAAAAAAATCAATGCACCTGGCCACTAAACTGCACGTTACTTTATAGCTGGTTATTAAGCATTTCAATAGGTTCTAGCAAAATAGTTTAGTCATTTTAATTCATTGACATAGTAAATTAATGTCAATTAATTTCTGGCCTCAGAAAAATGTCTAAAAGAAGGAAAGACTTACCTTTTCTGAACTGCCTGCCTTGGTCCCTTTAAGAATCGCTGGTTAGGCTGCTCAATGCTTGGAAAAAATGGGACTAGTATGTACTTCACGTGCTCTACCCATTCCTCCGTAGGACCCTAATTTGTATAATTAAACAGCCTCTAGCCTGTTTTAGTGGGAGTGCTGGGCAGCCATTTAAACGCATGCCTGAAAATTGAATCAGCTGGACAAATGGATGTCCAAGGTCCCCACCAGACTTTCCTCTGTTGGTTGCCCGCTTTTCAGTCAAGAAACGGGTGGCCGGCAGTTGAAAATCGCCAACATAGAGCTTCCCCTGATGGCTCAGTGGGTAGTTGCATCATCTGATGATGCAAAGCCCTACAGACCAGGAAGGTTCCAGGTCTGATCCCTGATCTATGCTGTTCGCTGGCATCAATGCTGTAGGAGCTCTCTAAATGGCCTCAATGTCCTTTGTTTAAGGTTGGAAAATTCAGCCAAAATTCAATTGCAATCCAGTGGATGGTATCTGTCTGGATGTCAGGTAAGAACAGGTTTAGTATGAAGTATAATGCATTCCATGGTCATCCAGACTGCTGTCTCTTATTATCCAGCCTTGTACATGAAGAATCATCACTTGAGTGAGGTACTAGAGGGCTGACAGCACCCGTGGATCCATAACACAACCTTCAAGAGGGGAGAGGAGAAAAAGTATTTCAAAATAAATATTGTAGCGACAAGTTTTTCCAAAATAAATAGTGAAAGGTTTGTTGTTTTGTTCATAGTCAGCAATGATTCTGAGCAAAAGCAGGCCTGTTAAATTTTGTTCAGCTGTCTTACATTTTTATGTACCTTACAATGAGGAAATCGCTTGCACATCTGACAGAAATAATTCTGTTTTCCTGACCTGCAGGTCTCTGTACACTTTAAGTTAAGGTATCATTTGCTGCCCTGTGCATGAAATGACATTTTGCAATAATGAACAGTTAAATCTCTTGGCAAAAGATTCTGTAGAAAGGGCAAACTTTGCACAGTTGCAACATTCTTGTGTAAACTGATGACTTAGGGATCATAACATTTTAAGCTCATATATAAAGTATAAGGGTTTTCTGCATGATTAAGCTCTATAATAGCCATAATTTGTTTGCTTTGTAGCTGCAGTTCCCTGAACAGTCTGTGGCCTACCATTAATTGTATAAGCCTGACCAGGGCCTATATAGTAGTAGCCCCATAAAACTGGGCAATCAGCTAAAATTGACAATTGCTCAAAGTCTCAATATTTGACTTGTATATAATCTTGTAGTAATGAAATTAAACAAAACTATTGTTACTTCACTAAAACTGAACCAGCTCAATACAATAAGTCACCAATTAATTTATTACGTCAATGAATAAAAATGGCTAAACTATTTTGCTATAACCTTTTGAAATGTTTAATAACCAGCTTCAAAGTAATGTGCAGTTTAGTGACCAGATGCATTGAGTTTTTTTTTAATGTTTGTGAACATGTGTCTCAAACAAACAATATTGTATGCTGATGGTGCAATAACCTTGGAATGGTGATTGAGAACTGATTTTAAATACAAAATGTGGCTAAATGTTTTAATCAGTTTGAATTCATCCTATTCTGATGTGTTCGGAGTTATTTTTGAATGGACACAAATAGAAGATATTCCAGAATATGACTTTATTTAAGTTTTCCAGCAGTTTCCTAGCTTCCAGCTAGATCATGAAACACTGCAATGACACACCACCCCAAACCGTATTATATCCACTGGCCACAATTTTCAACTTCTGCACCAACCTGTCCGTGATTTTCTGTTCACTCAAATAGGGCCACGGAAGGGTATGGGTGGACCATGGTTGATTTGCTGAGACTTCATACTTTTGGTCATTGGACCGTCCAGCAACCCATCCAAATTTCCATTCCTCGCTATACCACTGCTTTCAAATGAACGGGGGTGGGGGTGGGGGCGAGTTGACATATGCAGAATTGAAAAATCTCAGCCACTTTACCTTTACACTGATTCAACATTCCCTTTGTTGACCTTATTTACATTGCACATCTGTAACATAGCACCTAACCTTACACGTTCCATCATAAAAACATCCTGAAATTTTCATTCAAATGTTTAGGAACAGGATAAGGTGAACAACATCAACCATAACAGTCAATCTCTCCTATCTCCAGAAATTTCTGAATACAAATATATATGAGATAATTTTTCAATTTTGCCCCATGCATATATCATAAATCTGGGCATGCACTGCCCATGATTTTGTGACCATTTAAGATACTGGTCAGAAATTATGAGCAGGGGAAGGCTTCCAAAGTTGTAAAATTAGGCCTGTACTAAGTGCTTCAGTGGCCTTCCTTGGTAATGTATTCCACAATGCTACTTACACTTGGGTGGAAACATTCTGCCTAACTTCTTAACTCACTCCTAATTTTCTCACTTTTAACTTGTGTCTTCTATAGTTGAACTGTTTACCACAGTGAACAACTTGCCTGAAGCAGTTTTGGCAGTTCCCTTCATAAGCCTGTCCATTATTAAACTGATTATAGCGTGACGGTAGAGCTGTTAACAGTTGAGCTGTTCCTAATATCAGCCGGCAAAATTCTTTGAATTTAGTCTGTGATTTGTAAATATATTTGGTAAACCTCATTTCTTTTCCAATCAGAGTGCTATATTTCTGAAAGAATATCTGCTGAAGAACCTTCACTGCCGGTGCACATAACTAATACCTAATTTGGATTGTGTTACAAGACAGTAACACATCCAAATACTCAGCTGGCATCCTAAGTCCCAGGAGTGAAGCCTGAGCAGTTAATCAGTGTAGTTTAGAAACTGTAATGTGTCACTTGGTTAATACTTAGAGTGCCCTGGATAGTTATACTGACAGCACCTGCTAAATGTACTCATTCTGCAGTCTCTTTCATGTGGAAGTTCAGGGTGACATTTTCTGATAGATGGGCCGGCTGCGTTCAGGAAAACCAGGTTTAAATGCAGCCTGACAGAAGGTCGCTCAAGGGCCCACTGTAGGCCTCAACCAACAAGGTCAATGTTTAGCTGAATGTGGAGCCGGGAGGGAGAGTGCGGCCCCCGGCTCCACATTCAAAGCACGGCGAACACTGCGGCCACCACCTCCCTCCCTCCCTCCCTCCCGCCCGCCCGCTCGCTTGCTCAGGATCTCGACCCCCGCAGTCTCGCCCACCTCCCGACCGCGGTCACCAGCCGACCGCCACCCCCTCTTCCCCAGCCCCTGATCGCCATCCTTTCTGGTCCCTTTGATGCCTTACCTGAGGGTCAGAGCGGCCCACTCTCCGAGTGCCCGAGGATCCCGAGTTAACCCGCGCTGTGAACCGATCCCCTCAGGCGCAGATTTGTAGGCCCATAGATTTAAATTTTAAAAAATCCCAAGAATTAAATGAAAGTATTAGCTAACTGTATCTGTAAGAGTCAGTAAGAAATTCAAGTAGAAGAAAAAATGTAACATTATGCTTTAATAAAATATTTCTCCTATGGTAAGAAGTCTAATTGATGACATAATGAATGTAAAGTACAGTTGCTTATTTGCAGTCTCTGTTACTCACACTGAGATTGCAGCACAGCACCTTCTGCCCATGCTGGAACGCAGCCTCCAGGCACCATTTTCTCTCTTGCACCTCATTTCTAAAATGATGCAATTTTCAGTCAGGTTTGTAACTGGCCAAGTAGCCTGGCCACCTGCAACAGCCAGGAGGGGGATTAAATCGAAGTCCTGCACCACTTGTAGGATTTCAGTTGCGATTTTCAGATGCAAATGGGCAGAGCATGAACCCTATGCCCTTTTGTACAGGCATTGAGCGTCCAAACCAGCAGTCTTTAAAAGGTGATGGTCGCTCACAAATCAGCCCAGGAAATTAAAAATTTTTTCATAGGCCAAGAGGCTTTCGGCACCCAAAAACCTCTGGCCTGTTGGAGGCCCACCCTCAGGATTGCCTCCCTCCCAAGCTTGACCTACCAGCTAGTTCAGGGTGAGTGCCAGCTGAATCCCCGCCCTCCCACAGCTGGTGTGCTGGGTCTCACGCCAACAAACGGGCAGCGAGGCCAATCTGCCGGCTTTGTGCCCGTTTTGAGCAGAAGTCCAAGATCGTCCCCAGAGACCCCAAAAACAGCAACGACTACAGCTGGTTGCAAATAGAAATAGGAATTCAAGAACAATAGAAAGAATTGATGGTAACCACGTTATTACTATTAGAGGCAGGATTTTGAAGAACAACAAGGCCTCAGGAGCAGATGGAATCCCCGCCAAGGCGCTAAAGCATGGCAGAGAAGCACTATTGGCGTGAATACATTAACTCATTTCTCTTATTTGGAAGGAGGAGAGCATGCCAGGGGATCTCAGAGATGCCATAATCGTGACCATCTTCAAGAAAGTTGACAAGTCCGATTGCGGTAATTACAGAGGAGTCTCCCTGCTGTCTGCCACAGGGAAAGTCATCGCAAGAATCCTCCTCAATCGCCTTCTCCCAGTGGCTGAAGAGCTCCTCCCAGAGTCGCATTGTGGATTCTGCTCCCTAAGGGGCATAATGGACATGATCTTCACCGCGCGCCAACTACAAGAGAAATGCAGGGAACAGCACCAACCGCTGTACATGGCCTTCTTTGAACTCACAAAGGCCTTCGACACTGTCAACCATGAGGGATTATGGAGTGTCCTCCTCAAATTCGGCTGCCCTCAAAGCTTTTTCACCATCCTCCGCCTGCTTCACGACGACATGCAAGCTGCGATCCTGACCAACGGATCCACCACAGACCCAATTCACGTACGGACCGGGGTCAAGCAAGGCTGTGTCATTTCACCAACGCTCTTCTCGATCTTCCTTGCTGCAATGCTCCATTCACCCTCAGTAAGCTCCCCACTGGAGTGGAGTGAATCTACAGAACAAACGGGAAACTGTTCAACATCTGTTGCCTCCAATCCAGATCCAAGGTCGTCCCATCGTCTGTCATCGAATTACAGTAAGCAGACGATGCTTGAGTCTGTGCTCACTCGGAGGTCGAACTCCAAACCATCGTCAACACCTTCACTGAAGTGTACGAGAGCATGGGCCTTACACTAAACATCCGTAAGACAAAGGTCCTCTACTAAACTGCCCCCACCACACAGTACTGCTTCCCGATGATCAAAATCCATGACGAGGCCTTGGACATCGTGGACAACTTTCCATACCTCAGGAGCCTACTGTCAACAAGGGCAGATGTGATGATGAAATCCAACACCGCCTTCAGTGTGTCAGTGCAGCCTTCGGTCGCCTGAGGAAGAGAGTGTTTGAAGACCAGGACCTCAAACCCAGCACCAAGCTCATGGTCTACAGAGCAGTAGTGATACCCGCCCTCCTGTATGCTTCAGAGACATGGACCATGTACAGCAGGCACCTCAAAGCACTGGAAAGGTACCAACAACACTGCCTCCGCAAGATCCTGCAAATCCATTGGCAAGATAGGTGCACCAACATCAGTGTTCTCGCTGAGGCCAACATTCCCAGTATCGAAGCTTTGACCACACTCAATCAGCTCCGATGGACGGCCCATATCGTCTGCATGCCCGATACGAGACTCGCAAAGCAAGCACTCCACTCGGAGCTCCAACACGGCAAGAGAGCACCAGGTGGACAGAGGAAACGCTTCAAGGAAACCCTCAAAGCCTCCTTGAAGGAGTGCAACATCCCCACCGACACCTGGGAATCCCTGGTCCAAGACCGCACAAAGTGGAGGAGAAGCATCCAGGAAGGCGCCGAACACCTCAAGTCTCTTCTCCGGGAGCAAGCGGAAGCCGAGCGCAAACAGCGGACGGAGCGCACGTCAACCCAAGAACCCCACCCACCCGCCCCTTCAACCACCGTCTGCCCCACCTGTGACAGAGACTGTAGGTCCCGCATTGGACTCATCAGTCAACTGAGAACTCATTTTTAACGTGGAAACAAGTCATTCTCGGTCCCGAGGGGCTGCCTAAAAGGAAGACTATTAGAGGCAGGATTTTGGGATATACACAGCTAAGTGAAAGAGATAAACAGTGTTTACATGAACATGGTAAATTGATGCATCCCTCACAATGATGTATCTGTGCTGTGACAGAAATGTATGTAAACTATTTATTTTGATATTTTACTTTGACTCCTTTCCCATGGTATTTCAAAGTGAATTATATGCTTTACATCCATGTATCTTGTCTCTGTAAATGAATAACTGCATCACATAACAACGAAGAATTGCAGACTATGTTCTGTATCTATTTATGCAGCCTGCCCTCTGAACACAGCAGTATTGAATCATGTAACTGTTTAATGGTAAATGCTATAAATCAGTAAAGTAGGAGAAATACACTGGGGTAAATTTCTACAACCTGCCAGATTTTCATCCCATTTCAGACTGAATTATACAGATACAGAACATAATCGGCAATTCTTTGTCGGTATGTGATTCAGCAAAGATGAAAATTTACCGAATTATTATGTTACATATGCAGTATGTGATAGCTATAGATATTTATAGTTGAAACTCTACCTTACAGTGATATAATTATCTCATGTTAAAATAATGAACAGTAAATAATGTTTTTATTATATGCAGGAGGTGGACCTGTGTGGGAGCGGCAGCGGGACCTGAGAGAAGGCAGAGCGGCCATAAAAGAGCGCTGCAGAGGAGGCCCGACATCGGAGTGCTGCGAGTTGGGAAAGAGTCAGAGAGCGGGAGCAGTCAAACAACAACAACTGCGAAACTGCTAAAGTGACGTCACAACCAGGGAAGGAGCTGATTGGTAAGTAGGACCTGGTGAGTATTTCTACAGTCCAGTCGTTGAAGTAAAAGTAAGGTTTCTAGTTTAGAGTAAGTAGTGTTTAAAGTTTGTAAGGTCCCTAGTGTATTTAATATTCTTTAATTTAAAGGAAGTAAAGGGAGTAAGAGGCAGGGCAGCTCAGCAGCGTGGAGTGCTCCTCCTGTGCTATGTGCGAAGTCAGGGACACTTTCGGTGTGCAGGAAGTGTCTCCAGCTGCAGCTACTCGAAATCCGCGTTTTGGAGCTGGAGCTGTGGCTCGAGTCACTGTGGAGCATCCGCGAAGCTGAGATCTTCGTGGATAGCACGTTTAATGAGGTGGTCACACTGCAGGTAAAGAGTGTACAGGCAGACAGGAAATGGGTGATCGCCAGACAGAGTAAAAGAACTAGGAAGGTAGTGCAGGAGTCCCCTGGGTCCATCTCCCTCTCCAACAGATTTTCTGTTTTGGATACTGCTGGGGGAGATGGTTTCTCAGGGGAATGCAGCAAGAACCAAGTCTGTGGCACTACGAGTGGCTCAGCTGCACAGGAGGGGAGGAAAAAGAGTGGGAGAGCAATAGTGATAGGGGATTCTATCGTAAGGGGAACAGATAGACGTTTCTGTGGCCGCAGACGTGACTCCAGGATGGTATGTTGCCTCCCTGGTGCCAGGGTCAAGGATGTCACTGAACGGCTGCAAGGCATTCTGAAGGGGGAGGACGAAAAGTCAGAGGTCGTGGTTCACATTGACACCAACGACATAGGTAGAAAGAGGGATGAGGTCCTGCAACAAGTATTTAGGGAGCTAGGTAGCAGATTAAAAAGCAGGACCTCAAAGGTTGTAATCTCTGGATTACTCCCGGTGCCACGTGCTAGTGAGTATAGGAATAGGAGGATAGAACAGATGAATGCTTGGCTAAAGAGTAGGTGCAGGAGGGAGGGCTTTAGTTTCCTGGATCACTGGGTCTGCTTCTGGGGAAGGTGGGACCTGTACAAGTCAGACGGGTTGCACCTGAACGGGACCAACATCCTTGCGGGGAGCTTTGCTAGTACTGTTGGGGGGGGTTTAAACTAACTTGGCAGGGGGATGGGATACGGAGTGGAGCTATAGTAGGGGGTGATGCACAGCCAAATATAGAGGAAAAAACAAGTCAGCCTGGAAGGCAGAGCAAATATGTAACGACACAAGGAAGTATGGCAAGGCTGGATGGCATTTATTTTAATGTAAGGAGTCTTGCGAGTAAGGCAGATGAATTGAAGGTGTTGATGAACACATGGGAGTATGATATTGTTGCTATCACAGAGACATGGTTGAGGGAGGGGCAGGACTGGCAGCTCAATATTCCAGGGTATAGAATCTTCAGGTGAGACAGAGGGGGGTGTAAAAGAGGAGGGGCTGTCGCAATATTAATCAAGGAGTCAATTACTGCTGTAAGGAGGGATGATATCTTAGCAGGTTCCTCTAATGAGGCCATATGGGTAGAACTTAAAAACAGAAAGGGGGCAAGCACTTTGCTGGGAGTGTACTATAGGCCCCCAAACAGTCAGGGGGAGATAGAGGAACAGATATGTAGGCAAATCTCAGAGAAGTGTAGAAATAATAGGGTAATAATAGTAGGGGATTTCAACTTCCCCAATATTAACTGGGATAGTCAGAGTGTGAAAGGCTTAGAGGGTGCTGAATTCTTAAAGTGCATCCAGGAGAGCATTTTGAGCCAGCATGTAGAAAGTGCTACAAGAGAGGGGGCGGTACTGGACCTAATTCTAGGGAATGTAGCCGGGCAAGTAGTAGAAGTGTCAGTAGGGGAGCATTTTGGTGACAGTGACCATAATTCGGTGAGATTTAAGGTAGTCATGGAAAAGGACAAAGATGGACAGGAAATAAAGGTTCTAAATTGGGGGAAGGCCGATTTTAATATGATAAGGCAGGATCTGGCCAAAGTGGATTGTGATAAGCTACTTGTAGGAAAATCCACATCAGAGCAGTGGGAGTCTTTCAGAAAGGAAATAGAGAGAGTACAACGGCAACATGTTCCCATAAAGGTCAAGGGTGGGACCAACAAGCCCAGGGAACCCTGGATGTCAAGGGATATACGAGAATTGATTAGGAAAAAAAGGGAGGCTTTTGGCAGATACAAAGGACTAAAAACAGTGGAAGCCCTAGAGGAGTATAGAAAGAGCAGGGGGGCACTTAAAAAAGAAATTAGGAGAGCGAAGAGGGGGCATGAAAAAACACTGGCGGGCAAAATAAAGGAAAATCCCAAGGTGTTTTCTAAGTATATTAAGGGCAAGAGGATAACCAGGGAAAGAGTAGGGCCCATTAGGGACCAAAGTGGCAATCTGTGTGTAGAACCGGAAGATGTGGGTGAGGTTTTAAATGAATATTTTGCAACTGTGTTCCCTATGGAGAAGGGCGATGTAGGCATAGAAATCAGGCAGGGGGATTGTGATATATTTGAACAATTTAGTATTGAGAGGGAGGAGGTACTAACGGTTTTAACGGGCTTAAAAGTGGATAAATCCCCAGGCCCAGACGAGACATATCCTAGGCTGCTGTGTGAGGCAAGGGAGGAGATTGCAGGGGCTCTGACACAAATTTTCAGAACGTCTCTGGCCACAGGGAAGGTGCCAGAGGACTGGAGGATAGCTAACGTAGTACCATTATTCAAGAAGGGTAGTAGGGATAAACCAGGAAATTACAGGCCAGTGAGCCTAACATCAGTGATAGGGAAATTATTGGAAAAAATTCTGAGGGACAGAATTAGTCTCCACTTGGAGAGGCAAGGATTAATCAAGGATAGTCAGCATGGCTTTGTCAGGGGAAGATCATGTCTAACCAATTTGATTGAATTTTTTGAGGGGGTGACTAGGTGTGTGGATGAGGGTAGTGCAGTTGATGTAGTCTACATGGACTTCAGTAAGGCTTTTGACAAAGTCCCGCATGGGAGACTGGTCAAGAAGGTAAGAGCCCATGGGATCCAGGGCAATTTGGCACATTGGATCCAAAATTGGCTTAGTGGCAGGAGGCAGAAGGTGATGGTCGAAGGTTGTTTTTGTGACTGGAAGCCTGTGTCCAGTGGTGTACCGCAAGGATCGGTGCTGGGTCCTTTGTTGTTTGTAGTGTACATTAATGATTTAGATATGAATGTAGGAGGTATGATCAGTAAGTTTGCAGATGACACGAAAATTGGTGGAGTGGTAAATAGCGAGGAGGGAAGCCTCAGGCTACAGGACGATATAGACGGGTTGGTCAGATGAGCAGAACAGTGGCAAATGGAATTTAACCCTGAAAAGTGTGAGGTGATGCATTTTGGGAGGACTAACAAGGCAAGGGAATACACAATGAATGGTAGGATCCTAGGAAGGACAGAGGATCAGAGGGACCTTGGTGTGCATGTACATAGATCCCTGAAGGCAGCAGGACAGGTAGATAAGGTGGTTAAAAAGGCATATGGGATACTTGCCTTCATTAGCCGAGGCATAGAATATAAGAGCAGGGAGGTTATGATGGAGCTGTACAAAACACTAGTTAGGCCACAGCTGGAATACTGTGTGCAGTTCTGGTCGCCACACTATAGGAAGGATGTGATTGCATTGGAGAGGGTGCAGAGGAGATTCACCAGGATGTTACCTGGGCTGGAGCACTTCAGCTATGAAGAGAGACTGGACAGGCTGGGGTTGTTTTCCTTAGAGCAGAGAAGGCTGAGGGGGGACCTGATTGAGGTGTACAAAATTATGAGGGGCATAGATAGGGTACATAGAAAGGAACTTTTCCCCTTAGTAGAGGGGTCAATAACCAGGGGGCATAGCTTCAAGGTAAGGGGCAGGAGGTTTAGAGGGGATTTGAGGAAAAACTTTTTCACCCAGAGGGTGGTTGGAATCTGGAACTCACTGCCTGAAAGGGTGGTAGAGGCAGGAACCCTCACAACATTCAAGAAGCATTTAGATGAGCACTTGAAACACCATAGCATACAAGGCTACGGACCAAGTGCTGGAAAATGGGATTAGAATAGATAGGGCTTGAAGGCCGGCGTGGACACGATGGGCCGAAGGGCCTCTTTCTGTGCTGTGTAAATCTATGACTCTATGGGCCAGAAATTCAGCTGTTGTCGGGTGAGTACGCACTGTGTACTCACCCGTAAGGCCACCTGAAGTGCCGGTTTCCTGCATGTACTGCGCATGCGCGGGAAACCGGAACTTCTGTTCCCCTGAAGGAAGGGGTTCAGAAGTCAAATGCGTGCGCGGGAGAGGCTGCGCGCACGCAGCGAACTTCAGGTTTTTTTTCAGGTTTCTCCGGGAAGGTAAGTATGAAGAAGCTGCACTTTTAAAAAGGAGGCGCAGACCTGTTTTTAACAAGGTAAGTGGTTAATTAATTACAATTTAAAAAAATTTTTCAACAGGTTTATCTTTTTTAGATACTTTAAAGAAAGGTAAGTTTATTTTTAGCACCGTTAAAAAGTATAATTAATTGTTTCAAAAATTAAAATTTTTGTTTGAAGTAGTTAATTTATTTAACTTATAGTTATTTTAAAAATGTGATGTTTTTTAAAAAATTTATTTGAAGTTTAAGTCTGGTTTTGGGGCCGATCTCTATTCATAGATTTGACAGGTCTTCCTGTCAAATCTATGAATGAAAATGCCCTGCTAGGATTGGCTCTCCATGGCCCACGTGATCCCAGGGGACGCTTCGAACTAACTGCGCCCCTGGGATACACAAGCACTGCGCGCCGGCAGATGCAGGAGGCCCAGGACCCGAAGTCCTCGTGGGCCCAAAGCACAACTGCAGGCGCGATGGGCAAGTACGCGCGCAATGCTTGCACCCGCAGGAAGCCGGAAAGCTGAATTTCTGGCCCTCTTCTGGCCCAGAAATTGATCTCGCTCTGTTCCCGCGGGGGTAAGCCTTCCCCGCGATCTCTCACCTCGCTTGTGCTTTTTCAGATCCAGCTCGCACGAACTTGATGTTCCAGACATCAGCCGGGCAGTGCTTGCGTATCCCACCGGCGTAGTGAATTCGTGCGAGCTGTGGGATCACGTGACTCAGTTAGAGCCAATGGCAGCACACCATCTTCCATTCATAAGTTTCAGAGCACGGCTGTGAAATCTATGAATCTTACACCCCCCCAAAATAACAGCTAAACCTCAATTAAATTTAAAAAAAAAACATCACATTAATAAAATAAGTATAGTTAAATAAATTAACCATTTTAAATAAAAAATTAAATTTTTGAAAAAATTTAAAATCTTTTAAAAAGTTATAAAAATAAACTTACCTGTCTTTAAAGTCTCTAAAAAAGATATACCTGTAAAAAAAAATTCAAAAAAATACTTAATTCACTACTTACCTTGTTAAAAGTGGGTCTTACTCCTTTTTACATTTCTAAAATCTTCAGTACTTACCTGCGCGTCCAAAGCATGAAGTGCACAGCGTGCGCGCAGCCTGTAGCGCGCACGCGATGCACCGAGGAACCGCCCCCTTTTCAAAAGAGCAATTGCCGGTTTTCAGCGCATGCGCAGGGCATGCAGAAAACCGGCAATTGCAGAGGGAATACGCGAGAGTACGCAGTGCGTACTCTCGCGCACCGGGATGAATTTTTGGGCCAATGTGCTTTCAAGGAACGTGATGTGAAGACATGTTGGGTCAAATGCCCTTTTCCTGTTCCTATAAATTTTTATGTTCTTATAACTTATTTCTGTATTATCCGCAAAGCATTCATTTCTATTCTTAACTAGATATTGAGCCAATTCTTTTAAAAAGGAGTTAACACAGCAGCGACTGCTTTTACTGCAAATCTAGTCAATGTATCTGTTATTTTGTGTGGAAAATATTCTAGACCAACGTGAACTGGGCGCAGGGAACGGACAGGCCCAAGGGCCACACAATATTACAATTTTTAAAATTGTATAAAACATCAAAACAAGTTGGAGCATGAATTCTTCAATTTTTCCTAATGTAATGAAGATTGCTATATTCAAGAGGTTGTTTCATTAGCAATACAGTATGTTGAAATTTGTCATTGTTTAATTAAGAAAGAACTTGCATTTATAGAGTACGTTTCATGTTCTCAGGAAGTCTCGAAGAGCTTCACAGCCAAATAAGTACTTTTTACATGTAGTCAAACAGTTAATTTGCTCACAGTTAGGTCCTACAAAGAATGTTAGGATAAATGACCAAATAATCTTCTTTAAGTGTTGGTGGAGGGATAACTGTTGGGCAGGACACCAGGAGAACTCCCCTGCTCTTCTTCGAATAGTGCACTCCTACTCATTCTGGCCCCAAAAAATAAATGTAGAAACAAACTTCAGCATCCAGTGGTTCCTTTACAGGTGTCATAGAACCCCGATTTGCATGTTACAAGTGGCCTCCCGTCTGAAACAGGCAGGTGCTCCAACCACCCAACTCAGGACCCTACTCGATGGTGGCAGCTGGAGCGCCAGCATAAGTGGGGCGGTAAGTGACACAATTCCATTTTAAGGCTGATAGTGCCTGTTTACAGCAGGTGGGGACACTTAAAATTGGAAACGATGACATGACATTAGACAATGGGGGAGCAATTGGGCTGTGTAGGTCCATTTTCTAGGTGCTAATCGGCCTCCTAAAGGTCAAAAATTGGGTCCTAGATGCGAGTGCACACTTCTCACGGAAGTGCGGAGGACGGCATCTTGGTGCAGTACTTTGTACACATGCAAGGGAAATGACTAACACCCTGGAAGCACCTTTGAACAGTGATATCCAGAGCCATTATGGCAGCAGTCTAAGCTTGCATGGCAGCAGTCTGGGCTTCCACTGCAGCACTCAGACCTTAGGTGGAAGCTGCTTGTGCTGCAATGGAAGCTGAGACATCGGCCATCAGATGCTACATCATGGTGGGTTCCACAAATGTGCTGAGCGCACTGGATACAGCAAAGGCTATGGGTCCTGACAACATCCCGGCTGTCATGTTGAAGATTTGTGCTCCAGATCTAGCCGCGCCTCTAGCCAAGCTGTTCCAGTACAGCTACAACACTGGTATCTCCCCGACAATGTGGAAAGCTGCCCAGGTACGTCCTGTCCACAAAAAGCAGGACAAATCCAACCCGGCCAATTACCGCCCCATCAGTCTACTCTCAAACAAGGGGAAAGTGATGGAAGGTGTCATCGACAGTGCTATCAAGCGGAACTTACTCACCAATGATCTGCTCACCGATGCTCAGTTCAGGTTCTGCCAGGACCATTCGGCTCCGGACCTCATTACAGCCTTGGTCCAAACATGGACAAAGGAGCTGAATTCCAGAGGGGAGGTGAGAGTGACTGCCCTTGACATCAAGGCAGCATTTGACTGAGTGTGGCATCAAGGAGCTCTAGTAAAATTGATGTCAATGGGAATCAGGGGGAAAACTCTCCACTGGCTGGAGTCATACCTAGCACAAAGGAGGATGGTTGCGGTGGTTGAAGGTCAATCATCGGAGCCTCAGGACTCGCTGCAAGAGTTCCTCAGGGCAGTGTCCTAGGCCCAACCATCTTCAACTGCTTCATCAATGACCTTCCCTCCATCATAAGGTCAGAAATGGGGATGTTCGCTGATGATTGCACAGTGTTCAGTTCCATTTGCAACTCCTCAGATAATGAAGCAGTCCATGCCCGAATGCAACAAGACCTGGATGACATTTAGGATTGGTCTGATAAGTGGCAGGTAACATTCGCGTCACACAAGTACCAGGCAATGACTATCTCCAACAAGCGAGAGTCTAATCACCTCCCCTTGACATTAAATGGCATTACCATCACGGAATCCCCCACCATCAACATCTTGGGGGTCACCATTGATCAGAAACTTAACTGGACCAGCCACATAAATACTCTGGCTACAAGAGCAGGTCAGAGGCTGGGTATTCTGTGGCGAGTGTCTCACCTGCTGACTCCCCAAAGCCTTTCCACCATCTACAAGGCACAAGTCAGGAGTGTGATGGAATACTCTCCACTTGCCTGGATGAGTGCAGCTCCAACAACACTCAAGCAGCTCAACACCATCCAGAACAAAGCAGCCCGCTTGATTGGCACCCCATCCACCATCTTAAACATTCACTCCCTGCACCACCGGTGCACCGCGGCTGCAGTCTGTACCATCTTCAAGATGCACTGCAGCAACTCGCCAAGGCTTCTTCAGCAGCACCTCCCAAACATTTGACCTCTACCACCTAGAAGGACAAGTGCAGCAGGCGCATGGGAACACCACCACCTCTAAGATCCCCTCCAAGTTACACACCATCCTGACTTGGAAATATATCGCCGTTCCTTCATCGTCACTGGGTCAAAATCCTGGAACTCCTTCACCACACGGACTGCAGCAGTTCAAGAAGGCGGCTCACCACCACCTTCTCAAGGGCAAGTAGAGATGGGCAATAAATGCTGGCCTTGCCAGCAACGCCCACATCCCAGGAATGAATTAAAAAGGTGATCACCCATCCCATGTTGGAAAGGATGGGCTCCAAGATCTGCACAAAGCCCTGTGCCAAGTTGGTGCTGGACTCCTCCATGCTCCTTGACATTGTGTACAGGCATTCTGGCAGGATTTCCAGTGTACCAAGCATTTGATTATGTACACCCATCAGCCTTCTTCTGTAGCCTGCCCTGGATCCTGTGCACCTGTGCCTGGTATCTCATCACATGCAGATCCCTCCTTTATCCTAGCCTCTAAAGTACATGCTGTGTCAGTCTCTGAGCTGGTGGCTGTGATTGTGAGATCGTGAAGGTGTCTCTTCATCTTCACTTTCTTCTTCCCTTCCTCCACTGATTGGGCAGGTTCCAGTTCTTGGGTATCTGAAATTAAAAAGGGACAACAGTTGTGTTGTGTTGAGGGGAGATAAGAACATAAGAAATAAGAGAAGGAATAGGCCATACGGCCCCTCGAACCTGTTCTGCCATTCAATAAGATCATGGCTGATCATCGACCTCAACTCCACTTTCCCGCTCAATCTCCATGTCGCTTGATTCCCCTAGAGTCCAAAAATCTATCTATCTCAGCCTTGAATATACTCAAAGACTGAGGATTCACAGCCCTCTGGGGCAGAGAATTCCAAAGATTCACAACACTCTGAGTGAAGAAATTCCTCCTCATCTCAGTCTTAAATGGCCGACCCCTTATCCTGAGACTATGCCCCCTAGTTCTAGACACTCCAGCCAGGGGAAACAACCTCTCAGCATCTACCCTGTCAATCCCCTTCAGAATCTTGTATGTTTCAATGAGATCACCTCTCATTGTTCTAAACTCCAGAGAGTATAGGCCCATTCCACACAATCTCTCATCATAGGACAGCCCTCTCTTCCCAGGAATCAATCTAGTGAACCTTCGTTGCACCACCTCCAAGGCAAGTATATCCTTCCTTAAATAAGGAGACCAAAACTGTGCACAGTACACCAGGTGTGGCCTCACCAAGGGCCTGTACAATTGTAGCAAGACTTCCTTACTCTTATACTCCAACCCCCTTGCAATAAAGGCCAACATGCCATTTACCTTCCTTATTGCTTGCTGTACCTGCATGCTAGATTTCTGTGTTTCTTGCACGACGACACCCAAATCTCTCTGAATACTAACATTTTAAATTTTCTCACCATTTAAAAAATATTCTGATTTTCTATTCTTCCTACCAAAGTGAATAACCTCACATTTCCCTACATTATAAGAAAGTAAGAAGTGCATGCTTACACCCTCTGCAGATTCACAGTCAGAAGAGATTGAGGGATGCGAGAGAAGTGGGTTGAGAGAAGCAGGATTAGGAATGACGATACCCTCATCATCAATCGCTTCAGCGCTGCCAATGATCACGGCCTTCCTATGGTGGCCAGCACTGCCTCCTCCATGGGGGTTAAAACATGCAGGCTTGCTTCTCCAGTTCATTGCTGCTGCCTGCTGTATGTGCCACCTTCTCCTGCAAGAAAGAGGGAAGTTTGTCAGTGAGTGTCATGCAATATGTTTGGGTGATGTGGCTTTCATGGTTGAAAAGCTGCCAGTGAGTGTGAGCTGTGAGTTGTGGGTGCTAGGCTTGCAACAATGCTAAGTGTGTGAAGGTGAGGTAAAGCATATGAATGTTGGGGTTGAGTCCTGATTGATAGATATTGTTGGTAGATGGGTGATGGGGGTGTGGTGCAGTGAGCATGGCTAAGGCTAGTGTTGCAGTTGGTAGGCTATGCCATTTGATGATGAACTCACTCACCTTGACAACTCATGTGAGATCATTAAACTTCTTTCTGCACTTAATCCATGTTCTTGGAGCAACACTCCTGCTGCTACTTGTTCCCACTGCCTCCTGAGCATGTCTCTGGAGGGCCTCCTGCCCCCCTTTCCACCTCTTCCACCAACACCTCCAGTGTATTGTCCGAAAACCTTGGTGCACGCTTTCTTGCACGTTCAGCCATTGCTCAACGTATTACACCACTGATTCAGTTTCCAAAACTCCCACCACTTGTTGCAACCACAATGCACCTCCCCTTTAAGAGGTGCAGGGTGTCTTTAAGTAGTGCTAGACACTTGCAATATTGGGCTCCTTGCTAATGCGTGTAGCCAATGAACAGCATGGGTAGCATTGGCTGCACGCAGAAATCATTTATAATTGCAGGCGGCACAAATTTACCATGCTGCCTTCAATGCTATGAATGGACGTGGGTTAATCATGCTCTGCGATCCCTGTGTCTGTTTTCGGGTCTTATTCAAGTTCTTCCCCCTTGTCTTTAACTGTCAAATTAACTTATTGAACAAGTAAATAAATGGCAGAAACTTAAGGTATGTTTTCATGGTCATTGTTAAAAAAAATGGTTTACACCTCTGTGCTAAACTAATTGTAATCAATTTAATTAATTACAGAATTTATCTATCATATCTTGCACTCTTTGGAGGCCCAAGATAAAACTCATTGATTTGAACAGTCCAGGCTAATAAATATCCCTGAGACAGTTAACAGGACTAGGTTGGGCGTGTACTTCTTCAATAACTCTGAAGGCGTACCGAGTGAACAGATAGGAATCATTAAGCTGCTTTATTCCACAACATAGGAACATACAGAGTATCAGTTGTAATCAAAACCCACATTCCATCAACTTCACTTTGCTTTCAATACATATATAAAATAATGAACTTGGTGTGCTATTTTACCATAGTGGGCTGTCTTTCTTGTATTTGCAGAATTATCTGAACTTCCGTAGAACTACTGGCTGTAAGAAGCTAAACCCTGCATTTGGCCTTCAACCGAAGGCAAATCTTCCTCTCCTTAGAGTCTGCTGTGATTTTTTCATCTCAAATCAGTCTGACTCCAGTGCCACCTTTCAGTCAAAATGTCGATTCCCCCACCCCAGAGTGGAATCCAACAGCCTAACTTGACAATGACCACTACTGAGTTCAAAAGAATAAAACTGTGTGCGTGAAGCGGAAGGAGAAAGCGAGATAGGGAGTTATAATGGTCTTATTATCATTTATGATATAATAGAGGGATTCGATAGTCAAGAGTATAGATAGGCATTTATGCAACCAACAACATGAGTCTCACAGAGCGTGTTGCCCCCTGGTGCCAGGGTAAAGGATATTACTGAATGGGCGCAGAGCATTTTGCAGAGGGAAGTGAACCAGCCAGAAATCATGGTCCATGTTGGAACCAATGATATCGGTAGGAATAGGGTTGAAGTCCTGCAGACAGAGTTTCAGGAGCTAGGGAGTGAATTAGAGAGCTAGACCTCAATGGTAGTAATCTGTTGATTACTCCCAGTGCCACGTGCTAGTGAGTATAGGAGCCACAAGATAAGACAGGTTAATGCATGGCTGGAGAAATGGTGCCAGAGGGAGGGCTTCAGATTCCTGGGGCATTGAGATCAGCTCTGGGGCAGGAGGGACCTGTACAAGAGGCTGCTCCTCAACAGGGCTGGAACCAATGTCCTCGCGGAGAGGTTAACTAGTGCTGTGGGGAGGGTTTCAACTAATTTGGTTGGGGGAGGGGCACCAGAATGAAGCATTAGAGAAGAGATATAGGCCTACAAATTCAGATGCATAGCACCCGTTATATCCTAATAATTGCTATATAACCCGGCCAATGTAACTTGAGTTTTCCCCGTATCCATTTGCGTGCACATTTTTGCTGTCGCTCCGGACCCGAGCCAATCACTTCTATTTCCACTTTTTTCTCCCCCTTTTTCTTTTCTCTCTCTCCCTCCTTGACTGCTCTCTCCTGTCATCATGCTTCCTTTCATTTCTCCTCTCTCGGGTATCCTTCCCTCCCAAATCCCTACCCCAACCCTTCATTACTCTTTGACCTTCCTACTCTCCTGCCACCGTCCCAAGCTTGACTGCCTCTTCGATAAGCCTACAGCTTCCCTCTGTGCCTCTCTTGGAATCCTTCGAAGGGCCATTGAGGCACTCATCGCTGCCTCCTCACGAGCTGCAACCTCAACTTTCCCATCCTTCTCTCTCGCCGACCTTCCCACCCAGTGCATCCGCTGGGGGCTAATCTTGCCAATCTCCTCCCCATCCAACTCGCCTCTCCCAGTGCTGACCATGTGGACTCTAGCAGTGGATCAGCTATCACCGCCCCTCTCCGCATCTACCATCAGAATGTTCTTTCACTTGTGAACAAGGCCCTTGCCATCCATGAACTTATCATGGATGATTTCATCGACATCATGTCCTTGATGAAAACCTGGATGAGGGATGATGACACCTAACCCCTAAATGAAGCCTCCCTGCCTGGCTATACCTTAACCACTTGCCCAGCGCAGACCATCACGGTGGTGGTGTGGCTCTCCACCAAATCACACCATGGCCTGTCCCCCTACTCCTCTGGCACTTTCTCCTCCTTTGAGCATCTCACCTTGTTCCACCCCTCTCATCTCTCATTTAAAATCCTCATTCTCTACCGCCCGCCAAGTACCATAAAAATGTTCTCACGGTGATATCTTCACTGCTTTCCTCCCTCAGCCTCTGCACCGAGCGACTTCTCATCTTCGGTGATTTCAACCTCCATCTCAATTCATCATGCTCTCTCTCCTCTAAGTTCACTGCCCTCATATCCTCCCTTAACCACTCCCTCCATGTAAATTCCCCAACCCATATTCATGACCACCCTCAGCTGGCCTCGCTACTCCCATTATGTCAATCACAGATAAGGCCATCTCTGACCACTTCCTTGTAAAATCCCAACTGTCCCGCCTTTGGCCCTCCATTCACCACGACATTTCTGCAGCTAACAATCTGCTCAACCACACCCTCATCACCACGTTTGATGCTCTAGTCCCTATTAAAACCATTAATCTCTCTCACCCTGGCCATTCCCCCTGGTACAGCCATCATCTCCGCTCCTTTAAGTCCAAGGAATGCAGACTTGAATGGATATGGCGGACAACTGGTTTAGCCATTCACCGCCAGATCTGGCTGGACCACATAAAGCACTATCGGGTCCTGCTCTCATCTGCCAAAACTGCTCACTATTCCAGGATCATTCTGGAATGCAAAGATAACTCCCAGATTCTTTTCTCTACCGCAAGCCATCCTCTTAAACCCCTCTCCCCTGTCTCCTCTACCCTCATCTCCAACATCAAGTGCGAGGAGCTCATGGACTTCTTTGTCTCCAAGATTGAGACCATCTGATCAGCTGCCTCTGCCACTTCCTTTCCGTCCCCGAGCCCACTGAGCCAAACTTCCTCTAAGGTTCCCTTCTGCCCTAGCCCTGAACACGCATCTTTCCCCAGTTTCTCTCCGATCTCCCCTCATGCCCCCTCCGAGCTCATCTTGTCCATGAGACTCACTTCATGCTCCCTCGACCTTATTCCCACTATACTGCTGACCACTCAACTTCCTTTTCTGGCTCCCATGTTAGCTTATATTGTTAACGGTTCTCTCTCCTCAGGTACTGTACCCCTCCCCTTCAAATCTCCGTCATCACCCCTCTCCTCATAAAACCAACCCTTGATGCCTCCGTCCTTGCAAACTACTGCCCCATCTCCAACCTCCCTTTACTCTCCAAAGTCCCTGATTGTGTTGTTGCCTCCCAAATCCATACCCATCTTTCCCAGAACTCCATGTTTGAATCCCTCCAATCAGGTTTCTGCCCCAGTACCGAAATGGCTCTTAACAAAGTAATAAATTACATCCTTTGTGACTGTAACAAAGGTAAACTATTCCTCCTTGTCCTTCTCGATCTGTCAGCAGCCTTTGACACGGTTGACCACTCCATTCTCCTCCAATGCCTCTCCACTGTCGTCCAGCTGGGTAAAAGCAAAAGATAGGTAGGAGAAAAACAAAAGTGGCAGTCAGAGAAAACAACGGTTTAAATCAAACATGGCCACAGTAAATACTAATTCTAATAGGTCTAAGAGCGTTAAAAAAAACAAGCCTGAAGGCTTTGTGTCTTAATGCAAGGAGCATTCGGAACAAGGTGGATGAATTAGCTGCGCAAATAGAGGTAAACGAATATGATTTGATTGGGATTACTGAAACATGGCTCCAGGGTGGCCAAGGCTGGGAACTCAACATCCAGGGGTACTCAATATTCAGAAAAGATAGGCAAAAAGGAAAGGGAGGTGGGGTAGCATTGCTGGCTAAAGAGGGGATTAACACAATTGAAAGGAAGGCTATTAGCACTGATGATGTGGAATCTGTATGGGTTGAACTGAGAAATAACAAGGGGCAGAAAACATTAGTGGGAGTGATATATAGACCTCCAAACAGTAATACGGAGGTTGGGGATGGCATTAAAAGGGAAATTAGAGAATCGTGCAATAAGGGCACAGCAGTCATCATGGGTGACTTTAATCTACATATAGATTGGGCTAACCAAATTAGTAACAGTACTATGGAGGAGGAATTCCTGGAGTGTTTACGGGATGGTTTCCTGGACCAAAATGTCGAGGAACCAACCAGAGATCAGGCCATCTTATGGGTATTATGCAATGAGAAAGGATTAATTAGCAATCTTGTTGTGCGAGGCCCCTTGGGTCGGAGCGATCATAATATGATAGAATTCTTCATTAGGATGGAGAGTGAAGTAGTTGACTCAGAGACTAGGGTCCTGAATTTAAATAAAGGAAACTACGATGGTATGAGGTGCGAGTTGGGTAGGATTGATTGGGGAATGTCACTCAAAGGGTTGACGGTGGAGAGGCAATGGCAAACATTCAAAGACTGCATGGACGAACTACAGAATTTGTTCATCCCAGTTTGGCATAAGAATAAAACAAAAAGGGTGACTCAACCGTGGCTAACAAGGGAAATTAGGGATAGCATAAGATCCAAGGAGAGGGCATATAAATTGGCCAGAAAAAGCAGTAACCCTGAGGATTGGGAGCAGTTTAAGATTCAACAAAGGAGGACAAAGGGATTAATTAAGAAAGGGAAAATAGAATACGAGAGTAAGCTTGCAGAGAACATAAAAACTGACTGTAAAAGCTTTTATAGATATGTGAAGAGAAAAAGATTAGTGAAATCAAGAATAGGTCCCTTGCAGTCAGAATCAGGGGAACTTATAATGGGGAACAAAGAAATGTCAGACCTTTAAATACATATTTTGGTTCTGCTTTCACAAAGGAGGACATAAATAACCTCCCAGAGATGTTGGGGAACATAGGGTCTGATGAAAGGGAGGAACTGAAAGAAATCAGTATTTGTAGGGAAATGGTGTTAGGGAAATTGAAGGGATTGAAGGCCGATAAATCCCCAGGGCCTGATAATCTACATCCTAGGGTACTTAAGGAAGTGGCCCTAGAAATAATAGATGCATTGCTGATCATCTTCCAACATTCGATGGAATCTGGAACAGTACCCATGGATTGGAGTGCTGCTAATGTTACCCCACTATTCAAAAAGGGTGGTAGAGAGAAAACGAGGAATTACAGACCGGTAAGCCTGACATCGGTAGTGGGGAAAAATGCTAGAGTCCATTATAAAAGATGTAATAGCTGAGCACTTGGAAAACAGTGACAGGATCGGACAAAGTCAACATGGATTTACAAAAGGTAAATCATGCTTGACTAATCTACTGGAATTTTTTGAGGATGTAACTGGTAAAATAGATAAGGGAGAACCAGTGGATGTGGTGTATTTGGACTTCCAAAAGGCTTTTGATAAGGTCCCGCATAAGAGATTAGCATGTAAAGTTAAGGCACATGGGATTGGGGGCAAGGTATTGACTTGGATAGAGAACTGGTTGGCAGACAGAAAGCAAAGAGTTGGAATAAACAGGTCTTTTTCCGAGTGGCAGGCAGTGACTAGTGGGGTACCTGCAGGGATCGGTCCTTGGACCCCAGCTATTCACAATGGCCCAGAAATTCGCCTCTCCGGCTTGCCGCGGGGGTAAGGATTGCGCGCGCTCTTACCCACCACGCCTGCCGTTGTGTTTTGGGCCCACGGGAACTTCAGCTCCTGGGCCTGCTCCAAGAGCCGGCGCGCAGTGCTTGTGTGTTCCAGGGGTGTAGTTAGTGCGATGCGTCCCCTGGGATCACGTGGGCCATGGAGAGCCAATGGCAGCAGACCATCTTTCATTCATAGATTTGACAGGAGACCTGTCAAATCTGTGAATTGAAATCGGCCCCAAAAGAACAGCTAAACTTAAAATAAATTTTTTAAAACACCATCACATTTATAAAATAACTATAGTTAAATAAATTAACAACTTTAAACAAAAATTAAAATTTTTGAAAAAATTAAAATACTTTTTAAAAGTGATAAAAATAATCTTACCTTTCTTTAAAGTATCTAAAAAAGATAAACCTATTGAAAAAAGTTTAAAATTATACTTAATTAACCACTTACCTTGTTGAAAACGGGTCCTGCGCCTCCTTTTTAATAGCGTAGTTTCTTCAATACTTACCGTCACGTAGAAACCTGAAAAAAAATCTAAGTTTGCTGTGTGTGCGCAGCCTCTACCGCGCACGCGGTTCACCTAGGAACCGGCTCCTTTAACAGACCGGAAGTTCCGGTTTCCCACGCATGCGCAGTGCATGCAGGAAACCGGCACTTCGGGACGCATTATGGGTGAGTACGGACTGTGTACTCACCCGGGAAGGGACGAATTTTTGGCCCAATATATATTAATGATCTATACAAGGGAACTAGATGTAATATCTCCAAGTTTGCAGATGACACAAAACTGGGTGGGCGTGTGTGCTGCGAGGAGGATGCCGAGAAACTTCAGGATGATTTGGACAGGTTGGGTGATTGGGCAGAAGCGTGGCAGATGCAATATAATGTGGATAAATGCGAGGTTATCCACTTTGGTGTCAAAAACAGAAAGGCAGATTATTATCTGAATGGCAATAGATTAGGAGGAGGGGAAGTGCAACGAGACCTGGGTGTCCTTGTGCACCAGTCGCTGAAGGTAAGCATGCAGGAGCAGCAGGCGGTTAAGAAGGCAAATGGTATGTTGGCCTTCATAGCGAGAGGGTTTGAGTACAGGAACAAGGATGTCTTGCTGCAGTTGTACAGGGCCTTGGTGGGACCACACCTTGAGTACTGTGTGCAGTTTTGGTCGCCTTATCTGAGGAAGGATGTTGTTGCCATGGAAGGAGTTCAGCGAAGATTCACAAGGCTGATACCTGGGATGGCAGGAATGATGTATGAAGAGAGATTGGGTCGATTGGGCTTATACTCGCTGGAGTTTAGAAGAATGAGAGGGGATCTCATTGAAACTTATAAAATTCTGACAGGACAGGACAAACTAGATGCAAGAAGGATGTTCCCGATGCTCGGGGAGTCCAGAACCAGGGGTCACACTCTAAGGATAAGGGGTAAGCCATTTAGGACAGGAATGAGGAGGAATTTCTTCACCCAGAGAGTGGTGAATCTGTGGAATTCTCTGCCACAGAAGGCAGTAGAGGCCAATTCATTAAATAGATTCAAGAAGGAGTTGGATATATTTCTTAAGGCTAAAGGGATCAAGGGATATGGGGAGAAAGCAGGGACAGGGTACTGAATTTGGATGATCAGCCATGATCGCATTGAATGGCGGAGCAGGCTAGAGGGGCCGAATGGCCTACTCCTGCTCCTATCTTCTATGACTGCATTCGCCTGTTTCCATTCTTATCTATCTAATCATAGCCAGAGAATCAACGGCAATGGCTTCTCTTCCCGCTCCCGCATCATTACTTCTGGTGTCCCCCAAGGATCTATCCTTCGCCCCCGCCTATTTCTCATCTACATGTTGCCCCTTGGTGACATCATCCAAAAGCACAGTGAAATGTACGCTAACGACACCCAGCTCTACCTCACCACCACTTCTCTCGACCCCTCCACTTTCTCTAAATCGTCAAATGTGAGAAGTCGCACAACACCAGGTTATATTCCAACAGTTTTATTTGAAATCACAAGCTTTCGGAGCGCTGCTCCTTCGTCAGGTGAAGTGAAGAGATGCATATAGGCACAGCATATATAGTCAGAGAACACTGCCAGATGATTAAAGTTAATCTTTCTAACTGCCCTTTATCACACCTCGGCAGAGAGATAATCACGGCAATCAAAGGTGTGGATGGTGTCCAAACAGGTCAGTCAGGAAAACATTACATCAAAGACAATGAGGTGGGGTCACAAGGGGTCAAATGTGGCAGATGCTGGGGTCTGTATGGAAAACAAAAAACTTTTTTTGCTGGAAATCACAGCAGGTCCGGCCGCATCTGTGTAGAGAGAACAAGCCAATGACGACTCGAGTCTGGATGACTCTACGTCAGGTGGGGTTACGTGTAGCGTGACATGAACCCAAGATCCTGGTTGAGGCCGTCCTCATGGGTGAGCGACTTGGCTATCAGTTTCTGCTCGACGATTTTGCGTTGTCGTGTGTCTCGAAGGCCGCCTTGGAGAACGCTTACCCGAAGATCGGAGGCTGAATGTCCTTGACTGCTGAAGTGTTCCCCGACTGGGAGGGAACACTCCTGCCTGGCGATTGTTGCGCGGAGTCCGTTCATACATTGTCGCAGTGTCTGCATGGTCTCGCCGATGTACCATGCTCCGGGGCATCCTTTCCTGCAATGTATGAGGTAGACAACGTTGGCTGAGTCACATGAGTATGTACCATGTACCTGGTGGGTGGTGTCCTCACGTGTGATGATGGTATCTGTGTTGATGATCTGGCATGTCTTGCAGAGGTTGCCGTGGCAGGGTTGTGTGGTGTCGTGGTCGCTGTTCTCCTGAAAGCTGGGTAATTTGCTGCGAACGATGGCCTGTTTGAGGTTAGGCAGCTGTTTGAAGGCGAGTAGTGGAGGCCTTAGCGAGGTGTTCTTCATCATCGATGGCATGTTGAAGGCTGCGAAGAACATGGCGTAGTTTCTCTGCTCCGGGGATGTACTGGACGAAGTAGGGTACACTGTTGGTTGTGTCCTGTGTTCGTCTTCTGAGGAGGTCTATGCGATTTTTTCGTTGTGGCCCGTCGGAACTGTCGATCGACGAGTCGAGCGTCATATCCCGTTCTTACGAGGGTGTCTTTCAGCGTCTGTAGGTGTCCATTGCGTTCCTCCTCATCTGAGCAGATCCTGTGTATTCGCAGGGCTTGTCCATAGGGGATGGCTTCTTTAACGTGGTTCATGTCACGCTACATGTAACCCACCTGACGTAGAGTCATCCAGACTCGAGTCGTCGTTGGCTTGTTCTCTCTACACAGATGCGACCGGACCTGCTGTGATTTCCAGCAAAAAAAGTTTTTTGTTTTCCATCCAGACCCCAGCATCTGCCACATTGACCCCTTGTGACCCCACCTCATTGTCTTTGATGTTATGTTTTCCTGACTGACCTGTTTGGACACCATCCACACCTTTGATTGCGGTGATTATCTCTCTGCCGAGGTGTGATAAAGGGCAGTTAGAAAGATTAACGTTAATCATCTGGCCGTGTTCTCTGACTGTATCTGCTCCTCTAATTCTGGCCTCTTGAGCATCCCCAATTTTAATCGCTCCACCATTGGCAGCTGTGTCTTCAGCTGGCAAGACCTACGCTCTGGAATTCCCTCCCTTAAACTCTTCGCCTCTCTACCTCTCTTTCTTCCTTTAAGACGCTCCTTAAAACCTACCTCTTTGATCGAGCTTTTGATCATCTGCCCTAATCTCTCCTTATGTGGCTCGGTTTGAAATTTTGTTTTATAACACTCCTGTGAAGCACCTTGTTTTTTTTTTGTTATTGTTATTGGTGTGAGGCTGCAGGGCTGCTTGCAAGAGGTGGAAAAGTGAAGTGAGCACCTCCTTTGTAAAGCACGGACACCTCACACACTGCTCCTGGCTCAGGTTGAGGTAAGAGAGTTGCTCTCGGAAGACCCTAGGTAAGGCCTCCTCCTGAGAGTCCTTCTCACCCTTCTCCTCCTCCCTCTGTGAGCAACTTGTCCTCTTCTTCGCTATGTCTGCTCCATCTCTCTGTCATGGTGCAGGCCAAGCAGGATGACAACTTGAGCACTCATGACTGGGAGCAAGTGGTCTGACCAGAACCCTTGAAGTCAGAACCAAGGCCTTCTCCACTTGCAGCACCACTCCCCATCACCTCACCAACTTTAAACAACTCTGGAAAGCTCAAAACACTTCCACAAACTTACACAGAGCCAGTATAAATTAATCAGCAACTCATCTGAGAGTGGTTGCTGATCCCTTTAAATATTGCTGGTGGGGGGTCCTTGCAGTGCAAGGTTAACACAGGGCATTAGTTCCAGTGTTGAGGATGAAAAATGCTAGCATTGGTGTCAAATATTGACGTCACATAAGAACTAGAAGCAGGAGTAGGCCATTTGGCCCCTTGAGCCTGCTCCGCCATTCAATAAGATCATGGCTGATCTTCTACCTCAACTCCACTTTCCTGCACTATCCCTGTATCCCTTGATACACTTAATATCCAAAAATCTATCGATCGCTGTCTTGAATATACTCAATGACTGAGCCTCCACAGCCTCTGGGGTAGAGAATGCCAAAGATTCACCACCCTCTGAGTGAAGAAATTTCTCCTCATCTCAGTCGTAAATGGCTGACCCCTTATTCTGAGACTGTGACCCCTGGTTCTAGAGTCCCCAGCCAGGGGAATCATCCTGCCTGCATCTACCCTGTTACGCCCTGTAAGAATTTTGTATGTTTCAATGAGATCACCTGTCATTCTTCTAAATTCCAGAGAATATAGGCCTAGTCTACTCAATCTCTCCTCATACGACAATCCCCCCATCCCAGGAATATGTGTGGTATACCTTTGTTGCACTCCCTCTATGGCAAGTATATCCTTCCTTAGGTAAGGAGAACAAAACTGTACACAATACTCCAGGTGTGGTCTCACCAGGGCCCTATATAATTGCAGCAAGATGTCTTTACTCTTATACTCAAAATCCTCTTGTCAAGGATAGTCAGCACGGATTTGTTAAGGGAATTGTCGTGTCTGACAAACTTAATTGAATTTTTTGAGGAGGTAACAAGGAGGGTAGATGAGGGTAGTGCATTTGATGTAGTGTATATGGACTTTAGCAAGGCTTTTGATAAGGTTCCACATGGCAGACTGGTCACGAAGTTAAAAGCCCATGGGATCCAGGGCAGTGTCAAGTTGGATTCAAAATTGGCTCGGAGACAGGAAGCAGAGGGTAATGGTTGATGGGTGTTTTTGTGACTGGAAGGTTGTTTCCAGTGGGGTTCCGCAGGGCTCAGTACTAGGTCCCTTGCTTTTTTGTAGTATATATCAATGATCTAGACTTGAATATAGGGGGTATGATTAAGACATTTGCAGATGATACTAAAATCGGCTGTGTGGCTGATACTGAAGAAGGAAGCTGTAAACTGCAGGAAGACACCAATAAATTGGTCAGGTGGCCAGAACAGTGGCAAATGGAATTCAATCCGGAGAAGTGTGAGGTAATGCATTTGGGGAGGGCTAACAAGGAAAGGTAATACACATTAAATGGTAGGACACCGAGTAGTGTAGAGGAACAAAGGGAATTTGGAGTGCATGTCCACAGATCCCTGAAGGTAGCAGGCCAGGTAGATAAGGTGGTTAAGAAGGCATATGGAATGCTTGCCTTTATTAGCCTTGGCATAGAATACAACCCTGCCATGGCAAACTCTGCAAGACATGCCAGATCATCAACACAGATACCACCATCACACGTGAGGACACTACCCACCAGGTACATGGTACATACTCATGTGACTCGGCCAACGTTGTCTACCTCATACGTTGCAGGAAAGAATGCACTGCGGCATGGTACATCGGCGAGACCATGCAGACACTGAGACAACGTATGAACGAGCACCGCACAACAATCGCCAGGCAGGATTGTTACCTCCCAGTCGGGGAACACTTCAGCAGTCAAGGACATTCAGCCTCGGATCTGCGGGTAAGCGTTCTCCAAGGCAACCTTAGAAACACACGACAACGCAAAATCATCGAGCAGAAACTGATAGCCAAGTTCCGCACTCATGAAGACGGTCTCAATCGGGATCTTGGGTTTATGTCACGATACATGACGTGATCCGGACTCGAGTCGTCGTTAGCTTGTTCACAGATGTGATTCCCAGTAAAAAAGTAAAAATTTTCCCAGTAAAAAAGTAAATTTTTTTTAAAGCTTTTCGTTTTACATACAGACGGCAGCTTTTGACACGTTAGAACCCCTGCGACTACACCTCATTGTCTCAGTTGTATCTTGCTATGTCTTTTGATGTGGTACCTTCCTGGCTGACTTAATTAACTTTATCACACCTCGGCAGATAGTCAGGATGATTTAATTTATTGGTCTGCAATTGTAAAGTACACATGCTTTGTTTTCCATCTATATATGCTCTGGCGATTCTGTATCCAATTTACTTCACCTGAGGAAGGAGCAATCGATAGCTCCGAAAGCTTGTGATTTCAAATAAAACTGTTGGACTATAACCTGGTGTTGTGCGACCTCTCAATAGAATACAAGAGCAGGGGGGTTATGCTTCAACTGTATAAAACACTAGTTCGGCCTCAGCTAGAATACTGCGATCAGTTCTGGTCACCACATTACAGGAAAGATGTGATTGCACTAGAGAGGGTACAGAGGAGATTGACAAGGATGTTGCCGGGAGTAGAAAATCTTAGCTATGAGGAAAGACTGGATAGGCTGGGTCTGTTTTCCTTGGAACAGAGGAGGTTGAGAGGAGACCTTATTGAGGTGTATAAAATTATGAGGGGCCGAGATAAAGTGGATAGAAAGGACCTATTTCCCTTAGCAGGGGGATCAAAAACCAGGGGGCACAGATTTAAAGTAATTGGGGGAAGGTTTAGAGGGGATTTGAGGGGAAATTTCTTCACTCAGAGGGTCTGGAACTCACTGCCTGAAAGGGTGGTAGAGGCAGGAACCCTAACCACCTTTAAAAAGTACTTGGATGTGCACTTGGGATGCTCTAACCTGCAGGGCTACGGACCAAGAGCTGGGAAGTGGGATTAGGCTGGATAGCTCTTTGTTGGCCGGCGTGGACACGATGGGCCGAAATGGCCTCCTTCCGTGCTGTAACTTTCTATGATTCTATGATTCTATGTATAGATGCATTTAAAGGGAGGCTGGACAAACATATGAGGAAGAAGGGAATAGAGGGTTCTGCTGATAGATTTAGATGAGGAAAGACAGGAGGAGACTCGAGTGGAGCATAAACACCGGCATGGACTGGTTGGGCCGAATGGCCTGTTTCTGTGCTGTATATCCTATGTAATAAAGGAAAACATACCATTTGCTTTCCTAATTGCTTGCTGTACCTGCATGTCAACTTTCAGTGATTCATGTACAAAGACTCTCAGATCCCTCTGAACACCAACATTTCCCAATCTCTCGCCATTTAAAAAATACTCTGCTTTTCTATTTTTCCTACCAAAGTGGATAACTTCACATTTCTCCACATTATATTCCATTTTCCTTGTTCTTGCCCACTCACTTAGCTTGTCTATATCCCCTTGAAGCCTCTTTGCATCCTCCTCACAACTTACATTCCCACCCAGCTTTGTATCATCAGCAAACTTGGATATATTACATTTGGTCCCCTCATCCAAATCTTTGATATAGATTGTGAATAGCTGAGGCCCAAGCACTGATCCTTGCGGTACCCCACTAGTTACAGCCTGCCAAACCGAAAATGACCTGTTTATTCCTACTCTCTGTTTTCTGTCCGTTAACCAATCCTCAATCAATGCTGGTATATTACCCCCAATCCTATGAGCCCTAATTTTGTTTAATAACCTCTTGTGTGGCACCTTATCGAATGCCTTCTGAAAATCCAAATACTCCACATCCACTGGTTCCCCCTTATCTATTCTGCTAGTTACAACCTCAAAAAACTCTAACAGATTCGTCAAACACGATTTCCCTTTCATAAATCCGTGTTGACTCTGCCCAATCCTAATATTATTTTCTAAGTGTCCTGTTACCAGCGTCCTTAATAATAGATTCAAGCATTTTCCCTATTACTGATGTCAGGCTAACTGGTCTGTAGTTCCCCATTTTCTCTCTCCCTCTTTCTTAAATAATGGGATTACATTTGCTACCTTTCAATCCATGGGAACCATTCTAGAATCCATGGAATTTTTGAAAATGACAACCAATGCATCCACTATCTCTATGGACACCTCTGTCAAAACCCTCGGATGTAGGCCATTGGGTCCAGGGGATTTATTGACATTCTGTCCCATTAATTTCTGCAGTACTATTTTTTTTACTTATACTAATTTCTTTCAGTTCCTCATTCTCACTAGACCCTTGGTTCTCCACTATTTCCGGTAAGTTTTTTGTGTCTTGTTCCATGAAGACAGACACAAAGGGCTGGATTTTGTCAGTGTGGGCGGGCTGGTGCGTGTCAGGTGGAAATCGTGTCAGGACCCCGACTCCTAAGTGAAGTGCTGAAAAAGTGGAATTTTCCCCGAATTGGGCAATTGATTTCCTGCGTGTGGGAACACCTGGCCCAATGAGTCTTTCCATCCAGAAAGTCGCCTCCGATGACATCATCAATGCTGCTGGATTTAAGACCTGCAAGCAGCCTTGCTTCCTCTGGAGACTGCAAAGGCTCTGCAAATTGTATGAAGGTGTTGATTTCCCTGAAGGAATAATTACAAGTCCTAGCCCTTTCGGACTACCCCAGATCAGGTGTATTCCCCAGACGTTTACCTTCAACTAAAGTTAGCGGTAGCCGGATCCCATAAGATGCTTAATTGGGTCTAAAGGTTAGACTACCTCTCCCTAAAGGAAAGAAACGGTCTAAAGATGTTACCGTCGTCCGGATAGTACTTTTAATAAGTTTAACTAGACTGTAACCATCCAGACATTATGAGGGTCCGGAATAACCCCAGAATTCTGCAACTCCTTTGTGAAGAGTGTACAGAAATTTGAGTTCGCGAGATTGATACAAAATAATCTGTGAGAGTATTCTAAAAATATATAGATTTATGGAAGAACCGACATTTAGTAAACAGCTGCTATGGCAATCGCAACTTTAATCGTTCAAAATACAAATAGCTTACATAGAACATAGAACATAGAACATAGAACAGTACAGCACAGTACAGGCCCTTCGGCCCTCGATGTTGTGCCGAGCATTGTCCGAGACCAAGATCAAGCTATCACACTCCCCATCACTCTGGTGTGCTCCATGTGCTTATCCAATAACCGCTTGAAAGTTCCTAAAGTGTCCGACTCCACTATCACAGCAGGCAGTCCATTCCACACCCCAACCACTCTCTGAGTAAAGAATCTACCTCGGACATCCCTTCTATATCTCCCCCCATGCACCTTATAGTTATGCCCCCTTGTAACAGCTGCCTCTACCCGAGGAAATAGTCTCTGAACATCCACTCTATCTATCCCCCTCATCATCTTATAAACCTCTATTAAGTCGCCTCTCATCCTCCTCCGCTCTAAAGAGAAAAGCCCCAACTCCCTCAATCTTTCCTCATAAGACCTCCCCCCCAAACCAGGCAGCATCCTGGTAAATCTCCTTTGCACTCTTTCCAATGCTTCCACGTCCTTCCTATAGTGAGGTGACCAGAACTGCACACAATATTCCAAATGTGGTCTCACCAAGGTCCTGTACAGTTGCAGCATAACCTCACGGTTCTTAAACTCAAACCCTCTGTTAATAAACGCCAACACACCATAGGCCTTCTTTACTGCTCTATCCACTTGATTGGCAACCTTCAGAGATCTGTGGATATGAACCCCCAGATCCCTCTGCTCCTCCACGTTCCTCAGAACCCTGCCGTTGACCCTGTAATCCTTATTCAAATTTGCCCTACCAAAATGAATCACCTCGCACTTATCAGGGTTAAATTCCACCTGCCATTTTTCGGCCAAGCTCTGCATCCTATCAATGTCTCTTTGCAGCCTACAACTGCCCTCCACCTCATCCACTACTCCACCAATCTTGGTGTCATCAGCAAATTTACTGATCCACCCTTCAGTCCCCTCCTCCAAGTCATTGATAAAAATCACAAACAGCAGAGGACCCAGCACCGACCCCTGTGGCACACCGCTGGTAACTGGTCTCCAGTCCGAAAATGTTCCATCCACCACCACCCTCTGCCTTCTATGAGATAGCCAGTTACTTATCCAATCGGCCAAATTTCCCTCTATCCCACAACTCCTTACTTTCTTCATGAGCCGACCATGGGGAACCTTATCAAACGCCTTACTAAAATCCATGTATACGACATCAACTGCTCTACCTTCATCTACACACTTAGTTACCTCCTCAAAGAATTCAATCAAATTTGTTAGGCAAGACTTACCCTTCACGAATCCGTGTTGACTATCCCTGATTAAGTTGCCCCTTTCCAAATGGTCATAAATCCTATCCCTCAGGACCTTTTCAATTATCTTACCAACCACCGAAGTAAGACTAACCGGCCTATAATTACCAGGGTCATTCCTATTTCCTTTCTTGAAGAGAGGAACAACATTCGCCACTCTCCAGTCCTCTGGCACCATCCCTGTGGACAGTGAGGACCCAAAGATCAAAGCCAGAGGCTCTGCAATCTCCTCCCTTGCCTCCCAAAGAATCCTAGGATATATCCCATCTGGCCCAGGGGACTTATCGACCCTCAGGTTCTTCAAAATTGCTAAAACATCTTCCCTCAGAACATCTACCACCTCCAGCCTATCCACCTTTATCATACTCTCATCCTCAAGAACATGGCCCCTCTCCTCGGTGAACACTGAAGAAAAGTATTCATTCATCACCTCTCCTATCTCTTCTGACTCCATGCACAAGTTCCCACTACTGTCCTTGACCGGCCCTACCCTCACCCTGGTCATTCTTTTATTTCTCACATAAGAGTAAAAAGCCTTGGGGTTTTTCTTGATCCGACCCGCCAAGGACTTCTCATGCCCCCTCCTAGCTCTCCTAAGCTCTTTTTTTTAGCTCATTCCTCGCTACCTTGTACCCCTCAATTGACCCAACTGAACCTTGTTTTCTCATCCTTACATACGCTTCCTTTTTCCTCTTGACTAGACATTCAACCTCTTTTGTGAACCATGGTTCTCTCACTCGGCCATTTCCTCCCTGCCTGACAGGGACATACCTATCAAGGACACACAGTAATTGCTCCATGAAAAAGCTCCTCTTTTCGTTTGTGCCTTTCCCTGATAGTTTCTGTTCCCATCTTATACTCCCTAATTCTTGCCTAATCGCATCATAATTACCCCTCCCCCAATTATAAACCCTGCCCTGCCGTATGGCCCTATCCCTCTCCATTGCAATAGTGAAAGTTACCCAATTGTGGTCACTATCTCCAAAGTGCTCTCCCACATACAAATCAAACACTTGGCCCGGTTCATTACCCAGTACCAAATCCAACGTGGCCCCACCTCTTGTCGGCCTATCCACATATTGTGTCAGGAAACCCTCCTGCACACACTGTGCAAAAACTATCCCATCCGAACTGTTTGACCTATAAAGGTTCCAATCAATATTTGGAAAGTTGAAGTCACCCATGACAACTACTCTGTGACCTCCACACCTATTCATAATCTGCTTTGCAATTTCTTCCTCCACATCTTTATTACTATTTGGGGGCCTGTAGAAAACTCCTAACAACGTGACCGCTCCTTTCCTATTTCTAACTTCAGCCCATATTACCTCAGACGGCAGATCCCCCTCGAACTGCCTTTCTGCCGCTGTTAAACTATCCTTGATTAACAATGCTACTCCTCCACCTTTCTTACCAACTTCCCTACTCTTACTGAAACATCTATACCCCGGAACTTCCAACAACCATTCCTGTCCCTGTTCTAACCATGTCTCCGTAATGGCCACCACATCGTAGTCCCAAGTACCAATCCACGCTCCAAGTTCTCCTACCTTATTCCGGATGCTCCTTGCATTGAAGTAGACACACTTCAAGCCATCTTCCTGTCTGCCGGTACATTCCTGCGACCTTGATACCCTCCTCAGTACCTCCCTACACTCACCACTGGCTCGTGGACTACAGCCCTTTTTCCCATCCCCCTGACAAATTAGTTTAAACCCCCCCGAAGAGCCGTAGCAACTTTCCCTCCCAGGATATTGGTGCCCCTCTGGTTCAGGTGCAAACCGTCCTGTTTGTAAAGGTCCCACCGTCCCCAGAATGTGCTCCAATTATCCACATAACTGAAACCCTCCCCCCTACACCATCCCTGCAGCCACGTGTTTATCTGCACTCTCTCCCTGTTCCTCAACTCGCTAGCACGTGGCACCGGCAACAAACCAGAAATTACAACATGGTTTGTACTGGCTCTCAGCTTCCAACCTAGCTCCCTAAATTCCTGTTTTAAGTCCCCGTCCCTTCTCCTACCTATGTCGTTGGTACCGATGTGTACCACGACTTGTGATTGTTCCCCTTCCCCTTTGAGGATTCTGAAAACACGGTCCGAGACGTCACGGACCCTGGCACCCGGGAGGCAACATACCATCCGTGAGTCTCTTTTGCTGCCACAGAACCTCCTATCTGTCCCTCTGACTATTGAGTCCCCAATAACTATTGCTCTCCTACTCTCCCCCCTTCCCTTCTGAGCCACAGGGACCGACCCAGCGCCGGAGATCCGGTCACCGTGGCTTACCACTGGTAAGTCGTCCCCCTCAACAGTATTCAAAGCGGTATACCTGTTACTGAGGGGAACGACCACAGAGGATCCCTGCACTGACTGCTTCCTCCTAGCCCCTCTCACCGTCACCCATCTATCTTCATGCTTTGGAGTAATTACATCCCTGAAGCTTCTATCTATGACCTCCTCTGCCTCCCGAATGATCCGAAGTTCATCCAGCTCCAGCTCCAGTTCCCTAACACGGTTTTCGAGGAGCTGCAGATGGGTGCACTTCCCACAGGTGTAATCAGCAGGGACACCTACGGCGTCCCTCACCTCAAACATTCTGCAGGAGGAACATTTCACTGCCTCCCCTGCCATCCCCTCCAGCTAACGTGCAGATTAAACTAGAACAAAAAAGAGCTTACCTGATAGTCACTCACCTCCTTTAGGTTAGAGGAGGAGGAAGGGTGGGGGACACTACAAGTGTAGTGTCTCGGGTTTAGGAACCGCCCAACTTATATACAGGTAAAAATTAATCACCTACCCAGCAACCACTGCGTCCCGCACTTTAAAAGCCTCTGTGGGCCTACCTGGTCGCCGCCGCCTCTTAAGTCCTCCGCCTCGCCGCAGCCGCTCCACCCAGGTCCGCCACCTCTGTGGGCCTACCTGGTCGCCGCCGCCTCTTAAGTCCTCCGCCTCGCCGCAGCCGCTCCACCCAGGTCCGCCGCCTCTGTGGGCCTACCTGGTCGCCGCCGCCTCTTAAGTCCTCCGCCTCGCCGCAGCCGCTCCACCCAGGTCCGCCGCCTCTGTGGGCCTACCTGGTCGCCGCCGCCTCTTAAGTCCTCCGCCTCGCCGCAGCCGCTCCACCCAGGTCCGCCGCCTTCTTATCAGAGATCCTTATTCTCAAATCTTAACTTCGTTACATTTCCACACTTCTACTTATTTCTTAATCCAGAATATCCACCAAAATCAAATACCTTGATTACCCGAGACTCCGAATTTAAAACTTACAGAGCATATCTGTGAAGTTGAGAAAGGCTTGTCTTCCCAGCGACTTCTGACTTTCTATCTGAAAAGCTCGTATTTTTATATCTTTTTTTGGTGGCTTATCCTTTGAAATATTCGTGCTGATGTAAGCTAATTGTGTTTATTGATATCTCTGTTGAATGCTTTCTGTCTTTACTGTCAATTTAGCCATTGCATGCATAATTATGTCTCTACCTTAGATGTTTCAAAAATCATCATAAACACAATGACAGCAATGGTTTCTGTTTGATGCAATTCTTAGGAAATCTTTCTGTTGAATTTCTAATACAACTTTAACTGGTTATTATCAGTCGTTGTGAGTCCATGGTATTCCAAGTTCAATACAAGAACAATGTAATTGCTTGGTGTATCCATTGAAGTAATATTTTCAAAGTCATCTTGTTTGTGTACCTTTTACAACTTGTAAATACTTTATCCAGGGTGTTCCATACATTTCTTATTTACTTCAATTGGTTTTTATCAGACCTCGGGACTCCATATTTCAAGCTTAAAATTAAAAACTATTTGTTCAGCAGGCGTTTCTTTTACTTGATGTCATTTCTTCAAAGCCTTCTGTAGGTATCATATTTACAATATGTCAATTGAAAACACTTTAACTCAGTGTTTACTTGTTTTCTAGCTATCTCAATTGGTTGCATATTTTATCGTGTTTCCTGTCTTATTTGATGTTATATTATGAAGGCTTATGGTTGTTTAATATTCTAAGTTTCTGTTTGCATCAGTGTTAGCTTTTGACACTTTAAACTGGGTGATTCCATTGTGTTGGTTCCAATGTTCAGACATAGAGGAACCGCCAATGGTTTGCTTCAATAGGGGCTTTGTCTTTGTCAATATCCCATTCCCATATCAAAGCTTGTGTTCACAGCTTTGTGTTAACAAACCATCTTATCTCATAAGCCTGTATTGTGCCTGCAGCCTGTGTCTGCTAAGGCTTATGTCTTTTAAAACCAGTAGGTCATTTATTAATAATTTCAGAAATCTGTTCTTTGTATCATGTATTTTTCTGAATCCTGGCTATTCCTTCACATCCCGACAATGTCCACGATCAAGCAAAAGTGTGCACCTCGGTTTGATGAGCCCTCCCTCCAAGCTCTGGTGCATGGAGCCAGATGTAATAAGGAGGTGCTGTTCCCTTCCTCAGGGAGAAAAAAGCCACCCCAGCAGACAAAAGCTGTGTGGCTGCAAGTGGCCCAGGAAGTCAACTCCATTTCGCTGAGCCGCAGAACCTGGCTGCAAAGCAGGAAGAGGTTTCATGATCTTCTCCGCACAGGAAAACTGAGTATGACTTTCCCATCACCCTCAATCTGATCCCAGCGCCTCTCCTCACCAGCACTCTGCTTTGCCAACCTCTTCCTCCACATGCCACTTGACACTTACATCCCTGCACCCTTACCCATTCCCTCTCTCTCGAAGGTCACATTCACTTAACTATTCGACCATGCAGCCCTCACACTCCCTATCACTGTGATGCCATGACAACAACAACTTTCAACACACAGGGATGGTCCTTTGTATCCTTCTAAGCATCCATGCTATGGATTATCTACACTCACTCCTTCATTTTCACTCAAACTCCACTTGTGTCCCTCATTGCAGGAAAAGAGAGCCCACAATAAGAGGGAAAGAGCCATGACAGGAGGAGGGCCACCCTCAGTAGCTCAGCTCACCGCCTGGGAGGAGGCGGCCCTGGAAACTGCCGGGATCGAGGAGGATTCCCAATTGGGGGACGGACAGATGGACGCATCGTAGCAAGCTGGTGACAGAATAGTTTGGCATCTCTCTCATTGACATTGCACAAGTCACTGATAATGAATCTGATGCTCTAACAGATTGACTTATGATCATCTGCACTATTCAATGTGCATGTAACCTTGACCTCACATCTCAAACTCTTTCCTTTACTCCCCCACAGGACCATCGAAAGCCCCCATCCCCACTGTCCAGGAGGAACAGCCTGAGCTTCCAGACTCCTCAGAGGAAGCTGCAACCTCTGAGGGCGTAGCGTCAGCAGAATTCAGCACACCCAGCACCAGCGCAGACACTCACACCTCGGTAGGACCTTCGCGAGATAGAGTAGTGTTGTCACCTGGTGTATCACAGCTCACAAGCGAGCAACAGCAGATGGTAGAGACAGGGTCAGCAGTGGAGTGTCCTCGTCAGAGGGCGCAGGACTCTGCCAGCTCGGCTCAGCTGCATGTCGACCCTGTGCCTCCGGGTCCATCCAGAACGAGAGCGGTGCTGGAACTCCAGGAACAGGTGCAGGAGTCTCTGGCAGGTTTTGTCTCCAGGGTCGCTGCGAGTGTCGAGTGAATGGAGGAGTCCATCGCGAACATGAACAGAGCTTTTGTGGAGGCATTGGCACATGAACGCATCACCACGGAAAGGATGGCAACCTCCGTGGAAAGGATGGCTACAGTAGAGGAGAGGATGGCTACAGCCATGGAGGAGCTAAGTCGCCAGAGTGTAGAAAGCATGGTCATTGTTCAGAATAGACTGTCATCTCTTACATAGAAACATAGAAACATAGAAACTAGGAGCAGGAGTAGGCCATTCGGCCCGTCGAGCCTGCTCCACCATTCAATACGATCATGGCTGATCATTCAAATCCAGTACCCTGTCCCTGCTTTCCCACACAGAATCCCCATCGAGCCTGCACCGACACATATCCCACCCTAGCCCCGCAACCCCACGTATTTAATTCCCCCTAACATATCCCATCCTATCCCCGTAACCCCACATATTTAATCCCCCCCTAACACTAAGGGTCAATTTATCATAGCCAAATCAACCTATCCCGCACATTTTTGGACTGTGGGAGGAAACCGGAGCACCCGGAGGAAACCCACGCAGACACGGGGAGAATGTGCAAACTCCACACAGACAGTCACCCGAGGTCAGATTCGAACCCGGGTCCCTGGCGCTGTGAGGCACCAGTGCTAACCACTATGCCACCGTGCCGCCCTCTTGATGAGCGATTGTCAGCTACTGAGCATAGAAACCAGACCTTCATGGAAGTCCTCTGGAGTAGGACTTCCAGTGCAGAAACGGGTCCTCATGGCCCCCCTGAAGTGCAGCAAGGTGCTGTCAAGCCACTTGCTAGCTCTTAAGTGAGGCTGACCCATGAGAGGGATGTTGGTGGCAGACAGCAAGGAAGTGGGGGCTCCTCTCCAAGCGCGCAAACGACCATGCCACTGCAAAGCCCTCGGTCAGAGCCCCACCAGAGTCCTCACCCAACTGAGATGGGCGTCTCATCCCCTGCACAGCCGTAGGAGTATCAGACTGTTGCCGAGCACTTACAGGTTCGCAACCCCAGAGGACGGCTGCCAAAGGTGTCGAGACAGGAGCAGCAAGAAAGTGAGCAAGGGGCCTCCACATCTGCTGAAGCCACAGGGGAAGCACCACGTAGGAGCACGCGTAAGAGGAGGATAATGCACAAGTAGTCACAAGGGTAGTCACTTGGGTGTTATGTTGTGTTTATTTTTGAAATGCCACCAGTTGCTTGTTGTGATAAAAAATTCTGATGGCAAACTGTTGAAGTTGTGGCCTGTGTCATTTCGCAAATGGGACTTCCACATTGAGGGCTTAGAGCGACTTGCAATTGTCAGTATGGTGGTCAGAGTGATAGGAATCCGCAGGTTCTTGTCCATTGTCGATGCTCTGGTAAGAAGGTGCGAGGCAAAAGTGTTTGATTGTACAGGCTAAGCAAATGTGACCAACATCAGTGCGTCCCTTGCATCCCGGGCAGCAATATGGTGGCACTCTGGCGCCTTCTGGCCTGTGCTTCTTCAGGTGGGTGACTAGCAGCTTGGCGCTCCTGTTGATGCTCCTGCTGTTGGTGCTGCTGTTGTTCATGGTTCTGCTGCTGCCGCGGCTGGTCTTCATCTGAATCTGATGTCCAGGAGGAAAGGAATTAAATGGTCGCCATGCTTTTGGTATATGCCTCAGTTGAGGAAGCGCTTAGTCAAGGTGGGGAGAGGGGTTTCCCAGGAGGTCACACTGGAGATGGGTGTTAGGCTCCAAACTTCCACAGCACTGAGTATGCCTGCTAAAAGTTCCCCCAGAACTGAAACAACAAAGTTCTGCCACCTGCAAATGATCATTGGTGAAAACTCCTTTGTAATGGTGGAGCTGCAGCTGGTCGTAAGCAATCCACTTGTGAGGCCGCCAGCATTACCTGGTGTGTTCCAGAGGAGGCGTGAGGGATGGGGGGAATGTCTAAAAATCGGAAAGGCCTCTCAAAATGGGATTATAGAGGCTATTAAGTGGGTGTTAAGGGCCTAAAGGGCCTATCCCGCCTCTTGGAGGCGGGATGGAAAGGGGGTCAGAAAACACGCTTTTGGGAAAATTGCTCGGAGGTGGGATGGAGGTGGGATCGGGCCCGCCCGCCATTTTTGGCGATTTTAACAACTCACACGCCTCCAATCCCGCCTCCTCGGGCCTGGCAAAATCCAGCCCAATGTATTTGTTTAATTTCTCTGCCATTTACTTATTCCCCATTATAATTTCTCCTGTCTCAGCTTGTAAGTGAGGCTGAGAGTTACAAGGATAGCACATTTCAGGAGGTGGTCACCCCGCAGCTTAAGAGTGTGCAGACAGAGAGGGAATGGGTGACTGCCAGACAGAAGAGGAGGACCAGGCAGGTAGTGCAGGAGTCCCTGGAGTGCAACTCGCACTCCAACCAGTATTCTGTTCTGAGTACTGAGTGGGGGCAATGATTCCTCTGGGGAGCGCAGCAAGAGACAAGTCCACGGCACCACGGGTGGCTCAGCTGTGTAAGCATCAACGCAGGCCCCAAGGATTTTGTTTTTGTATCGGACATTTTGAATGACTGTTACTGCTGATTTGACCAACAGCCTGTTTGGAGAAGATGGGAGGGGCCCAGGTGTTCGTGATGGACAGGAGATTCCAGCCAGGCCTACAAACTACGCCATGTTCTTCGCAGCCTTCAACATGTCATCGATGACGACGAACACCTCGCTAACGCCATCCCCATGCCTCCACTACTCGCCTTCAAACAGCCACCTAACCTCAAACAGACCATCGTTCGCAGCAAATTACCCAGCTTTCAGGAGAACAGCGACCACAACACCACACAACCCTGCCACGGCAACCTCTGCAAGACATGCCAGATCATCAACACAGATACCATCATCACACGTGAGGACACCACCCACCAGGTACATGGTACATACTCATGTGACTCGGCCAACGTTGTCTACCTCATACGTTGCAGGAAAGGATGCCCCGGAGCATGGTACATCGGCGAGACCATGCAGACACTGCGACAATGTATGAATGGACACTGCACAACAATCGAGAGGCAGGAGTGTTCCCTTCCAGTCGGGGAACACTTCAGCAGTCAAGGACATTCAGCCTCCGATCTTCGGGTAAGCGTTCTCCAAGGCGGCCTTCGAGACACACGACAACGCAAAATCGTCGAGCAGAAACTGATAGCCAAGTTCCGCACCCATGAGGACGGCCTCAACTGGGATCTTGGGTTCATGTCACGCTACATGTAACCCCACCTGAAGTAGAGTCATCCAGACTCGAGTCGTCGTTGGCTTGTTCTCTCTACACAGATGCGGCCGGACCTGCTGTGATTTCCAGCAAAAAAAAGTTTTTTGTTTTCCATACAGACCCCAGCATCTGCCACATTGACCCCTTGTGACCCCACCTCATTGTCTTTGATGGAATGTTTTCCTGACTGACCTGTTTGGACACCATCCACACCTTTGATTGCCGTGATTATCTTTCTGCCGAGGTGTGAAAAGGGCAGTTGGAAAGATTAACTGTAATCATCTGGCAGTGTTCTCTGACTATATATGCTATGCCTATATACATCTCTTCACTTCACCTGACGAAGGAGCAGCGCTCCGAAAGCTTGTGATTTCAAATAAAGCTGTTGGACCATAACCTGGTGTTGTGCGACTTCTCACATTTATACAAACTAATTATGGGAGAATGTCTGGGCAGACAGAATTTTCTGGGAAGACAATGGGCTGGATTTTGATACTGGGGCGGGTTGGGGTCGTGTCATCCACTTTTCGTGTTATCCACCCGACTGCAATTGGATGTGGGCGATTGATGCAATTTTCACCTAATTGGGCAATTGAGTTCCAGCATGTGGGAACCCATGAACCAATTAGTGTTTTCAGTCTGAAAGTCGCCTCTGATGATGTCATAATTGCTGCTGCATTGAAGGTCTGCAAAGACTGCCTGGCCTTTGCTGTGAGAGGACCTGGATGCAAAATGAACAGCAGCAGCCCTAAGTCTGCTCCCAGATATTTTTACACCACCACTCCCAGATATGTCTCCTCCCCATCCATCCATATATGCATCCCCCCACATATGCATTCCCATAGCCAGCCAGCCAGCCAGCGCTATCCAAATGTGCTCCCGCCAGGTTTCATATTCGTGGTTCAGAACAGGCGTGCTTCACATAGAAAAAGGGTTAAAATCACAAAAGCCTTTCAAAATGGCATTATAGAGGCAATTTAGTGTTTGTTAAGCGCCTTAACAGCCTATCCCACCTCTAACAGGCGGGACGGAGTTGGGACCAGCAGACACGATTTAATTAAAATTGCGTGGAGGCGGGATGGAGGCGGGCTTGTGCCCGCCCGCCAGTTTTCGCAATTTTAACCCCCTACACGCCTCCAAACCCACCTCCACGGGTCAATGAAAATCCAGCCCAATGGGTCTGAGTAGGTGACTCACAGTAACGAGCAGCTAGATGAGATAGCCCCGAAAGGCGGGAACTGGACAAAAGAGGGCCATTGTAAATTAATAGGAAGCCACTTAACTCAGGACCAGGTGAGAAGTGCGGCCCATCATCTGCCATTAACACCAGCACCTAGATGGGATAGCCCCGAAAGGCGGGAAACCAGACAAAGAAGACAAAGAAGGGTGATTAAAAAGACATCACTGCAACTACACAGACCGGAATGAACTTTTAGGATATAGAGAGGCAGCTTTACCATTTCTCTCTCTCTCTCTCGCTTGCTCTAAACCACGACGTGCGACAAGAGCCTTGCCTTGCTCTTCGACTTTAGGAACGAACCTCGAAACTGGGACTTACTGCATTGGCGATACGGAACCAGGAGACACGTTCTACACGGGAGCAGCGAGCAAGAAAACGACAATCGGGGTGAATATTGTCCAAGCCCACGCATCCTTAAGACCACCGGTACTGTGTGAGGGGGTGTTGTGTGTCCCAACCAATCCAGAGGGGTTTAGTGGGGAGGTTCTGTGTGTATTTTATACTCTGTATAGCAACACAGTGTGATTTTAGGCGTATTAATACAAGACAGGGGCCTGTTCGACGGGCCAAGTTGTATTGTTGTACTGTTTGTTTTACGCCACCAGGCATTTTACATACTGGAGGCGGGTATGTGTGTTAACCTTATTAAACACCGTACGGTTGAGTCTGAAAAGCTTGTCTGTGTCCCAATCCTGTTCACCGTAATTCCTGTCATATAGAACTAAGTAGGAGAGGTGATTCGAACCACCAAGGCAAGCCACCTACAGCTGCACCGGGGGGCGGGGAGGGGGGTGGGGGTGAGGAAAAAGAGTGGAAGAGCAATAGTTGTAGGGGATTTGATAGTTAGGGGAACAGATAGGTGTTTATGCGGCCGCAGATGTGACTCCAGGATGGTATGTTGCCTCCCTGGTGCCAGGGTCAAGGATGTCACTGAGTGGCTGCAGGACACTCTGAGGGGGAAGGGTGAACAGCCAGAGGTTGTTGTCCATATCGGTACCAACGACTTAGGCAGAAAGAGGGATGAGGTCCTGCAGGCAGAGTTTTTAGGGAGCTAGGAGAGAGATTCAAAAGCAGGACCTCAAAGATAGTAATCTCCGGATTACTCCCGGTGTCACGTGCTACTGAGTACAGGAAAAGGAGGATAGAACAGGTGAATGCGTGGCTGGAGAGATGCTGCAGGAGGGAGGACTTTAGATTCCTGAGGCATTGGGACCATTTCTGGGGAAGGTGGGACCTGTACAAGCCGGATGGGTTAAACCTCAACAGAGCCAAGACCAATATTCTCGCGGGGAGGTTTGCTAGTGCTGTTGGAGAGGGTTTAAATGAGCTTGGCAGGGGGGTGGGCACCAGCATATAGGAGTAGAAAAGAGGACATAAAAGAAGTGCATAAAAGAGTGAGTGTGTTGGATAGTACTAGAGAAGAAAGTAGTACTAGAGGTGGAAGTAGTACCATATTAGATAGGAGCAGACTAAGAAAGATGACGAAAAATTCAAAAATGGGTTTAGAATGCATGTACGTAAACGCACAAAGTGTGGTAAATAAGTTTGGTGAGCTACAAGCACAATTAGCTGTGTGGCACAGGGGTACAAGGTGTTCAGAAAAGATAGGGAAGGAAAAAAGGGAGGTGGAGTGGCAGTGCTGATTAAGGAAGACATTGTAGTGTTGGAAAGGGAGGATGTTCTTGAGGAGACAAGGACAGAATCCATTTGGTTAGAGTTGAGGAGCAAAAAGGGTATGATCACGCTATTGGGGGTATTCTATAGGCCTCCAAATAGTGAGAGGGAGGTAGAGGAGCAAATCTACAGGGAAACCGCAGAGATATGCAAGAGCTATAGAGTGGTGATATTGGGGGACTTTAATTACCCAAATATCGATTGGGATAATGCTAGGGTAAAGGGAAAGGAGGAGGAAGAATTTCTGAAATGTGTTCAGGAGAATTTCCTTGACCAATATGTTCTTGGCCCAACTAGGAAGGAGGCATTGCTGGATCTGGTGCTGGGGAATGAGGTGGGCCAGGTCGACCAAGTGTCTGTGGGAGAACACTTGGGTACGAGTGATCATCGTATCATAAGATTTAGATTAGCAATGGAGAGGAGCAAGGAACTATCTAGAGTGGAACTTATAAACTGGAATAGGGCTAACTTCAATGGGATATGAAAGGATCTAGCCAGGGTAAAATGTAACCAAAGACTGGCAGGCAAAACTGTAATGGAACAATGGGTGATCTTTAAGAAGGAGATCTTCCAAGCACAGGCTAGGTACATTCCAACAAGAGGGAAGGATAAGGGAAGCAAAGCAAGGGCTCCTTGGATGACAAGGGAGATAGAGAAGTTGATGAAACAAAAAAAGAGTTTGTATGATGCAAGTCAGGTGAATTCTTCAAGGGAGAACCAGACCAAATACAATAAGTTGAGAGGGGATGTGAAGATGAAAATAAGATTGACAAAGAGAGAATATGAGAGTAGAATGGTGGTTAACAAAAAATTGGAACCCAAAAATCTTCTACCGACATGTAAACAGTAAGCAGGTAGTGAGAGGCGGGGTGGGGCCTATTCGGAACAAAGAAGGTGGTATATGCTGAGAGGCGCAGGGCAAGGCTAGAATACTCAATGAGTACTTTGTATCGGTGTTTACTAAGGAGGTGGATGCTGACAAAATATTGGTAGAAGTGGAAAAGGTAGAAGCAATGGAAGGAGTGAAAATTGATGGACAGGATGCACTAGAAAGGCCTGGTATGCTTAGAGTGAACAAGTCACCTGGTCCAGATGGCTTGCATCCCAGGTTGCTAAGGGAATTGGGGGAGGTGATAGTGGAAGGGCTTGCCATAATTTTCCAATCTTCCCTAGATGCGGGGGAGGTGCCTGAAGATTGGAAAGTGGCAAATGTGACACCATTGTTCACGAAAGGGTGTAAGGACAATCCTAGTAACTACAGGCTGGTCATTTTAACATCAGTGGTGGGTAAAGTTTTAGAAACAAAAATCAAGGAAAAAATGAACAGACACTTGGAGAGGTTTAAGCTAATTAAGGAGAGCCAACACGAATTTGTAAAAGGCAGATCATGTTTGACTAATCTAATTGAATTTTTTGATGAAGTAACAGGGAGTATTGATGAAGGGAATGCAATGGATGTTGTCTACATGAATTTTAGGAAAGCTTTTGACAAAGTACCACATAGAAGGTTGGTTAACAAAATTGAGGCTCATGGAATAGGTGGGTCAGTGTCAGCTTGGATAAGGAATTGGCTTAAGGACAGAAAACAGCGAGTTGTGGTAAATGGCTGTTTTTCAGACTGGAGGATGGTAGACAGTGGTGTTCCCCAAGGGTCAGTGCTGGGACCACTGCTTTTTTTGATATATATAAATGACCTGGATATTGGAATACAGAGTAGAATTTCTAAATTTGCCGATGACACCAAACTTGGGGGGGGGTGGCGAACAGTGAGGATGATACCAATCGACTGCAACAGGACATAGATAGGCTAGCAGAATGGGCAGACAAGTGGCAGATTGAATTTAATACAGAGAAGTGTGAGGTTATGCATTTTGGCTTAAGAAACAGGGAGAGGCAATATACACTTAATGGCACAGTTTTAAAGAGTGCAGGGACAGAGGGACCTGGGAGTTAATGTGCATAGGTCCCTGAAGGTGGCAGGGCATATTGAGAGAGTGGTTAACAAAGCATATGGGATCTTGGGCTTCATAAATAGAGGTATTGAGTACAAAAGTAGAGAAGTTATGCTGAATCTGTATAAAGCGATGGTTAGGGCACAACTGGAGTATTGCATCCAGTTCTACATACTTCTGGTGCAAGATGGCGTCCAGCACGTCCCATACTAGAAGTGTGCACGGACGGCTCAGACACCATTTCCGACCCAAAACGTCACCCAGAGCACCCAAACAACGGGCGTTACATAATCAAATTTTTAGTCCATTGAGTTTAAAATGAAGTGTTCCCCAGTCAGCAGTCAAGGACATTCAGCCTCCGATCTTCGGGTAAGCATTCTCCAAGGCGGCCTTCGAGACACACGACAATGCAAAATCGTCGAGCAGAAACTGATAGCCAAGTTACGCACCCATGAGGACGGCCTCAACCGGGATCTTGGGTTCATGTCACGCTACATGTAACCCCACCTGACGTAGAGTCATCCAGACTCGAGTCGTCGTTGGCTTGTTCTCTCTACACAGATGCTGTGATTTCCAGCAAAAAAAAGTTCTTTGTTTTCCATACAGACCCCAGCATCTGCCACATTTGACCCCTTGTGACCCCACCTCATTGTCTTTGATGTAATGTTTTCCTGACTGACCTGTTTGGATACCATCCACACCTTTGATTGCCGTGATTATCTCTCTGCCGAGGTGTGATAAAGGGCAGTTAGAAAGATTAACTGTAATCATCTGGCAGTGTTCTCTGACTATATATGCTGTGCCTATATGCATCTCTTCACTTCACCTAACGAAGGAGCAGCGCTCCGAATGCTTGTGATTTCAAATAAAGCTGTTGGAATATAACCTGGTGTTGTGCGACTTCTCACATATATATTAATGACCTGGACTTGGGTATACAAAGCATAATTTCAAAATTTGCAGATGATACGAAACTCAGAAATGTAGTAAACAGTGAGGAGGATGGAATTGTAGAATCATAGAAATTTACAACACAGCAGGAGGCCATTCGGCACATCGTGTCTGCGCTGGTTGAAAAAGAGCTATCCAGCCTAATCCCACTTTCCATTTCTTGGTCCGTAGTCTTGCAGGTTACGGCACTTCAAGTGCATAGCCAAGTACTTTGTAAATGCGATGAGGGTTTCTGCCTCAACCACCCTTCCAGGCAATGAGTTCCAGACCCCCACCACCCTCAATCTTAGTTCTACCTATGTCGTTGGTTCCTACGTGGACCACAACAACTGGATCCTCCCCCTCCCACTCCAAGTTCTTTTCCAGCCACGAGAAGATGTCTTTAACCCTGGCAGGCAACACAGCCTTTGGAACTCCTGGTCGCGGCTGCAGAGAACAGTATCTATCCTCCTGACTATACTGTCCACTACCACTACAACATTCCTTTTTACTCCCCCCACTTGAATGGCCTTCTGTACTATGGTGCTGTGGTCAGTTTGCTCATCCATCCTGCAGATTTTTCCCTCATCCATACAGGTAGCAAAAGCCTCATACCTGTTGGATAAGGGCAAGAGCTGAGGCTCCTCCAGCACTGCACCTGGGGTCCCCTTACCTGCCTGAGCCGCAGTCACACCCTCCTGTCCCTGACCACTAACCAGACCTGTACCATTACCTAGCCTAAGGGGTGTGACTGCTTCCTGGGTCAAAGTGTCCAGATAGATCTCCCCCTCCCTGATGCCCCGCAACGTCTGCACCTCGGACTCTAGTTCAACAGCTCTACACTGAAGTTCCGCGAGATGCAGGCACTCCACAAACTCCCACATGTTGCAGTTACGGCACACCACCTGCCCTGCCATCCCTATAACACCTTGTTGTATTTATTTAATTAATTAAAGTTTTATGTATTTAATTACTTAGCTTCTAGTTTAGTTTTTGTAACTAATTACTAGATCTAGTTTAAGTTATAGGTAGATTACATTAAATATTTTCCTGTAACACAAAGCACTGCAAGTACAGGAGGCAAAAAGCAACACCTCGTTCCCCCCCCGCTCCGAATTCTCACTCTCTAAATTCCCAACTTTAATGCTCTGTTTAGAAGCACTCGGTATAAGACCACTCTTTGCAGACCACTCTCGCTTCACATTTATTAATATTGAACAGTTCTGTGCTCGTAGATCACAGTAAATAATGTTCAGCAGTCTCCTCATCAAAGTCAAATAGGCTGCTCTCAGAATTTTTCCGTTGTGGATAATGTCTCATTCAGTCTTCTTTTCTCCAACTGCAGCAAGTTTACCTTTGTAAGACTCTCCCCATGATTCTCTAGTCTTGCACTCTCACCTGTGATCAATGTTCCCACTAAACTGAGCGGCCGCATGGCTGCGCTGTCATCTGCAAGGTCCTGCGCAGGCCGCTCACCTGCTTTATATTGTACATACCGCGCATGAGCAAAAGTGTGAATACGCCGTTCAGTGGGGGAGGCAGGCCATGCAGGAGGCAGTGCTGCTTATGGGGGACGTTGCCTGTGAGTCACAAGAACAGGTATTCCAGCCCCCACTCCAGGGCTTGAGCACAGGATCAAGGTTAACACTTAGACACAGTACGGCGGGAGTACTGCATTGTTGGAGGCGCTTTCTTTCAAATTAGAAATTTAATCAAGGTCCTATCTGCCTTTTCTGGTAGATATACAATATTCCATTTCACCAATAAAAGAAGAGCAGAGTTCTCGCAGTGTCCTGCCCAACATTTATCCCTCAACCAGCACCACTGAAACAAATAAACTGGTTTTTATCTCATTGCTGCTTTTGGGACCTTGCTTTGTGCAAGTTGGCTGCTGCGTTTGCCTCCAAAACAACAACGACTACATTTAAAAAGTAAAACATTGGCCATGAAATCCTTTGGGATATCTTGAGGATGTGAATGGTGAGATATAAATGCCAGTTCTTTCATTCTTAAAGCGGAGCTCTTGTACTACAAACATGCTGTCACTCTTTTCTCAACCCTTTAAAATGCATCAATGGTGTTTTGAAGATAGGGTACCCAAAACAGCATAGCTATTATTAATAAAACTGGTAGATTAAAATTTTGGCCAGTGCTTAGTGCAAGTTAGTCTGTAAAAAAAAACTTACAACAGACTAAAAAGTAGATATAAATAATCTAGACTAAGATATGGCAGAGCAGGTTGTGTGTCTGGACTGCAGTGTGTGTGAGTTTGTGGACAGTGAGACTGTCCTGAGCGAACACGTCTGCAGTAGATGTCTCTGTCTCAAATCACTCCGGCTTAGAGTCATTGAGCTGGAGTGCGACTTGGAGACACTCCGACATATAAGGGAGGGAAAGGAGTATTTGGACAGTTTGCTCCAGACCTCAGTCACACCTCATAGAGAGGTGCAGTATCAGAATGGGGTTGGTGTGACTGGTAGTGTACAGAGTAAGGGGAACCCAGGTAAGATAGAGAATGAGGATCCACAAAAACGGATCCATCCAACAGGCACAATGTACTTGCTACCTGTGAGGATAAAGATAAAGACTGTCGGAAGGAAGCCAGAATGCTGACCATGGCACATTGGAGCAGGAGGCTATCCTAAGGTGGGAGGAGGAGGAGGAGGGGAAGTGTAAAGTGGTAGTTGAAAGGGACTCAATAACTAGGGGGACTGATAGCATCCTTTGTATACAGGATCGAGAGTCCCACATGGTCTATTGCTTACCTGGTGCCAGGGTAAGGGACATCTCGAACCGGCTTGAAAAGATATTGGAAAGTAGAGGGAGGATCCAGTCATTGTGGTCCATGTTGGGACCAACAACATAGGGAAGAGTAGGCAAGATGTCCTGTTTGGAGAATACCAAGAACTAGGAGCTAAATTAAAGAACAGGACCTCAAGGGTTATAATCTCTGGATTATTACCTGAGCCATGTGCAAATTGGCGTAAAGATAAGCAAATTAGGGAGGTGACCACGTGGCTGAAGGAGTGATGTGGGAAAGAGGGGTTCCAATTCATGGGACACTGGCAGCTGTACTGGGACAGGAAGGAACTGTACCATTGGGACGGGTTCCACCTGAACCGGGCTGAGACCAGGGTCCTAGCAGAAAGGATAAATAGGGCGATCACGAGGACTTTAAACTAATAAATGTGGGTGGAGGGCTCAGGTGGGAAAGGAAGTATCAATAATAGTTCTAAAACAAATGAAAGGAAAGAGAATAGAGTAATAGTCAGAAATTGTGCTTTAGGCACTACAGGTAAAGGGAAAACTGAAGATATAAAGTTATTAAACCAGGAGAGAGAACATAAGAACATAAGAAATAGGAGCAGGAGTAGACCAATCGGCCCCTCGAGCCTGCTCCGCCATTCAATGAGATCATGGCTGATCTGATCCAACCTCAACTCTAAAGAACACAAGAAGTAGGAGCAGGACCAGGCCACTCGGCCCCTGGGCCCGCTCCGCCACCCACAGGGTCTTCACCGATCCGAACTCAAACTCATGTCCAATTTCCAGCCCGCTCCCCGTAACCCCTAATTCCCTTTACTTCTAGGAAACAGTCTATTTCTGTTTTAAATTTATTTAATGAAGTAGCTTCCACAGCTTCCTGGGGTAGCAAATTCCACAGACCCACTACCCTCTGAGTGAAAAAGTTTCTCCTCATCTCAGTTTTGAAAGAGCAGCCCCTTATTCTAAGATTATGTCCCCTAGTTCTAGTTTCACCCATCATTGAGAACATCCTCACCGCGTCCACCCGATCAAGCCCCTTCACAATCTTATATGTTTCAATAAGATCGCCTCTCATTCTTCTGAACTCCAATGAGTAGAGTCCTAATCTACTCAACCTCTCCTCGTATGTCCACCCCCTCATCCCAGGATTAACCGAGTGAACCTTCTTTGTACTGCCTCGAGAGCAAGTATGTCTTTTCTTAAGTACGGACACCAAAACTGTATGCAGTACTCCAGGTGCGGTCTCACCAATACCCTATACAACTGCAACAATACCTCCCAGTTTTTATATTCTATCCCCCTAGCAATAAAAGCCAACATTCCATTGGCTTTCTTGATCACCTGCTGCACCTGAAATAAGAAATGTGTGAGTAAAACATTAGAGCAGTGGGACAGGTTAGGGTGGGTGGTCCAAATAAGCGTCCTTTGTACAAACGCATGGAGTTTAAGGAATAAATGGAATGAATTGCAGGCGCAAATTCAACTTGGAGGGTATGGCATGGTGGCCATTACTGAGACATGGCTGTAGACGGTTTGGACTGGGTACTAAATATACCAGGTTATAAGGTCTACAGGAAAGATAGGGAAAATGGTAGAGGGGGAGGAGTAGCCTTAGTGATTAAGGATGAAATCACTTCAATGATTAGAGAGGATGTAATGAGAGGTAAGCAGGCAGTGGAGACTTTACGGGTAGAATTAAGAAATAGAAAAGTATTTAAGACTGATGAGGGAGTTGTGTATAGGCCCCCTGGTAGCAGCTGTGAAGTGGTAGAATGTATAAATGCAGAGAATGGGCGAGCATGTAGCAAAGGCAGTGTGGATTTAATGGGGGATTTTAACTTTCATATAGATTGGGATAAGGAGATTAGTCATTTCAGAAAGGCAGTGAATTTCTTGAGTGTGTTCAGGATAGTTTTCTGCAACAATATGTCCTAGAACCAACAAGGGGTCAGGTCATATTAGATTTAGTAATGAATAATGAGCCACATTTAGTTAACAGCCTAACATTTGAACATTTGTCTAATAACGATCATAATATGATCAAGTTCAACGTAGTGTTTGAAAGGGAGAAATGCGAAACTACTAAAATTCTAGATTTAGGTAAGGCTGGCTTCGATGCCATGAGACAGAGACTGTCCACAGTAAACTGGGCAAATCTGTTAATGGGTAAAATAACAGAAGATCAGTGGGAGGTGTTCAAAGAAAGAATTTAATGTGATACAGAACCAATTTATACCCCTAAGGGGCAAGAGATCTACTTGCCAAAAAAAAAAGCCACGGATGACTAAAGAGGTAAGGGACAGCAAAAAACTAAAAGAAAAAGCATACAAAAATGCAAAAAATAGCACTGATCCTGGAAACTGGGAGAGATGCAAAGAATAGAAAAGGGTGACAAAACAGATAGTAAGAGTTATGAAAAGGGAATATGTAAAGAAACTTGCAAGGGATATCAAAATCAACACAAAATGTTTTTATAATTATATTAGGAAAAAGAGGGTGGTCAGGAGCAATGTTGGCCCCTTGAAAACTGATAATGGTGATATTGTCAATGACAATGGGGAAATGGCGGACAAGTTGAATAATTACTTTGTGTCATTATTCACAGTTGAAGAAGAGGATGGCATGCCGGATATCCCAAGGAAACTAATATTGAATCAGGGACAGGGACTCAATAAAATTAACATAAGCAAGATAACAGTAATGAAGAAAATAATGGCACTAAAGAGTGACAAATCCCCAGGACCAGATAGTTTCCAACCCAGCATTTTAAAGGAAGTAGGTGAGAACATTGCAGATACCCTAACTATAATCTTCCAAAGTTCTCTCGATTCGGGAACTGTTCCTTTAGATTGGAAAATTATGCATGTCACTCTGCTATTTAAGAAATGTTGAGAGAGGGAAACCAGGGAATTCTAGACCAGTTAGCCTAACATTTGTTGTCAGGAAATTACTAGAGTCGATAATTAAGGATAATAGAGTGACTGAACACCTTGAAAATTTTCAGCTGATCGGAGAGAGCCAGCATGGATTTGTAAAGGTTAGGTCATGCCTGACGAACCTGACTGCATTTTGAAGAGGTGACTAAAGTAGTGGACAGTGGTCTATGGATGTTATTTATATGGAATTCCAGAAGGCATTTAATAAAGTGCTTCATAAGAGACTGTTAGCTGAAGTTGAAGCTCATGGAATTGTAGGCAAATTATTGATCTGGTTAGGTAATTGGCTGAGCGGCAGGAGACAGAGAGTAGGGATAATGGGTAGGTACTCTAATTGGCAGGATGTGACTAGTGGTGTCCCACAGGAATCTTTGTTGGGGCACCATATTTATTAATGACTTAGATGAAGGGATAGAAAGCCACATATCCAAGTTTTCTGATGACAGAAAGATAGGCGGCATTGTAAGCAGTGTAGGTGGAAGCATAAAATTACAAAGAGAGTAAGTGAATGGGCAAAACTGTGGCAAATGGATTTCAATGTAGGCAAATGTGAGGCCATTCACTTTGGACCTAAAATGGATTGATCAGAGTACTTTTTAAATAATGAAAAGCTAGAAACAGTGGAGGTCCAAAGAGACTTGGGGGTCCAGGTACATAGATCATTAAAATGTCATGAACAGGTACAGAAAATAATCAAAGAGGTGAATGGAATGCTGGCCTTTATATCTAGAGGACTAGAATACAAGGGGGTAGAAGTTATGCTGCCTCTATACAAAGCCCTGGTTAGACCACACCTGGAGTACTGTGAGCAGTTCTGGGCACCACACCTTAGGAAGGATATATTGGCCTCGGAGGGAGTGCAGCGTAGATTTATCAGAATGATACCTGGACTCCAAGGGTTAAATAACAAGGGCAGATTACACAAACTAGGGTTATATTACCTGGAACTTAGAAGGTTGAGGGGTGATTTGATTGAAGTTTTCACGATATTAAGGGGAACTGATAGGATAGATATAGAGAAACTATTTTGACTGGTTGGGGAGTCTAGGACTAGTGGGCAAAGTCTAAAAATTGGTGCCAGGCCTTGCAGGAGTGAAGTTAGGAAACACTTCGACACGCAAAGGATGGTTTAAGTTTGGAACTCCCTTCTGCAAATGGCAATTGATGTCAGTTCAATTGTTCGTTTTAAATCTGAGATTGATGGATTTTTGTTGACCAAAGTTATTAAGGGATATGGGGCAAAGGTGGGTATATCGAGTTAGGTCGCAGATCAGCCATGATCTCATTGACTGGCGGAACAGGCTCGAGGACTTACTCCTGTTCCTATGTTCCTAAGTCCTATCACCTGTAAATGCTTCATTTGTATTTTTCAATATTAATTGTGACCACAGCTGTTATATTTCTAATTGACTGTGACTTCTGTAAGTGGCGCTGTTGTAAGCATAACTGCTGAAACAGTAAAAACAAGGATTCATCTCAATAAGAGCAATGTTACAACTAAACGGCAGAATTGCTGAAATGCGGAAATGAAATTGTAAGACAATATAAGATACTGTAGTAGCATAATGATAAGACATGATAATGAACATTGTTCAGACCCCCTAATCTCAAGGACAGACGCATAAGCAGAGTGGCGAAAAACATCTCATATGCTAGAAAATAACATTTCCTTATTTGGTAATATCTCAAGCTACCCCTTGCAGAGTTCTCCAAGAGTTGGAGGGTTGGAGGAGGTTACAGAGATAGGGAGGCATTGGGGATGATGAGTGTGTGAATTTTGGTGTAGGTTAGGATACAGGCAGCAGAGTTTTGGATGAGATAAAGATTATGGCGGGGGTGTGGTGTAAGATGGAAGGCCGACCAATAGAACATTGGAACAGTCGCATCTCCAGTTAAAAAAAGCATAGTTCAATGTTTTGGCAGCAGATGGCTGAGGCAAGGATGGAGATGGGTGCTGTTACGGAGGTGGATGTAAGTGGTCTTTCAAATGGAGAGGATGTGGGGTTGGAAGCTCCGCTTAGGGTCAAAAGTAGCAAACAGTTGTCTTCAACCTGAGACAGTGGTCAGGGAGGGGAATGGAATTGATGGCAAGGGTACGGAGCCAACAACGATGACGAGAGACTGGACAGGCTGGGGTTGTTTTCCTTAGAGCAGAAAAGGCTGAGGGGGGATCTGATTGAGGTGTACAAAATTATGAGGGGCATAGATAGGGTAGATAGAAAGGAACTTTTCCCCTTAGTAGAGGGGTCAATAACCAGGGGGCATAGTTTCAAGGTAAGGGGCAGGAGGTTTAGAGGGGATTTGAGGAAAAACTTTTGCACCCAGTGGATGGTTGGAATCTGGAACTCACTGCCTGAAAGGGTGGTAGAGGCAGGAACCCTCACAACATTCAAGAAGCATTTAGATGAGCACTTGAAACACCATAGCATACAAGGCTACGGACCAAGTGCTGGAAAATGGGATTAGAATAGACAGGGCTGGATGGCCGGCGTGGACATGATAGGCCGAAGGGCCTCTTTCTGTGCTGTATAACTCTATGACTCTATGATGGCTTTGGTGTTCCCAATATTTAACTGTAGGAAATTACGCCTCATTCAGGTGGTGGACAGGTAGAGCTGGGTGTCCTCAGCATATATATGGAAACTGAAGCTACGTATTTGGATGATACCAACGAGGGGTAGCATGTAGATGAGGAATAAGTGGAATAGGAAAGCTCCTTGGGGGAGTCCAAAGGTAAAAGTGCAGGGGTGAGAAGAGAAATCATTGCTTGCGATGCTTTGGCTACAATTGACTAGACAAGAATGGAACCAAACAAAGGCATTCCCACACAGCTGGACAATGGTGAAGAGGAGCTGAAGGAGAATGGTGTAGTCAACAATGTCAAAGGCTGCGGAGAAGTTGAGAAGGATGAAGAGAAGTAGTCCATCGTGGTCACAATCACAGAGGATGGCATTTGTGACCTTAATTAGGGTCATTTCAGTGCTGTGGCAGGAGTGGAAACCTGATTGGCAAGATTCAAGCATAGAGTTGCATAAGATGGGCAAAGATTTGGGAAGTGACAACATGTTCAAGGACTTTCGAGAAGAAAGAGAGGTTGGAGATGGGATGGTACTTTGCAAGAAAAGAGGGGTTGATGGTGAGTTTTTGAGGTGGGTTGTCAGCAGTTTAGTGGGAATGACGTAGAGAGAGACTGATGTGGTTCTCATGGACAAGTTGCTCTCTGAGAAGGCACGAGGGGAGATAGGAGAGAAACTAAAGAAAGAGGTGAGTTCAGGGCTAGGGCAAGGGGTATCCTTGGGGGAAGTTTGACTTGGTGGGCAAGGAGAAAGGGGGATGTGGCAGAGGCAGGTGAATGGATGCTCTCAATCCTGGTGAAAAAGAAGTCCATGAGCTCCTTGTACTTGGTTTTGGAGGTGAGGATGGAGAGGGCAGGGGTGAGGAGTTTAAGGAGATGGTTTGTAGTGGAGAAAAGAAGCTGCATCTTTGCATTCCAGGATGATCCTAAAGTAATCATTGTTTTTGGCAGGAGAGAGCAAGGCCCGATCATGCTTGATATGGTCATGTCCGACCTGGTGATGGATGGCTAACTCAGTTGTGAGTCAGATACATTCAAGTCTGCGTCCCCTGGACTTGAGGGAATGAAGATGGGGCCATACCAGGGGAAACAACCAAGGTGGGAGAGAGTAAGGGATTTACTTGGAACAATGGAATCAAAGATTGACGTGAGGGAGTAATTGAGCAGATTAACAGTTGTAGAAGGATCATGGCTAATGGAGGACTAAAGGCTGGACAGTTGGGAATTGCAAAGTGCAGTTATAAGTGACTTGGGGAAGAGTTCTTTCCAAGTCATAAGTAAGACTGTATACAGCCTCTCTGACATAGAACCATAGAAGCAGAAGTGCCTTTTAGATGCACATAACTCCCGGGCCAGATCCGTCCTGATCTGCGATCAGTTGGTATAATCTATTGACAGTTTAATTTCTAAAACACAATTGGCCGTTACAGTGTCGAAACATATTCATTCCATTGATTTCAATTGAATGAAAATAAGGCGGGTTCTATGAAGGGCAGGCAATCCACTCAAACAGATCACTGTCCAGACAGTGAAGACACAAGACCCCATGCTCTTGTGTTCTCAGCGGCCATCTTTGTTTATTATTCTCAAATTCTGATCTATCCGAGCAATGAACATCACATCAGTGCAGAAAGGAAAACGTAGCTAAATGGGTGTAAAAAGCAACAGTAGGTAAAATAAAAAGAAAAAATTACCTCTGTCCTTACTCAGTCCTGGAATAATAGCCTGGTCTCTGATGCCAGGGCAGAATAGGAACTTAAACATAAGGTATAAAGGTTAAAAAATGTTGTTGGGCATGACTGCTTATATTGCTGTACATGTGACAGTTCAGATTAGCTCAAGATGAATTCTCAAAATCACATTACCAATTAACACAGCAAAATGTGTAAATCAGTACTTATATTCAACATTAAATAAAATGTCAAGCTAGTGTCAAAACTTAGTTGCACATCTTTAACAGTTTAAATTTATAAATAACTTAAATTGTTTCAAATAAAAAACGGAAAAGCAACAAACATCGTTATTTTTCTGTAGAGATGATAATCAGTTTGAAGATCAACAACAACAACAACTTGTATTTATATAGCACCTTTAACGTAGTAAAACATCCCAAGGCGCTTCACAGGAGTATTATAAGATAAAAAATTTGACACTGAGCCACATAAGGAGAAATTAGGGCAGGTGACCAAATGCTTGGTCAATGAGGTAGGTTTTTAAGGAGCATCTTAAAGGAGGAAAGAGAGGTAGAGAGGCGGAGAGGTTTAGGCAGGGAATTCCAGAGCTTAGGGCCAAGGCAACAGAAGGCACAGCCACCAATGGTTGAGCGATTATAATCAGGGATGCTCAAGAGGGCAGAATTACAGGAGCGCAGATATCTCAGGGGTTGTGGGGCTGAAGGAGGTTACAGAGATAGGGAGGGATCAGGCCATGGAGAGATTTGAAAACAAGGATGAGAATTTTGAAATCGAGGCGCTGCTTAACCGGAGCCAATGTAGGTCAGCGAGCACAGGGGTGATGGGCGAACGGGACTTGGTGCGGGTTAGGACATGGGCAGCCGAGTTTTGGATGACCTCAAGTTTACGTAGGGTAGAATGTGCGAGGCCAATCAGGGGTGCATTGGAATAGTCAAGTCTAGAGGTAACAAAGGCATGGATGAAGGTTTCAGCAGCGGTTGAACTGAGGCAAGGGCGGAGACGGGCGATGTTATGGAGGTAGAAATACGTGGTCTTAGTTATGCTGTGGATATGTGGTCGGAAGCTCATTTCAGGGTCACAAATGACACCAAGGGTCCAAACAGTGTGGTTCAGCCTCAGACAGATGTTAGGGAGAGATCAATGTGTGCACACTGCTATCTTCAACAACAGTTACTTCATTCTATCAATGATCATATTTTGTCAAACAGCTTTAAACTTTAATGAAAAATTAAAATAAATCAGCAGCAGGTGTTGCAGCAACTCATATGGCAGACTTTCAACAGAGCTTGTTCTAGGAACTTTGCCTGTGACCACAAATTACATCCTTGTGACTGTGACAAAGGTAAACTATCCCCCCTTGTCCTTCTTGTCTTGTCTGCAGCCTTTGACACGGTTGACCACGCCATCCTTCTCCAACTCCTCTCCACCGTCGTCCAGCTGGGTGGGACTGCACTCACCTGGTTCCATTCTTATCTAGCTAATCGTAGCCAGAGAATCACCTCCAATGGCTTCTCTTCCTGCTCCTGCATCGTTACCTCTGGTGTCCCCCAAGGATCTATCCTTGCCCCCTCCTATTTCTCATCTACATGTTGCCCCTTGGCGACATTATCCGAAAACACAGCCTCAGTTTCCACATGTATGCTGATGACACCCAGCTCTACCTCACTACCTCTTCTCTGAACCCCTCCACGGTGTCTAAGTTGTCAGACTGCTTGTCTGACATACAGTTCTGGATGAGCAGAAATTTTCACTAATTAAATAGCAGGAAGACCGAAGCCATTGTTTTCGGGCCCCACCACAAACTTTGTTCCCTAGCTACTGACTCCGTCCCTCTCCCTAACATCTGTCTGAGGTTGAACCACACTGTTCGCAACCTTGGTGTCATATTTGACCCTGAAATAAGCTTCCGATCACATATTCGCGGCATAATTAAGACCGTTGGTGGCCGTGTCTTCAGCTGCCAAGACCCTCTGCTCTGGAATTCCCTCCTCAACCTCTCCGCCTCTCTACCTCTCTTTCTTCCTTTAAGACGCTCCTTAAAACCTACCTCTTTGACCAAGCTTTTGGTCATCTGCCCTAATTTATCCTTATGTGGCTCGGTGTCAAATCTTTTGTCTTATAACACGCCTGTGAAGCACCTTGGGATGTTTTACTATGTTAAAGGTGCTATATGAATACAAGTTGTTGTTGTTGATGCTAATAAGACTTTTCAGTGAAACCTTCAAACAGTTGCCCACAGTATTGGCTGCCAACTGCGATTCCTCAACTTTCAACAGGAATTTGCCTATCAACCAGTGTGTTCATGCTTGTATGTGCATAATACCCAAAGTTCTTTTAAAGGAGCGCAGTGAGCGCACTGAGAGTCGCAGTACATCCTGTACACCATCTTTCTCCATGAGTTCAGAAAGTGTTCTATTTCCCTGCACCCTTCTTCTATGGGATGAATAATTATCACCTGACTAACCAAACAGTGGTTTGAATAATCAAGTCACTTTCAATAAACTACACTTTACAGCAAACCTAATTGTATTTTTTTTAATGTTTTAAAGGTGCACTTTTTATCAGCTCACACATTTGAAATACAGTTTACATTACATAGGATTACATAGAATATACGGCACAGAAACAGGCCATTCGACCCAACCAGTCCATGCCGCCATTTATGCTCCACACGAGCCTCCTCCTGTCTTTCTTCATCTAAATCTATCAGCATAACCCTCTATTCCCTTTTCCCTCATATGCTTGTCTAGCCTCCCCTTAAATGCATCTATACTATTCACCTCAACCACTCCCTGTGGTAGTGAGTTCCACATTCTCACCACTCCTTGGGTAAAGAAGTTTCTTCTGAATTCCCTATTGGATTTCTTGGTGACTATCTTATATTGATGGTTATGCTCTTCCCCACAAGTGGAAACATTCTCTCTGTATCCACTTTATCAAAATTTTTCAGACGTCTATTAGGTCACACCTCAGCTGTCTTTTTTCAAGAGAAAGGAGGCCCAGCCTGTTCATCCTTTCTTGACCTGTATACCCTCTCATTTCTGGTATCATCCTTGTAAATCTTCTCTGCACCCTCTCCAGTGCCTCTATATCCTTTTTATAATATGGTGATCAGAACTGTACGCAGTACTCTAAGCGTGGTCTAACCAAGGTTCGATACAGGTTTAGCATAACTTCCCCACTTTTCAATTCTATCGACCTAGAAATAAACCCTAGTGCTTGGTTTGCTTTTTTTATGGCCTTGCTAACCTGCGTCGCAACCTTTAGTGATTTGTGTATTTGTACTACTAGATCCCTTTGTTCCTCCACCCCACCTAGACTTGCACCCTCCAAGTGATAAGTGACCTCCCTATTCTTCCTACCAAAATGTAATAATTCATATTTATCTGTGTTGAACTTCATTTGCCAATTATATGCCCATTCTGCAAGTTTATTAATGTCCTCCTGTAACTTGTTGCAATCCTCCTCAGTATTGACTATCCCCCCCAATTTGGTGTCTTCCGCAAATTTAGAAATTGTGTTTTCGATTCCAAAGTCTAAATCGTTAATGTAAATTGTGAACAGCAGTGGTCCCAGCACTGATCCTTGTGGAACACCACTACCCACCTTCTGCCACTCTGAATAGCTACCCTTTACCCCTACTCTCTGCTTTCTGTCCTGAAGCCAGCCAGCAATCCATTCTGCTACTTGTCTCCTGACTCCGCATTCTCTGACCTTGTTCATCAGTCTATTATGGGGTACCTTATCGAAGGCCTTTTGAAAATCCAGATAAATTACATCTACTGTTTAACACTTGATAAACTCACATCTGGTCCAAGCAAGGAAATCCAGTGTACTGAATCATGTCCTGTTCCAAGCAGACTTAACAGAATTTTTTTATGATTTCAAATAATTTGTAATGGTTGACATGTTAAAAAAGTCAAATCTACAGCTGTCTTACCAAGATAGCAGCATTCATAACTCTGATTATACTTTGCTAATACATGTATTTTACGTAAGTGCTGTCACTTACATTGTTTAGACTGCATTCCTAAATGACTGATTAGTCTATAGTACAAAAACTTGCAAATTGAACTTTTTTTGTTCAATTTCTAGAAATCTTTATACAAGCTTTTCTTTGGAAAATTGGCATGAAAAATCAACTGCGCACATTCCAGTCACTGTTAGCGAAACGGTACTAAGATTTTGGCACATGTTAACTCACAGCAATGAGTGGGTTAGGATTTTAAGTTGAACATGGGACGTAAGAAAAGTTAATAGATTTAGGGGTAAAAATTCACTTGGTTGCGCCACCCGTTAGCGCCTTAAGAGGGCGCTAATGGGGCGCAAAGCTGCTAACGCCCGGGCGCAGCGATGTTTGCGCCGCTCGAGAACTTAACTTGAGATTGTGCGGCGGCGCTAAAACTTACCGCTGCGACCACCTGCGCGCGCAGATTGTGACGTCATTCCATGGTGCAACGCCCTTGGGGCGCCCCGTAGCGGAAATTGAGTGGCGCCCCCTGCCTTACCGCCTGGCGCTTCCAACGACCAGAAGACTGGAACGCTATCAATCGCTGTGGGGCTGGGGGGGGGGCGCTATTTAAAGGGGGCCTCTTCCTGTCTTTTATTGTTGGTGGCATTTTTGAACTACGCATATTGAGAGAGAGAGGGAGAGACTTCTGGAGATATTCAATGTTGTGTGAAGGAGTTTTGGGTACTGAGCAGCACTTTGCAGGTTCATTTTGATTTGCCATTCCTTGTATCGATTTAGCAGAGACCGTGGGAGCTGCACTCTGAGCTCTTTGCCTGGTGCTCTCCATTGTTCTTTCCAGCACATTTCATGTGCAAGTCTCTCCAGGCCGAGATTCAAGGCAGCAATGAACAGGATGTGGATGGAAAGCAAGATTAACCATCCCCTTTAAGAACTGGCCCGTGCCATTGTGTGTGTGTTCCATTGCTGACTGACATTACATGAGCTTCGCCAGCGCTCCGAGTTAGCGCCTCACTGCTCGGCCTTTGCGCCTTAAGAGAGGTGTGCAGCGCCTGCTTTAGCGCTCCACTCACCTCCCGGGGCGGTAAAAGTGAAGTTTCCCATCAGTGCCGATAATTAGCGCCAGGCGCTAATATTTGTGTCCGGACGATATTTGCGACCCAAATGGGGCGCGACCTAATTTCTACCCCTTACTTTATAATGAGCAGTTTGTTTTTAAATATATAAATAAAAAGGATTCCCTACCCTTATTTGCTGCAGCGTTGGCAGGAAACTTTTAATCCCAATGAGAGTGAAATTAATTCTATATTAGTACAAATGAAAGAAAAGAAAGAAATATTTAATATTTCAAAAAATATCAATGATGGATAGAAAATTGGACATGATACAATCTACAGCAATTTGACAAACAAACAAGTGACAGTACATTACGAATGCATATAAATGGGAAAACCTTTACCAGAATGGACCCTTGGAAAAACATAGAAGATAGGAGCAGGAGTAGGCCATTCAGCCCCTCGAGCCTGCTCCGCCATTCAATGCGATCATGGCTGATCATCCAAATTCAGTACCCTGTCCCTGCATTTATAGAATTAGAGGGCTAGAAATTCATTATAGCCAAGGAATGGGCTGTGTCAGTAGAAAAGTTGGAGAATTAGCGCCAGGCGCTAATGCTTTAGACTGCACGCAAAATTCGTGCTCCCTGCTCAAAAAAATGATTGGAGTCCTAATTCAAGTCTTTAAGCCCAAAATCAATGGCGTTACACTCAAAGGGTGGACCAATATCAGGTGCAGTATAATCGCAAGTCATGATTGCCACCAGCTTTTTTCAGTACTTAAAGGGGAGGGTCATTGATGCTGCAGAACCTCATTCTCAGCATTGCTGGCTGTGCAGCTGCCTCAGCAAGCAGAAGCAGAAGCAGGACAAGGAGAAGTAGCCTGAGGACTACGCCCCAGGGAGAGAACCCGCAGATACTGCGATGAAGCATTGGAGGCATTGGTTTTCACTGTGGAGAGACGGTGGGCGGTGCTCTCCCCAGCAAGTGGCAGGAGGCCCTCGCCACAAGTCTTCCGCACTATGTGGAGGGAGGTAGCGCAGCACATCTCAAGCACCACTGTGGTCCCCAGGGCCCACACACAATGCAGAAAGAAATTTAACAACCTCAGTCGGGTGGTCATGGTGAGTCAATGCTTCAACAAGTGCTACATACCACCATCTGAACCACAGTCTGCACACACTGCCCAAAGCACCACATCCCCCGTACTCACCACCAACAATCTCCACCTACCAACACTCACATTCACATCTCACACCTTGCACACAATTACAGCTATTCAACTATGGGAAGCACATCACCCAAACACATTGCTCCACACTCACTCACACACTTCCCTTTCTCTTGCAGGCCAAGGTGGCTCATAACAGGAGGGAGCAGGAGCGCACAGGCGGGGGACAAGCTGACACCCAACCGCTGTCTGCGCTGGAGAATAGAGTGCTGCAGATTATTGGATGCCAGGTGGTGGGCGCCATGGCCACCAGAAATGTTGACCCCCCTTGGGGACAACAATGATATGTTCATCCCTACTCCTTCTTCTCACATCCTACTTCCTCCTCACCCCACAAGCCTTTCACACTTTCCAGCTAATCATGATGTATGCATGCATTTCCCCCTTCCTGCCCCCCTCCCCTCACATTACTTTTACACGACTCTTAGGCCTTTCTGCTTTCAGTTAATGAGCAAGCACCTGAGCAGCCTATCCCTGAGGGCACTGTAGAGAGTGAGGCAGGAGAAGAGGAGGATGAAGAACACACCGCATCACTGCATGTCTCACCCGCAGGCACCAGTTCAGATACTGGCACTACACGTTCTTTAGAGGCTAGTATAGTAGTGGGATCTGCACAGGGTGAGGTACCGGGGATGAATGGGTTGCAGCAAGGCCAGGGGGAAAGGGTAGCTCGGGGGCCAGCTCCCTGAGGGCGAGTTCGCGCATGAGTTCTGCTGCACAGGACTCAGATGAGGACCTCGATGGGGAGGCCTTTAGAAGAAGGGCAATGGCCATGCACACAGAGATGCTAAGTGCAATGGCAAGGGTGCCCGAGAGCCTCTCGGCAATGCTAAGGTGCATGGAGCAGTCTACCTCCAACATTGCACGAGGTTCTGCACACACCATGGAGCCCATCATTTCCAGTCTGCAAAGGATAGTAGACTCCCAGAGAGACCGTGGCGACCCAGACCTGATGCCACATGTGATGAGCGATCTGGCAACTTTCATCGCAGCACAGGCAGAAGCGACGCAACGTCTTAGTGCTGTAATGCAGTCTATGCTTGGTGGCATCCAGTCTCCGACTGCTCTCATACAATCTCAGCTTGATGCCACGCAAGCTCTGACTGCTGCCATCGTGGCCGGGTCTCCCACTGTCGACTGGGGCTTTCACGGTGTCACAGCAGGCCAGCATCTGTACTCCAACAGGTTGCTAGGGATGCTAAGGTGCTGGCCCGGGGGAATGGAATGATGGGGATGTGATGAGCAAAGGCGATGTGGGCTTTAAGACATCCTGGTGTGAGGTTGGAGGTCTGTTTGGAGGAAGTGGCAGAGTTCTGTGGCCATCTTCTTGGTGAGGCAGAGCCATCTAGTACACTGCTCCTCACTTCATTGAAGGTAGGAGGAGTGCTTTCAGAATACCCTCAGAGGGTAAGGCCTCCTGGTGAGAGCCCTGATGTCCCTCCTCATCTCTCTACAAACATGTTCCTGTCATTCTTGCTGCCTACGTTCCCTCCACCGTAGATCCTGAAGGGCGAGGTGGCATGCCAGTACAGCCCCCATTAATGTTACCAAGTGTAGCAGTTTGATTTTTTTAAGAATAAATGTGGCTACTTTTTAGTTGCCATGATACTCCTGATACAAAAGAACCTTGAAATTACTGAATGAAACTGTTGGAGTATGTGAAACTGACAAGAAACCACTGAAACTACACTAACCTGACAGCTGTGAGTCATTACTGATGATCCCTTTAAATAACGTCCCTGGAGCCGGCTTCCTGGTGCTTTACGCCAGCTCTCCCTGTTGGTGTTTACTCCAGGCGCTAAGGTAGGTGGCGGTAATCAATTTCACAGATCGGGCAGTCAGTGACTCATACAGCACTGAAGGAGGCTATTTGGCCCATCATGCCTGTGCTGGCTTTCTGAAAGAGCTATAATGTCAAATTTTCTATCCATCGGCGATATTTTTAAAAGTATAAAATGTTTTGAATATTTAAATATTCTCTGTTCCTGCACAGCTTTTAAAATGTTACCATTTAGTTTATATTGCCTTTCCTCATTTTTCTTTACAAATTGCATCACTTCACACTCTGCATTAAATTTCATCTGTCATGTGTCTGCCCATTTCACCAGTCTGTTACTGTCCAACCTGAAGTCTGCTACTATGGTAGAGTAGATAGGGAGCAACTAGGGGGGAATTTGGTGGCTATCAGTGATGCGTAAGGACATGGATAAGGTGTCTGCCATCCTATTTAAGGTGGTAGAGAGGTTGGCATCCAAAGTCTGCATGGCCTGCATGGATTTATTTGACAGCCGTGCTTGAAGCCCCATGGAGGCGGCCACTCTCTTCATGGCAGACATTCTCATAATTCCCTGCGCCACCAATCCACTAGTGATCAAGCTGGACTCCTCCACCCTCTCTGTTATTGTGGAAAGTGTGCGTTGCACATCTGTCAGTACCTGGCTAATGTGCTGATGCACCTCTAGAATCTCAACGATAGCCCCGGGGTTCAGCAACTGTGTCCAGCTGAGCAAAACTTGGAGAGGATTACGCCCCCCAATATGGACTCTCCACAGATGTCTCAGCTACGAGTGTCTGCTCATGCTCGCTTGTGAGTTGTGAATCATCAGGTGAAAACCCAACTAATTGTCGAACCCATCGAAGTGCGAGTATCTGCGCTGGTGCATGGCTGTCGGTCATGTGATGTTGCACCCTTAGAAGGAATGAGGTCCTCTGAGGAATTGTTCTCATGGATGCCCTACAACACTTGTTGTACATGAGAAGGCCCTGGAAGAGAAAAGAAAAGATATGATTTAGTCATGGCAAAGTCACAATCTTGACGATTACCATACTCTCGTAGTTCAATCATTGATGAAATAAAGGCAGCATATGTGTGGCAGAGATATTTGTAATTCTGTCACCAGCTATCTGTGAGTTCCCTATTTCTCCATCACCGATTGAGAGGGATGCAGATGTGCCACTTATCTCCAGGAATCCTCCTCTGCACCTGTGAGCTGGACTATTTGTGGCAGGCCACATCCAGTGCTGCCCTTGGTTTTGCGCTCTCTTCTCCTACAAGAGGTGAAAAAACAGACCCGTGAGTGAGTGAAGGTCAGGTATTCACCCGATGGATGCTGTGGATTCGGTGAAGGTGACTATGAGCTAGCACATTGCATAATGATTGGCAACGGTGGATGGATAAATGAAGAAGTGATGAAGTGCATAGAAAGTGAAGGCTGGGCATTGCTGAAAGTTAAGTGGGTGTGAGGAATGATGTGATGGAGTATGCTTGGCAAGACAGAGTGGTGGGGGTGGGGGCTTAAAGTGCAGAATGTAGGTGAATCAGCAAATGTACTCACTTTTCCTGACCTGATCATTAAACTGCTTCCTGCACTGCATCCAAGACCCGGGCACAACGCTTCTGCTGCTCACCTTCTCAGCTACCTCCACCTTCTCAGCTACCTCCACCTTCTCAGCTACCTCCACCTTCTCAGCTACCTCCACCTTCTCAGCTACCTCCACCTTCTCAGCTACCTTCTTGGTGAGGCACGCAGATTTCTTCCTCCCATTGCTGGGGAAAAGTATGTCCCTCCTGCTCCCAACTACACCCAGCAGTAAATCCAGAGATGCATCGTTAAATCTGGGTGCTGCTCTTGTTCTACGTGCAGTATCCATCGTAAACACAACCTGGCTCCTCCAATTTCCATTTGTACACTGTCCCTTTAAATAGAGTTGAGATCGTGTCACGCAGGTGTGCATCGCGCCCAATGGGCAGCTTGGTGACGCAAAACCCGGAAGTCAAAATTTATTGCATCAATTCAGTTGTGCTCGCAGATTCCAACCCACTGACTTGACTTCTAGGTTTCGTCCACGCAATTCTACCTCCCCACTCGGAATCCGCCTTCAGATTAATATCGGGGCCACTGTTTCCACTGGCAGGAGGGTCAGTAGTCAGAGGACACAGATTTAAGATAATTGACAAAAAAGCCAGGAGGAGATGAGGAGAATTTATCTTTACTCAGCGAGTTGTTACGATTTGGAATGCACTGCCCGAAAGGATGGTGGAAGCAGCTGATTAACAGGCTGGCTACCTGTTGGGCAGGAAATCCTGCAGCACAAGGCCGCAGCCAAGCTGATCTGAGAGCAGGTAGGTCTAGTGGGGGGTGGGAGAAATTGCAGGGGTTCTGATCGCGGGGGGGGGGGGGGAGGGCATTCCAATCGCGTGACGAGGCAGCAGATAGTGGTTGGGGGGTCCGATGATGGTCGGGGGAGCAGATGATGGTTGGGCAGAGTGTCTGATGGTGTGCGGGTGGAGCAGACAGATCGGGGGTGGGTGGGTGGTGGGTGGGGGTTTACTGGGTGTGTTGGGCCTGTAGGAAGCTCCTCTTGTCCCACAAGCAGTGCTGTAAAGGCACTTACCTCATGGATTCAGCCCTTCTCACCTCCTTTCACCTGCTGGGTTTCTCGAGGCCTGGGAAACCCGGCCGTCTGTTGTTAAAAATAGAATCACTGTCAAAATGAAGGCACGCAGCCTCATTAAAATATTTAAATGACCAACCTGCTTCATGTGAGTGGATTGGTTGCCCACCCCTCATTCTGCCTCCATTAAAACTGGAAGTGGGCGGGTTGAAGGCGGGTGCTTCCCGTTTCAGATTTTTTGAATTTTAACCTCTGGCCCGACCCCAACCCACCCATTTTTTTGGAAGTTAAGATTCAGCCCTATAAATGCCTTCAGTTTTTCCAAGGGTCCATTCTGTTAACAGTTTTCCCATTTGTGGGTACATGCATTGGTTATCTATTGTCACTTGTTCGTTACTGCTATAATATAACATTTTCTATCCATCAGTGATTAATTTTCAAGGCTTCAAGGCCATGTGAAAGCATGTCATATATAGTAGCGTTCAAAGCATTTTTGTTTAATTTTCTGTGCTGCATAATTCATGAAATGGTTTAAATAAAATATTTTCCAAATTTTTAAAGATTGGTTAAAGATAATTTTCAGCAAACATATGCAAGAAATTAGCTGACGCATAAGACTTGCCGTGGAAGAGTAATTCATCATTTCTGATGATTAACGCTGCTGAAATTTGCACCAGTTACAACTCAAATTCTTCTGTTACATAAAATGTATGTTTGGGTAACCTTGTGGTGGGGCTGTTCAATGCCAAAGGTTGATTATGACCTTCTACAGCACCATGGCTTAGGCTGCTAATCAGGGACCATTTTAACTGGAATATTACTGTGGTTTCTGGCTGATTCTGGATCATGTCACATTGATATCCCTGTGGCTATAGCACAAAGATCGCCTGCTTTCTAGCTGTCTTTCCTTGTTTATCAGAAAAACATTCACCCACATGCCCGTATGACACACACAAAGATACATATATTGTAAGAATATGGAAAAACTTTAAGGAATTAAAATGTGAGGTAAATGGTTCCAAAGGATTAACTCATATTATCAGTAAACTTCAAAATCACTCTAAACATAGAGTACAGCCTGTACTTACACAGTAACCATATTTAACTTAAGACTAAAATGTGTAGAAGAACCATTCCTTTTAAAATTATGAAGATAATCCACTTCAATTCTTAGCATATTGACATTTTAAAATAGCATCTGAAGCAGATAACTTGGATTTGAAATATTACTAAATGCAGTCGCCCTTACAGAAAAATATACCACATAATGTGGCCAAAGTGGCTTGGTTACTATATTACCCAAGGGCAGTCGGACCTTTATGTAATGTGCCTAATTTTGCAAAACTGGGTAAATGCTACTGAGGCCTTAGAAATGCACCAGCAGTGAATGGACTGATGAGATTTTGCAAAGTCAGTTCATGAATATCATTGACATACCCTACAGTTTCCTGGAGCACAGGGAACACAACAATTGTTTGGGGTGTCCAATGAGGCAGCTGTTCCTCACCTATTTTGAAGTAAGCCTCCGTTCTTGACAGAGAAGAATTCTGTATTATGGAGGCACGCATAATTGTAAGGAGAATTTACCCTTGACATATTGCTGGAGGAAATGCAACAAAGGCAGATTAGTCATCTTTGGGGCTGAGGGGCAATTTCATTTGACGGGCAAATATGCAGCAGGCATGGCATGACATGGTTGACTGATTCAACCGTCTCCAACTTCCATAGGCCATGAAACAGATGAGAAAGAAATTTTCAGAGCTCAGGAAAATGCAACGGTAAGAGGCAAGAGTGCCCAAAATATGTTGACTGAATGTCATATCCCATAGCATTCATGTCACAAACACTTGCATAAGGCAGGCAGCATGGAAAGCTATGACAAATCATTTCTACATTTCTATGTGATTCCAGGATGGTATGTTGCCTCCCTGGTGCGAGGGTCAAGGATGTCACTGAGTGGCTGCAGAACATTCTGAGGGGGGAGGGTGAACAGCCAGAGGTCGTTGTCCATATCGGTACCAATGACATAGGTAGAAAGAGGGATGAGATCCTGCAGGCAGATTTTAGGGAGCTAGGAAAGAGATTAATAAGCAGGACCTCAAAGATAGGAGTCTCTGGATTACTCCCGGTGCCACGCACTTGTGAGTACAGAAATAGGAGGATAGAGCAGATGAAAGCGTGGCTGCAGAGATGGTGCAGGAGGGAGGGCTTCAGATTCCTGGGGCATTGGGACAGGTTCTGGAAGAGGTGGGACCTGTACAAGCCAGATGGGTTGCACCTCAACAGGGTCAGGACCAATATTGTCGTGGGAAGGTTTGCTAATGCAGTTGGAGAGGTTTTAAACTAGCTTGGCAGGGGGATGGGAACCTGAGCGTAGATTCAGAAGGGAGAGAAGCAAAGCTGGAAATGGAAGGCAGTAAATTAGTATGCGAGTTTGGAAGGCAGAGGAAACAAAGGCTAGAAAATAGACAACAAGGAAGTTTGACATTTGAGGGCAAATATGCAGCAGGCATGGCATGACATGGTTGACTGATTCAACACAGTCTCCCACTTTCTTAGGCCATGAAACAGATGAGAAAGACATTTTCAGAGCTCAGGAAAATGCAAGGTAAGAGGTAAGAGTGCCCAAAATATGTTGACTGAATGGTATTTACTTTAATGCAAGAGTCTAGTGAATAAGGCAGATGAGCCAAGGGCACAAATAGACACGTGGAAGTATGATATCATAGCTATTACTGAAACATGGCTGTAAGAAGGGTAGGAATGGCAGCTCAACATTCCTGGTTAGAGGGTTTGCAGGCGAGATAGAGAGGGGGTTAAAAAGGAGGGGGGGTTGCAATATTGGTTAAATAAAGAATTACAACTGTGAGGAGGGATGATATGCAATAAGGATCATCAAATGAGGCCATGTGGGCTGAACTGAAGAACAAAAAAGGGGCAATCACACTGCTGGGAGTGTACTATAGACCCCCAAATAGTCAGAGGGAGATAGAAGAGCAAATATGTAGGCACATTTCTGAGAAGTGTCAAAACAATAGGGCAGTAATAGTAGGGGATTTCAACTACTCTAATATTAACTGAGATATAATTAGTGTAAAGGGTATAGAGGGTGTAGAATTCTTAAAATGCATTCAGGAGAACTTTTTTTAGCCAGTACGTAGGAAGCCCAACAAGAGAGGGGGCAGTTCTGGACTTAGTTCTGGGAATGAAGCTGGGTAGGTAGAAGGGGTATCAGTGGGAGAGCATGTTGGTGGTAGTGATCATAATTCAATTAGATTTAGCGTAGTTATGGAAAAGGACAAAGATAGCCCAGGAGTAAAAGTTTGCAATTGGGTAAAGGCCAATTTTACTAAGCTGAGATGTGATTGAGCAAAAGTGGACTGGAAACAGCTACTTGAAGGTAAATCAGTGTCAGAGCAGTGGGAGGCATTCAAGGAGGAGATAGCGAGGGTTCAGAGCAAATATGTTCCCACAAATAAAAAGGGCGGGACTCCCAAATCTAGAGCCCTCTGGATGTCGAGCGGCATACAGGGTAGGATAAGGCAAAAAAGGAAGCTTATGTCAGATACCGAGAGCCAAATACTGCAGAAAGCCTAGAGGTGTATAGAAAGTGCAGGGGTGAAATTAAAAAGGAAATTAGGAAGGCAAAGAGAGGGCATGAAAATATATTGGCAAGTAAAATCAAGGTAAACCCAAAAATGTTTTCTCAATACATAAAGAGCAAGACGATAACTAAGGAAAGAGTAGGACCTATTAGAGACGAAAAAGGTAACCTGTGTGTGGAGACGGAAGATGTGGGTATGGTTCTTATTGAATACTTTGCGTCTGTCTTCACAAAAGAGGGGGCAATGCAGACATTGTAGTTAAGGAGGAGGAGTGTGAAATATTAGATGAAATAAACATAGTGAGAGATGAACTATTAAGGGGTTTAGCATCTTTGAAAGTAGATAAATCACCTGGCCTGGATGAAATGTATCCCAGACTGTTAAGAGAAGCAAGGGAAGGAACAGCGGAGGCTCTGACCATTATTTTCCAATCCTCTCTGTGGCTACAGGTGTGGTGCCGGAGGACTGCTAACGTTGTTCTGTTGTTAAAAAAAGGGAGTAAGGGATAGACTGAGTAATTACAGGCCAGTCAGCCTAACCTCGGTGGTGGGCAAATTACTGGAAAAAATTCTGAGGGACAGTATTAATCATCATATAGAAAGGCACAGATTAATCAAGGACAGTCAGCATGGATTTGATAAGGGGAGGTCGTGTCTGACTGACTTGATTGAATTTTTTGAGGAGGTAACAAGGAGGGTCGATGATGGCAACACATTTGATATAGTCTACATGGATTTTAGTAAGGCTTTTGACAAGGTCCTACATGGCAGTTTGGTCAGAAAAATAAAAGCCCATGGGATACAAGGGAAAGTGGCAAGTTGGATCCAAAATTAGCTCAGTAGCAGGAAGCTAAAACTAAAAGCCGACAAAGCTCCTTAACTTAAATAAAGCCAATTACATAGGAATGAGGGGCGAATTAGCGAAGGTAGATTGGGAAATTAGATTAAAAGGTATGAGGTAGATAAGAAGTGGAAAACATTTAAAGAAATATTCCAAAATTCTCAACGAATATACATTCCATTGAGAAATAAATTCCCATGGGAAAAGTGATCCATCCGTGGTTAACTGAAGAAGTTAAGGACAGTATTAATTTAAAAGAAGAGGCTTGTAAGGTTGCGAAGAATAGTAGTAAGCCTAAGGATTGGGAGAGCTTTAGAAACCAGCAAAGGATAACCAAAAAAATTGATAAACAGGAAGAAAATAGAATTTGAGAATAAACTAGCAAGAAATAAAAGAACAGATTTTAACAGCTTCTACAAGTATGCAACAAGGAAGAGAGTAGCAAAAGAAAGCGTCGGTCCTTTAGAGGCTAAGACAGGAGAAATTATTATGGGGAATAAGGAAATGGCAGAGACTTTAAACAAATATTTTGTATCTGTCTTCACAGTAGAAGACACAAAAAGCATACCAGAAATAGTGGGGAATCAAGGGACTAATAAGAGTGAGGAATTTAATGTAATGAATATCAGTGGAGAAAAAGTACTTGAGAAACTAATGGGACTAAAAGCCGACAAATCTCCTGGACCTGATGGCCTACATCCTAGGGTTCGAAAAGAGGTGGCTGCAGAGATAGTGGATGCATTGGTTGTGATCTTCCAAAATTCCCTAGATTCTAGAACAATCCCAGCTGATTGGAAGGTAGCAAATGTAACTCCGCTATTCAGGAAAGGAGGCAGAGAGAAAACGGGGAACTACAGGCCAGTTAGCCTGACATCAGTCATCGTGAAAATGGTGGAATCCATTGTTAAGTAAGTGGTAACAGGTCACTTAGAAAATCATAACATGATTAGACAGAGTCAACATGGTTTTATGAAAGGGAAATTGTGTTTAACAAATTTATTAGAGATTTTTGAGGATGCAACTAGTAGGGTAGATAAAGGGGAACCAGTGTATATAGTATATTTGGACTTCCAAAAGGCATTCAATAAGGCGCCACATAAAAGGTTGCTACGCAAGATAAGGGCTCATGGGTTTGGGGGTAATATATAACATGGATAGAGGATTGATTAACAGACAGAGTAGGGATAAACAGGTTATTTTTCGGTTGGCAAGATGTAACGAGTGGGGTGCCGCAAGGATCAATGCTTGGGCCTCAGCTATTTACAATCTATATTAATGACTTAGATGAAGGGACTGATTGTAAGGTATCCACGTTTGCAGATGATACAAAGCTAGGTGGGAAAGTAAGCTGTGAGGAGGACACAAAGAGCCTGCAAAGGGATATAGACAGGTTAAGTGAATGGGCAATAAGGTGGCAGATGGAGTATAATGTGGGGAAATGTGAGGTTATTCTCTTTGGTAGGAGAAATTGAAAAACAGAATATTTTTTAAATGGTGAGCAACTATTAAATGTTGGTGTTCAGAAAGATTTAGGTGTCCTCGTACAGGAAACACAGACAGCAAGCAATTAGAAAGAAAGAAAGAAAGACTTGCATTTCTATAGCGCCTTTCACGACCACTGGGCGTCTCAAAGCGCTTTACAGCTAATTAAGTACTTTTGAAGTGGAGTCACTGTTGTAATGTAGGAAACGCGGCAGGCAATTTGCGCACAGCAAGCTCCCACAAACAGCAATGTGATAATGACCAAATAATCTGTTTTTGCTATGTTGATTGAGGGATAAATATTGGCCAGGACACCGGGGATAACTCCCCTGCTCTTCTTCGAAATAGTGCCATGGGATCTTTTACGTCCACTTGAGAGAGCAGACAGGGCCTCGGTTTAACGTCTCATCTGAAAGACGGCACCTCCGACAGTTCAGCACTCCCTCAGCACTGCACTGGTGTGTCAGCCTGGCTTTATGTACTCAAGTCCCTGGAGTGGGACTTGAACCCACAACCCATTTGGAAGGCAAATGGCATGTTGGTCTTTATTGCAAGGTGGTTGGAGTACAAGAGTAAGGAAGTCTTACTCCAATTGTACAGGACTTTGGTGAGATCAAACCTGGAGTACTGTACACAGTTTTGGTCATCTTATCTGAGGAAGGACATACTTGCCTTAGAGGCGGTGCAACCAAGGTTCACTAGATTAATTCCTGGGATGAGAGGGTTGTCCTATGAGGAGAGATTGAGTAGATTGGGCCTATACTCTTTGGAGTTTAGAAGAATGAGAGGTGATCTCATTGAAACATAAATGATTCTGAGGGGGATTGACAGGGTAGATGCTGAGAGATTGGGCTGGATTCTCCAGTGCGGGGGTCCCAGGAGACGAACGGGAAACCTGGAAGGCCGGGTTTCATGGCATGTTAACTTCACAGCGTGCATGCGACATCAGGGGCGGGTTCCCCGCCCAGAAGTCAATCTGATTGACAGGCTGGCTTCCATTCGTGTGGGGAACTCGCAGAAGGAGGCTGCAGCAACAGGTAAGATCTGGGCCCAGGATGGTGGGGATGGGGGGGTCCAAACCTGGAGTAGGGGTACGATCCCTCGGTGGGTTGGGGGGGGAGGTGGGTGTTCCAGGCCCGGGGGTGAGGGTCGGATCCCTGTGAGGGTCGGATCCCTGTGGGGGTCGGATCCCTGTGAGGGTCGGATCCCTGTGGGGGTCGGATTCCTGTGGGGGTCGGATCCCTGTGGGGGTCGAACCAGGCTGATGGTGGGGGTGCTTGCTAGGCTGGGAGGAAGCACTCCTGCTCCTCCCGGCCCACAAGCATTGCTCCCCGAGGCTGAGGCCGCCTCGTTACAGCCACCGGGAATCCCGCCCGTCTGCAGTAAAACCTGCAAAACAGGTTCTTCTTAGGCAGTCCCTCGGAACCCAGGATGACTTGCTTCCACACTAAAAATGAGTTCTCAGGTGACTGATGAGTCCAATGCGGGACCTACAGTCTCTGTCACAGGTGGGGCAGACGGTGGTTGAAGGGGCGGGTGGGTGGGGCTGCTTGGGTTGACGTGCGCTCATTCCGCTGTGTGCGCTTGGCTTCCGCTTGCTCCCGGCGAAGAGACTCGAGGTTTCGGCGCCTTCCCGCTTCTCCTCCACTTTGTGCGGTCTTGGGCCAGGGATTCCCAGGTGTCAGTGGGGATGTTGCACTTTTTCAAGGAGGCTTTGAGGGTGTCCTTGAAGCGTTTCCTCTGCCCACCTGGGGCTCTCTTGCCGTGTCGGAGCTCTGAGTAGAGCGCTTGTTTTGGGAGTCTCGTATCGGGCATGCGGACAATGTGACCCGTCCATCGGAGCTGATTGAGTGTGGTCAGAGCTTCGACGCTGGGGGTGTTGGCCTGAGCGAGAACACTGACATTGGTGCGCCTATCCTGCCAATGGATTTGCAGGATCTTGCGGAGGCAGCATTGGTGGTATCTCTCCAGTGCTTTGAGCTGCCTGCTGTACATGGTCCATATTTCTGAGGCATACAGGAGGGCGGGTATCACTGCTGCTCTGTAGACCATGAGCTTGGTGCTGGGTTGGAAGTCCTAGTCTTCAAACACACTCTTCCTCAGGCGACCGAAGGCTACACTTGCACACTGAAGGCAGTGTTGGACTTCGTCATCGACGTCTGCCCTTGTTGACAGTAGGCTCCTGAGGTATGGAAAGTGGTCCACGTTGTCCAAGGCCTTGTCGTGAATTTTGATAATCGGGGGGGCAGTATTGTGTGGCGGGGGCAGGTTGGTAGAGGACCTTTGTCTTAGGATGTTTAGTGTAAGACCCTTGCTCTCGTATGCTTTGGTGAAGGTGTTGACGATGGTTTGGAGTTCGATCTCCGAGTGAGCACAGACGCAAGCATCGTCTGCATACTGTAATTCGATGACAGAGGATGGGATGACCTTGGATCTGGACTGGAGGCGACGGAGGTTGAACAGTTTCCCGTTTGTTATGTAAATTAGCTCCACTCCAGCGGGGAGCTTACTGAGGGTGAGATGGAGCATTGCAGCAAGGAAGATCGAGAAGAGTATTGGTGCGATGACACAGCCTTTCTTGACCCCGGTACGTACGTGAATTGGGTCTGTGGTGGAACCGTTGGTCAGGATCACGGCTTGCATGTCATCGTGAAGCAGGCGGAGGATGGTGACAAACTTTTCAGGGCAGTCGAATTTGAGGAGGACACTCCATAATCCCTCACGGTTGACAGTGTCGAAGGCCTTTGTGAGATCAAAGAAGGCCATGTACAACGGTTGGTGCTGTTCCCTGCATTTCTCTTGTAATTGACATGCGGTGAAGATCATGTCCATTGTGCCCCTTAGTGGGCGGAATCCGCATTGCAACTCTGGGAGGAGCCCTTCGGCCACTGGGAGAAGGCGATTGTGGAGGATTCTTGCAATGACTTTCCCTGTGGCAGACAGCAGGGAAACTCCTCTGTAATTATCGCAATCGTACTTGTCACCTTTCTTGAAGATGGTCACAATTACGGCGCCTCTGAGAGCCTCCTTCCAGATAAGAGAAATTAGTTCATGAATTCGCACCAATAGTGCTTCTCCACCATGCTTTAGTGCCTCGGCAGGGATGCCATCTGCTCCTGAGGCCTTGTTGTTCTTCAGTTGTCGAATGGCCTTTTGAAACTCATGCCGGGCTGGGGTTGTGCTGAGGTGGTGGCGGGTAGCATGCTGCGGGATGGAGTTGAGGATACTTGCGTCGAAGACAGAGTCTCGGTTAAGGAGATCTTCGAAGTGCTCCTTCCAGCGGGCACTGACTGCATCTCTGTCCTTGATGAGTACCACTCCATTCTTGGCCCGCAGTGGGGTAGGATCTTGGGTGCTTGGGCCGTAGATGGTCTTGACTGCGCTTAAGAATCCACGCACGTCTTGGTTGTAGGCTAGCTGCTGGATCTCCTGCACTTTCTCCACCCACCATCTGTTCTTTAGGTCGCAAGTTTTTCAGGCGTCTGTAGAGCTGCTTTCTTGCTCTCGAGTTGTGTTGCTGTTGCCAGATCAAGAATGCCTTGTTCTTGCGCCTTATTATCTCCTGGATCTCCTGGTCATTCTCGTCGAACCAGTCTTGGTGTTTCCTGGTCGAGCGTCTCTTCACAGGTGCTGATTATGGAGGTCTTGTGTGCAGGCCAGGCGCTGTGGACACTCTGTGTCTCTGCATCACTGGGAGTCGTCAGGTTGTTTGTGAGGCGCAGGCTGAATAGGGCCTTCTTAGCGGGGTCTTTGAGTGCTCCAGCGTTGAGTTTCCTGCGGCATTGTTTCTGTTGCCGCCGCTGTTTTGGGGCTGCATTGATGGAGATGAGATGGAGATGACAGAGCGGATTAGGCGGTGGTCTGTCCAGCAGTTGTCAGCTCCTGTCATGGCATGGGTGATGCGGACGTCCTTGTGGTCCCTTGCTCGGACGATGACGTAGTCCAGCAGATGCCAGTGCTTGGAGCGAGGGTGCTGCCATGAAGCCGTGTACTTGTCTCTCTGACGGAACAAGGTTTTGGTTATGACAAGGCCATGTTCTAAGCATTTCGACAGGAGGAGGGTACCGTTAGAGTTGGCTTTCCCTACCCCTTCTCTGCCGATCACACCTCCCCAGAGGTCTGTCTCCTTTCCAACTCTGGCGTTAAAGTCGCCAAGGAGGATCAGCTTGTCACTCGTTGGGACTCGGGACAGGGATCGTTCGAGGCTGGAGTTGAATTCCTCTTTGGTCACGTCAGTGTTGGGGCGTACGCACTGATGACCGTAGCGCACTGGTTCCGGGCTAGGGTGAGCCGTAGAGTCATGAAGCGTTCGTTTATTCCACAAGGGGAGTCTCTGAGACGTTCAACTAGTTCATTTTTTATGGCGAAGCCTACCCCATGGAGGCGGCGTTCTTCAGGTTTGCCTTTCCAGAAGAATGTGTAACCACCACCTTGCTCCTTGAGCTGGCCTTCCCCTGCCCGCTGGGTCACGCTTAGGGCGGCGATGTCAATGTCGAAACGTCTGAGCTCCCGGGCAACGATAGCAGTACGGTGTTCTGGTCTGTCACTTTGGGGTTGTCCATGAGGGTCCTGACGTTCCAGGTCCTGAACTTCATTTTAAAGGGTGGAAAATGCCTGTGCGTGAATTCTTTTAATGTGGGGTGGCCGTTGCACACCAGCTACCACACAGGCTTGACAGAGCAAGACTTTGGTCCAATGGCAAGGGGATCCAAGACGATTGGAGACCAGGCTCTGCTACAATGGCCTAGCACACACACACACAAACATACTCCTACTGTCCTCCTCCCTCCTTCCCGCAGGCCCTCTCTGCCTGGGTTTCGTAGGATGCATTGTGGTCCTCCCGACCTCGCTGTTGGCCCATGCCGCACCTTCCCTGGGCCCCGACCCTGCTGCTGGTCCAAGCTGCGCCACTTCTGGGCCCCGACCCCGCTGCTGGGCTCATCCTCGCTCCTGGGTCCCGGCCTCGGACATGAATGATGTTGTCTCTCACAGGATCAAAATAGCACTGATATTCTCGCGATCCCTGGCCCTGAGCCCCACTCGCGATCCACTAGTCACTAGATCACTAGTCTAGTGGAGAAGCGTAGTCTTGACGGCAGAAAGGTCTGGGAATTTGGGAGCTAAGTTTAAGTGAAGAGCCAGTGCTCACTGAGAACAAAGAACAGGCATGGTCGGGGGATGGGCAGTGGGCTCAGGTAACTTCAACCTTGCAGCTTGAACTTGCAGTTAGGGATAAAATGCACCCACTATTAGAGCCAGGGGAACTGAAACAGCAGAAGAGAGGAGACTGGGGGGAAAAGAGCAACGGATGGCCAAGGATGGCCAAGGAGCTCCCTTTTTTACAAAACAGGTTAAAGTAGAGGCTTCAGGCCTCATTATAATATTTAAATTGCCAACCGGCAGCCTGCACCCCACCATCCCAACTGAGTGAAAAAGAGGCGGGTTGGGGTCAGGGTTCACATTATTTCAACTTTCACTTCCCCCCACGCCTCCAACCCACCCATTCTTACCTCAGAAAATTCTGGCCATTGTTTCCCCTGGCTGGGGAGTCTAGAAATAGGGGGCATAGTCTTAGGATAAGCGGTTGGCCATTTAAGACTCAGATGAGGAGGAATTTCTTCATTTAGAGGGTTGTGAATCTTTGGAATTCTCTACCCCAGAGGGCTGTGGATGCTGAGTCATTGAGGATATTCAAGGCTGAGATAGATAGATTTTTGGACTCTAGGGGAATCAAAGGATATGGGGATCGGGTGGGAAAGTGGAGTTGAGGTCAAAGAATAGCCATGATCTTATTGAATGGCGGATCAGGCTCGTATGGCCTACTCCTGCTCCTAATTCTTATGCTGCTATTTTCTTATGAAGCAAAGGGTAATGCTCGATGGGTGTTATTGTGACTGGAAGGCTGTTTCCAGTGGGGTTCTGCAGGGCTCAGTACTAGGTTCCTAGCTTTTCATGCTATATATCAATGATGTAGACTTAAATGTAGGGGGCATGATTAAGAAGATTGCAAATGATACAAAAATTGGCAATGTGGTTGATAGTGAGGAAGAAAGCAGGAAGATATCAATGAACTGGTCAGGTGGGCAGAAAAGTGGCAAATGGAATTCAATCCGGAGAAGTGTGAGGTGATGCATTTGTGGAGGGCTAACAAGGCAAGGGAATACACAATAAATAGTAGGATACTGAGAAGCATAGAGGAACAGGGGACCTTGGAGTGCATGTCCACAGATCCCTGAAGGTAGCAGGACAGGTAGATAAGGTTTTTAAGAAGGCATACAGGATACATTCCTTTATTAGCTGAGGCTTAGAGTATAAGAGCAGGGGGGTTATGCTTCAACTGTATAAAACACTAGTTAGGCTACAGCTAGAGTGTTGCGTACAGTTCTGGTCACCACATTACAGGAAAGATGTGATCGCACTGGAGAGGGTACAGAGGAGATTTACGAAGATGTTGCCAGAACTGGAGAATTTTAGCTATGAGGAAAGATTTGATAGGCTGGGGTTGTTTTATTTGCAACAGAGGAGCCTGAGGGGAGACTTGATTGAGGTGTATAAAATTATGAGGGGCCTTGAGAGAGTGGATAGGAAGGACCTATTTCCCTTAGCAAAAAGAGGTCAATAACCAGGGGGCATAGATTTAAAGTTATTGGTAGAAGTATTAGAGGGGAGTTGAGCAGTATATTTTTCACCCAGAGGGTGGTGGGGCTCTGGAACTCACTGCCTGAAAAGGTGGGGAGGCAGAAACCCTCATCACATTTATAAAGTACTTGGATATGTGAAGGAATAAGCCATATAACCTATTCAGAAAAATACACCATTCTATGAAATAATTCTGGCCTTATTAAAACATGACAAACTGGGTTTGAAAATCTGAAGGCCTAACAATGGAGAAGCTGTAGCAGCATTCAGGCTATTGAGATAAGATAAGTTGTTGACACTGAATCAATAACCTTATTGAAACAGAAGGTTAAAGGTTCCTGATAGTCTGAATCTTTGGGAACAAGACTCTGAAGACAATGGTACACCCTGTTAAGGTGTTCTAAATTACACTTCGTAAACAGGCACATAAAATTAAGAAACATATGCCTTCGTAAAAATGACATCAAGTAAAAGAAACACTTGCCGTCACACCATTTTTGTGTTAAGCTTAAGACACCTACACAGGAGACATAATTCTGTATTGCAACCAGCTGAGGTGACTAAGAATTGCATAGATCACCCTAGTTGAGGTGTTTTAATTTACACTTCGTAAAAAGACACAAGCAGAAGACCTCAGTAAAAATGACATCAAATGAAATGCACCTGCTGTTACACCGTTTTTTATGGTAAGCTTTGGACACCTAGGATAGAGACACAATTCTTAATGCTACCAGCTGAGGTGACTGTAAGAATTGCAGAAGTCAGCAGAAAAATGACTAGAGATAATTAGCTTACATCAGCAGAAAACTTCAAAGGAAATACCACTGAAAAAGGGTATAAATATTGAACTTTCAAATGGGATCATAGATTCGCTGTAAAGGGGCAAAGCAATTCTCAGGCTTCAGCGGCAGCTCTGTAAGTCTACAACTCTCTGTACCTCGGGGATCAACAGTACTGTATTTGATTTTGGTGGATATTCTGAATAAGACTAAGAACTGTAAAACTGTAGCGAAGTTAAGATTTGAGAATAAGGATCTCTGATAATAAGATTGTAAAAGCTTTCTCTTTTTGGAACTGTTAATGTTGCGATTGAATCACCAACTGTAAACTGCATGTCGGTTCTTTAATAAATTTATATATTTTTAGAATTATCTCACATAGTACTTCTGTATCAAACTCGCAAACTCAATCTCTGTACGCTCTTTGGTGAGGAGTTGCAGAATTCTGGGGGAGTTTTCCGGACCCTCATAATATCCGGAACATTACAGTCTAGCTAAGCTTGTTAAAAGTGCTATCTGGAGGACGGCAACATCTTCTGGTTGTTCCTTTCCTTTAGGGAGAGATGGTCCAAACCTTTAGACCCAATTAAGCGTCTTTAGGATTCGGCTACCTCAAACTTTAGTTGAAAGTGAACATCTGGGGAATACGCCTGATCTGGGGTAGCCCTAAAGGGGCTAGGACTAGTAATTATCCCTTCAGATATGCACTTGAAGTGTCGTAACCTACAAAGTTACGGACCAAGAGCTGGAAAGTGGGATTAGGCTGGATAGCTCTTTTTCAACCATTCCAGACATGATGGGCCATATGGCTTCCTTCTGTGCTGTAAATTTCTATGTTTCTATGATACTCTTAAGCTGTAGTTGCAGTCACACTTTGTGGCAGTCACTGAAATATGCATATAATGTCACACATATATGGTGCACGTGGTGCTCCAGTTGCACGCTTCAACCTAAAACTACTTATAGCTTGTATTATTTATAAGATAAGACAAACCTTGGCCACAGGGTTAACACTCTCTGCTCATTGATTTGGTAACATCTTTATATTTTGCATCTGCATATTCAAGAAGGTGGCCTAGAATCACTTAGTAAGGACCAGGACAGGACAATCTTCTAACCTTCATGGACTAAACAGGCATGAAGTGGGCATTGAGATTATTGAGGGAGAGGGAGAAGAGTGTTCGGTGGCTTTGTGCCACTTTATGATTAGTATCCATCTTTACCTATTCCTTTTGCTTCACCTAAACTCACCTTCTAACTAAAATTCAGATAATTTCTGCCCAACAAAGAATTTGGCATGGTACCTGTATCAAAAACTTTTTTGTATTACAACCATTGTAGCTCATGCTTCCTTTCTTTTATATAAGGGTCTCTCAAGGTAAAGGCCAAGGCTCCAGTCACAAAGCAGACAACACTTCATCATAGGAACAGGCAGTACTCACTTCACTTTGCATTTCTTCATCACCACTGGGTCAACATCCTGGATTTCCCCATCTAACACCATCGTGAGAGTATTATCACCATAGGGGTTGCAGCAGCTCATGAAGAAGGTTCATCACCATCTCCTCAGGGCAACTTGGGATGACCTCATATGAGGTCTTATCAGTGTTGCCCACTTCTAGGAACAATGGAAAAAGCAAAAGCTCAGAGATATTCACCCTTGGGACTTACAGAATGATAGTCAGGGAAGTACACCAGGTGATTCACATAAAGCAAATGAAGATGAATAAGTGAAGGTGGCAACTAATGAATGCGAGCCAACCGGCTGCAGGACTAGCCACAAACACTCGTCTGTAGCGTGCCGCATTGGTGTTTACCTCATGGGGATTGCCGATACAATGGAACTTATTGATGAGCAGAAGCATTTTTTCAAGCCATTTGAGGATAGTCACAGCACCCCTGAGGACTGTTCGATAATTTTCAGTAGTTCAGTCTTGCTATACAAATTACTGGGCATGCTGAAGGAAAATGCAGGAGCTGCACTATGGCAGGAAAAGTCATGGATGGTGCAGCTGTTTTGAAGCTAATGCCAGATTTATATTACCTAGCTGGCCCCTCTCAGGCTTGAATACGTGGTAGGTAGTGAGCAAGAGCACTTTCAGATGTGCTGTTGCACTAGGTGATTAAGTGCTACATGAATCCCTCAAGGCCCATTGATGATCAGCAGCTTGCCAGCACATTTAATCCTCCCATTGGAATAGCACTTAGAAGGAGCACTAAAATTGGTGTTAGAAGGTACTCTATACACTCATCAAGGAGAAGCACTGAGGTACCAAACATTAGTTACAGATGCACTTTATGGACACAAAATAGTGATATTTGGTTTGAATACACTCCTGAGAATTTATTTGAGAAAGGTCTTAATAAAGTAAGAACAGATAGAAAGATGGATATGCATGGTGGGTGAAGCAGCATGGATAACAGAGTGCATGGTGCTCATTTTGGCCAAAATAGGACAGGAGTGTGTGTGCAGGGCAGCTTAGTCATTTAGGTAAATGTCCTGTCAATTAGTGACTGAAGCATGATTCTTCAAGCTGCAAACCTTCATCCATTTCTTCCTTCTCATACTCCTTTGCCAATGATTGGGCACGGGGCTCTTAGTCCTCCAGCTCCATCCTATCTTCTCGTTGGCAAAATTGTGCAAATGCAGCAGATGGCTGTTATCGTGCAGGCCCTGGCAGGGCAATAGAGCCTTCAAACTCTCTCCAGTGTCTGAATTAGCATGCCGACGGTCTGTTCCATCAAAGTTTTGGCGGACGTACAAGCTTCATTGTATCAGTATTCCACAAGTGAGGAGGAATAAGTGGACATGAATTTCTCAACATGGTCTCCAGCAAAGGTTCCAACAGGTACCTTTGGTCCCCAAAGAACTATGGGGGCTAAATTCGGTTGATTTGCGCCTCCCGTTAGCACCCTAAGAGGGGGCTAATGGGGTGCAAATCAACTAGCGCTTGGGCACGGTGCTGCTAACGCCTCCTGTGAAATTTAGCGGGAGGTTAGCGGCGGCGCTACGTCGCCAGCGATGACGTCATCGCCGTGCGCAGCGCCCCACTCGCGCCCCGGCTGTAATATTGGGTGGGGCCCCCCGACTTACCGCTGGACGCTCTGTCCACCGGGGTCAGGGGGGCCCACCTGCGGTTGGGGCGGCGCTAGTTAAAGGGGAGGTGGCGGGCAGCCATTTTTGTTGCTGGCCGCCTGCCAGCACCTGCCCCCATTGCTGTCCCCGGCCCCCGTGAAGCCCCCCCATGGGGTGCCGGCTGCTCTCCGTGAGCCCGGCACTCCTCCGGCTCATTTGCCGGCACTCCCGATACCTGGTGGCCCAGCTGCGCAAGGCCCCTCCCTTTTAGTAAGGGGAGGAAGGCCTGCAGTACCGCGGCGTGATGTACCGCAGCGCTGCGGCACGTTGTGCCGCGATATTGGCTAGCAGCGCCCAAGAGGGATGCGGGGCGCTTCCAGTTGAGCCCCTCCTCCCTCTCGGGGCGCTCCCTGGGAAAAATCGGCCGCGGGGGCGCTAACTTTTTCAGGGTGCTAAAATTAGCACCCCGGCGAAGGTAGCGGGGGGCGCTACCCAATTTTTACCCCTATCTGTCTAGTCTCCCTCCTTCTTCAAATAATGATGTAACAGTGATTTGGCACAATATGAAGGCATCAATGAGTGCTACCAGGGTAACAGGCATTCACTTGCATGATTCAAGTTTTGTGGTCAGAGACCACAGGGGTGAAATTATTTTTTGGCAAAAGCATGAAACAGGCAATAGCGAATCGGCAGACCGATTTACATTGTGCCTGATAGTCTTTTCCATTGACTACAAAATCATGCAAACGGACTGCTAATTTGCTATTGCCCATTTCACACATCTCCTGAAGACCAATTTCACTCCCCACCCATACATTAATGAAATGTTTCTCTTCATATAGGCTATGGTATTGGTGATAGGGGCACAGACTGCTACATGTGTGCCATCTATGGACACCCCACAATTTTGGAAATCCTGTCACAAGGTAAAAGTGCTGTGCTCTCTCATACTGCTGCCACCTTTCAAGGAGGAGAGAGGTGGTAAACAAAGACACTGTCATATTTGAGGAATTGGTGCATAGCTAACTGAGAAATTTAACAAATAAATGTCCCTGGTGATGGCTGGAAAGGATCCGACTGTATAGAAATTAAATGCAGTGGTCACCTTGACTGTCACTGGCAGAGGCATCCCTGTGGTGGAAGGTTTCTGCAGGTGGGGCTCAAGGGGATGGCTATATTTATAAATGACTTGGGCGAGAGCGTATATCTAAGTTTGCTGACATCACTAAATTAGGTGGCACAGTAAATAGTGTAGATGGGAGCAGAAAGTTGCAATGGAACATTGCTAGATTAAGTGAGTGGGCAATACTGTGGCAGATGGAGTTCAATGTGGGAAAGTGTGAGGTCATCCACTTTGGGCCTAAGAAAAATAGATCAGAGAATTTTCATAATGGCGAGACGTTAGGAACAGAGAGATGAAGGGGTCCAAGTACAGAAATCACTAAAAGCTAGTGGACAGGTACAAAAATTAATTTAAAAAGCTACTGGAATGTTGGCCTTTATCTCAAGGGGGCTGGAATACAAAGGGGTGGAAGTTATGTTACAGTTATACAGAGCTCTGGTTAGATCCCAGCTGGAGTACTGCACTCAGTTCTGGGCACTGCACCCCAGGAAGGACGTAATGGCCTTTTCTTTTATTCATTCTTAGGATGTGGGCGTCATTGGCAAAGCCAGCATTTATTGCCCATCCCTAACTGCCCTTGAGAAGGTGGTGGTGAGCTGCCTTCTTGAACTGCTGCAGTCCGTGTGGTGAAGGTACTCCCACAGTGCTGTTAAGTAGGGAGTTCCAGGACTTTGACCCAGCGACGATGAAGGATCGGCAATATATTTTCAAGTCAGGATGGTGTGTGACTTGGAGGGGAACTTGGAGCTGATGGTTTTCCCATGTGCCTGCTGCCCTTGTCCTTCTAGGTGGAAGAGGTCGCGGGTTTGGGAGGTGCTGCCGAAGAAGCTTTGGCGAGTTGCTACTGTGCATCTTGTAGATGGTACACACTGCAGCCACGGTACGGCGGTGGTGGAGGGAATGAATGCTTAAGGTGGTGGATGGGGTGCCAATCAAGCGGGTGGTCCTGGCAGAACCCAAACTGAGCATCGGTGAGCAGGCTATTGGTGAGTAAATGGTGCTTGATAGCACTGTCGACAACAACTTCCATCACTTTGCTGATGATTGAGAGTAGACTGATGGGGCGGTAATTGGGCGGATTGGATTTGTCCTGCTTTTTGTGGACAGGACACACCTGGGCAGTTTTCCATATTGTCCGGTAGGTGCCAGTGTTGTAGCTGTACTGGAACAGCTTGGCTAGAGGTGCGGCTAGTTTTAGAGCACAAGTCTTCAGCACGACAACTGGGATGTTGTCGGGGCCCATAGCCTTTGCTGTATCTGTGTACTTAACCATTTCTTGATATCACATGGAATAAATCAAATTGGCTAAAGACTGGATTCTGTGATCATGATGCGGAGATGCCGGTGTTGGACTGGGGTGGACAAAATTGAGAGGTCGCACAACACCAGGTTATAGTCCAACAGTTTTATTTTAACTCACAAGCTTTCGGAGTTACAACTCCTTCGTCAGGTGAAGTGAGGAGATACAGAATCGTCAAAGCATATATAGATCGAGAACAATGCATGTGTAACTTACAATTGCAGACAACTGAATTCAATCATCCTGACTGTTTATCTGCCGAGGTGTGATAAAGTTAATCAGGTCAGCCAGGAAGGTACCACATCAAAGACATAGCAAGATACAACTGAGACAATGAGGTGGAATCGCATGGGGTCTAACGTGTCAAAAGCTGCCGTCTGTATGTAAAACGATTAACTTTAAAATTTTTACTTTTTTACTGGGAATCACATCTGTGAACAAGCCAACGACGACTCGAGTCCGGATCACGTCATGTATCGTGACATAAACCCAAGATCCCGATTGAGACCATCTTCATGAGTGCGGAACTTGGCTATCAGTTTCTGCTCGATGATTTTGCGTTGTCGTGTTTTCCTAAGGCCGCCTTGGAGAACGCTTACCCGCAGATCCGAGGCTGAATGTCCTTGACTGCTGAAGTGTTCCCCGACTGGGAGGTAACAATCCTGCCTGGCGATTGTTGCGCGGTGTCCGTTCATACGTTGTCTCAGTGTCTGCATGGTCTCGCCGATGTACCATGCCGCGGTGCATTCTTTCCTGCAACGTATGAGGTAGACAACGTTGGCCGAGTCACATGAGTATGTACCATGTACCTGGTGGATTCTGTGATGGTAGGGACTTCAGGAGGAGGCCGAGATGGATCATCCACTTGGTATTTGTGGCTGAAGATGGTTGCAAACACTTCAGCCTAGTCTTTTGTACACACGCGCTGGACTCCACCATCATTGAGGATGCGATAGTCATGGAGCCACCTCCTCCCGTTAGTTGTTTAATTGTCCACGACCATTCATGATTGGATGTGGCAGGACTGCAGAGAACATAAGAAATAGGAGCAGGAGTAGGCCAATTGGCCCCTCGAGACTGCTCCGCCATTCAAAACGATCATGGCTCATCTGATCCTAACCGCCAATCTACTATCACAGAACCATCTCCTGAACCTAACAGAATTGGACACACGAAATAGGAGCAGGATCAGGCTACACGGTCCCTGGGCCCGCTACGCTACCCACAGGGCCATGACCGATCCGAACCTAGACTCATGTCCAAATTCCTGCCCGCTCCCAGTAACCCTTAATTCCCTTTACTTCTAGGAAACTGTCTATTTCTGTTTTAAATTTATGTAATGATGGAGCTTCTACAGCTTTTTGGGGCAGCATATTCCATGGACCTACCACCCTCTGAGTGAAGTAGTTCCTTCTCATCTCAGTTTTGAAAGAGCAGCCCCTTATTCTAAGACTATGCCCCCTAGTTCTAGTTTCACCCATCATCGGGAACATCCTCCCCGCATCCACCCGATCCAACCCCTTCACAATCTTATATGTTTCAATAAGATCGCCTCTCATTCTTCTGAACTCCAATGAGTAGAGTCCCAATCTACCCAACCTCTCCTCATATGTCCATCCCCTCACCCCCGGGATTAACCGAGTGAACCTTCTTTGTACTGACTCGAGAGCAAGTATGTCTTTTCTTAAGTATGCACACCAAAACTGTATGCAGTATTCCAGGTGCGGTCTCACCAGTACCTTGTACAACTGAAGCAATACCTCCCTATTTTTATATTCTATCCCCCTAGCAATGAAAGCCAACATTCCATTGGCCTTCTTAATCACTTGCTGCACCTGCATACTAACCTTTTGAGTTTTGTGCACCAGGACCCCCAGATCCCTTTGTACTTAAGTACTTTCCAATTTCTTGCCATTAAGATAATAACTTGCTCTACTATTTTTCCTGCCAAAGTGCATAACCTCACACTTTCCAGTATTGTATTCCATCTGCCAAATCTCTGCCCACTTACTTAGCCTGTCTATGTCCCCTTGCAGATTTTTTATGTCCTCCTCACTCACTACTTTCCTTCCCATCTTAGTATCATCTGCAAACTTTGATATGTTACACTTGGTCCCCTCCTCCAAATCGTTAATATAGATTGTAAAGAGCTGGGGACCCAGCACTGACCCCTGCGGAACACCACTAGTTACTGATTGCCAGTCTGAGAATGAACCATTTATCCCAACTCTCTGCCTTCTGTTAGATAGCCAATCCTCTATCCATGCCAGAATATTACCCCCAATCCTGTGATTTTTTATCTTAAGCAATAATCTTTTGTGTGGCACCTTGTCAAATGCCTTTTGGAAGTCTAAATACATCACATCCACTGGTTCCCCTTTATCCACCCTGTATGTTACTTCCTCAAAGAACTCCAGCAAATTTGTCAAACATGACTTCCCCTTCATAAAACCATGCTGACTTTGTCCTATTAAATTATGATTATCCAAATGTCCCGTTACTGTCTCCTTAATAACGGACTCCAAAATTTTACCTAGCACAGATGTTAGGCTAACCGGTCTATAGTTTCCAGCCTTCTGTCTACTGCCCTTTTTAAATAAGTGTGTTACATTAGCAGTTTTCCAGTCTGCCGGGATCTTTGCTGAGTCCAGGGAGTTTTGGAAAATTATTACCAATGCATCCACAATCCCTACCGCCACTTCCCTCAAGACCCTAGGATGGAAGCCATCAGGTTCAGGTGATTTATCCACCTTGAGTCCCATTATTTAACCGAGTACCACTTCCTTAGTGATTTTGATCGTGTTTAGCTCCTCCCCCCCATAGCCCCCTGTTTGTCCAGTGTTGGGATATTCTTAGGGGTAAAAATTCAGTTGGTTGCGCCTCCCGTTAGCGCCTTAAGAGGGCGCTAATGGGGCGCAAAGCCGCTAACGCCCGGGCGCAGCGATGTTTGCGCCGCTCAGGAACTTAACTTGACATTGTGCGGCGGCGCTAAAACTTACCGCTGCGACCACCTGCGCGCGCAGATTGTGACGTCATTCCATGGTGCAACGCCCTTGTGGCGCCCCGGAGCGGAAATTGAGTGGCGCCCCCTGCCTTACCGCCTGGCGCTTCCAACGACCAGAAGACTGGAATGCTATCAATCGCTGTGGGGCTGGGGGGGGGGGGGGGGGGCGCTATTTAAAGGGGGCCTCTTCCTGTCTTTTATTGTTGGTGGCATTTTTGAACTACGCATTCTGAGAGAGAGGGAGAGAGTTCTGGAGAGATTCAACGTTGTGTGAAGGAGTTTTGGGTACTGAGCAGCACTTTGCAGGTTCATTTTGATTTGCCATTCCTTGTATCGATTTAGCAGAGACTGTGGGAGCTGCACTCTGAGCTCTTTGCCTGGTACTCTCCATTGTTCTTTCCAGCACATTTGATGTGCAAGTCTCTCCAGGCCGAGATTCAAGGCTGCAATGAACAGGATGTGGATGGAAAGCAAGATTAACCATCCCCTTTAAGAACTGGCCCGTGCCATTGTGTGTGTGTTCCATTGCTGACTGACATTACATGAGCTTCGCCAGCGCTCTGAGTTAGCGCCTCACAGCTCGGCCTTTGCGCCTTAAGACAGGTGTGCAGCGCCTGCTTTAGCGCTCCACTCACCTCCCGGGGCGGTAAAAGTGAAGTTTCCAGTCAGTGCCGATAATTAGCGCCAGGCGCTAATATTTGTGTCCAGATGATATTTGCGCCCCAAATGGGGCGCGACCTAATTTCTACCCCTTAGTGTCCTCTACTGTAAAGACTGATACAAAATATTCATTCAGTGTATTTGCCATCTCCATATTGCCCACCATTAATTTCCCGGTCTCATCCTCTAAGTGACCAACATTTACTTTAGCCACCCTTTTTCTTTTTATATAACTATAAAAACTCTTACGATCTGTTTTTATATTTTTTGCTAATTTACTTTCATAATCTATCGTCCCTTTCTTAATCAATCTTTGTTATTTTTTGCTGTCTTTTAAAGTTTTCCCAATCCTCTATCCTCCCACTAGATCAGCGTCGACAGCGGCGGAGGAGGAGCCTTTCTTTCTTTTTCTCCCACAGAGCGGTCGGCAGCGGGGAAGGAGGAGCGGACCTGGTTGGAGCGGCGGGAGCGGCGGCGAGTCGATAAAGGGAGCCCCGAGGCTCAGGTAGGCCTCAAACCAGCGTCGACAGCGGCGGAGGAGGAGCCTTTCTTTCTTTTTCTCCCACAGAGCGGTCGGCAGCGGGGAAGGAGGAGCGGACCTGGTTGGAGCGGCATTTAAGGAGGGTGGTGGCTTAAACCCGAGTTCCTACAGGGTAGGAACCCCCACCCGCCCTCCTCCTCTAACCTAGTAGTCTTTTAGCAGTCTAAAAACAGAGGTCACAAATTTTTTGGTCTCAGTTTCTTTTCAGCAGAGCAGGAACCGGGAGGAGCGGGAAGTCGGCGTAGGACCAAGGGGACACAAGACCGGGAAGTCAGCGAAAGACCAGGGAGGTAAGACTAACTGGTAAGTACTTTCCTCAAACCTTCCTAGAAAGTACAACTAAAACTAGTGCGATTTGGTTAGTTTAAAAAGGAATAAGAGGAGTACAGTATACATTGGTCTAAGTAAGCTTCGGGAAAACAAAAGTCAATAAATAAACTAAAACTAGAAAATTAATAAGTAATATAAGGGTTAAGTCATGGCAGTAGAGCTCGGACCTGTGTCATGCTCCTCCTGTAACATGTGGGAAATCATGGACGCTTCCTGTGTCCCTGACAACCATGTGTGCGGGAAGTGTGTCCAGCTGCAGCTCATGTGGGACCGCATGACGGCCCTTGAGCTGCGGATGGACTCACTTTGGAGCATCCACGATTCTGAGAGGGTTGTGAATAGCACATTTAGTGAGTTGGTCACACCGCAGGTTAAGGCCAGAGTAGATAGTACATGGGTGACCAAAAGGCAGAGCAAGGGCAGGAAGGTAGTGCAGGAATCCCCTGGGGTTGTCTCCCTCAGCAACAGGTTCACCGCCTTAGGTGCTGTTGTCGGGGGGGATGACTCATCGGGGGAAGGCACCAGCAGCCAGGCTCATGGCACCATGACTGGCTCTGTTGCAAAGAAGGGAGGGAAAAAGAGTGGCAGGGCTATAGTAATAGGGGATTCGATTGTAAGGGGAATAGATAGGAGTTTCTGTGGTCGCGACCGAGACTCCAGGATGGTAATTTGCCTCCCTGGTGCAAGGGTCAAGGATGTCTCGGCGCGGGTGCAGAACATTCTGGAGGGGGAGGGGGAACAGCCAGTTGTCGTGATACATGTTGGTACCAACGACGTAGCTAAAAAAAGGGAAGAGGTCCTACAAGTAGAATTTAGGGAGTTAGGAGCCAAGCTAAAGAGTAGGACCTCGAAGGTAGTAATCTCTGGATTACTACCAGTGCCACGTGCTAGTAAGAGTACAGAGAACAGGATAGTTAGGCTAAATACGTGGCTTGAGCAGTGGTGTAAGAGGGAGGGTTTTAAATTTTTGAGGCATTGGGACCAGTTTTGTGGTAGGTGTGACCTATACAAAAGGGACGGTCTACACCTGTGCAAAGATGGAACTGAGGTTCTCGGGGTAAATTTTGATAAAGCAGTTCGGGAGCATTTAAACTAGTATGGCAGGGGGCTAGAAACCCATGCAGTGAAATAGAGGAAAGTGAAAGGCAGACAGAAATAAATGGTAAAAAGGAGAGGAACAAAAAACAAAGGGCCAAACTAATTCATAAAAAATGTGAGCATAAAAAAAGCCTGAGGGTTTTATACCTTAATGCGAGAAGCATCAGGAACAAGGTAGATGAATTAGCTGTGGAAATAGAGGTTAATAATTATGATCTAATTGGGATTACGGAAACATGGTTGCAGGGTGAGCAGGGCTGGGAGCTTAACATACAGGGGTATTCAGTATTTAGGAAGGATCGACAAAAAAGAAAGGGAGGAGGGGTAGCATTGCTGGTAAAAGAGGGGATAAATGCAATTGAAAGGAAGGATATTAACTCAGTTAATACAGAATCTATATGGGTGGAGCTAAGAAATAGCGAGGGGCGAAAAACATTAATAGGAGTGGTATATAGGCCTCCAAATAGTAAAATAGAGGTTGGGGAGGGCATCACGAGGGAAATTAGAGAAGCGTGCAATAAGAGCACAGCTGTCATCATAGGTGACTTTAACTTACATATAGATTGGACTAGCCTAATCAGTAAAAATAATGAGGAGGAGGAATTCCTTGAGTGTTTAAGGGATGGTTATCTGGATCAATATGTCGAGGAACCAACTCGGGAACAGGCTATATTGGACTGGGTACTGTGCAATGAGAAGGGACTAATTAGTAATCTTGTTGTACGGGGACCCTTGGGTCAGAGCGATCATAACATGATCGATTTCTCACTCGAAATGGAGAGCGAAGAAATTGACTCAGAGACTCAGGTCCTGAATTTAAACAAGGGGAATTATGATGCCATTAGACGGGAACTGAGTAGGTCTGATTGGACAACGTTCCTGGGAGGACTGGAGGTAGATAAACAATGGCAAGCATTTAAAGATAGAATGACAAAATTGCAAAAATTGTTTATACCAATCTGGCATAAAAGGAAATCTAAAAAGGTGACTCAACCGTGGATAACAGGGGAAATTAGAGACAGCATAAAATCCAAAGATAGGGCGTATAAAATAGCCAAAAAACGCGCCAGAGCGGAAGATTGGGAACAGTTTAAGATAGAGCAAAGGAGGGCAAAGGGCTTAATCAAGAAGGGCAAAATAGCTTACGAAAGCAAGCTGGCGGAAAATATAAAAACTAACTCCAAAAGCTTTTATAAGTATATCAAGAGGAAAAGACTGGTGAAAACCAAAGTTGGTCCATTGCAGTCAGATACGGGGGAATATATAATGGGAAATAAGGAAATGGCAGACCAACTAAATGCATACTTTGGGTCAGTCTTTACGAAGGAAGACACAAAAAACCTCCCTGGGATATCGGGAAAAATAGGGACATTGGCAAAGGAGGAACTGACGCAAATCAATATCTCTAAGGATATGGTGTTAAGGAAGCTAAAGGGATTGAAGGCGGACAAATCCCCAGGGCCTGATAACATGCATCCTAGGGTACTGAAGGAGGTGGCCCTAGAGATAGCGGATGCACTAAGCATGATTTTTCAGAATTCATTAGACTCGGGAACAGTGCCCATGGATTGGAGGGTAGCTAACGTTACCCCACTATTCAAAAAGGGGGGTAGGGAAAAAGCAGGTAATTACAGACCTGTAAGCCTTACATCAGTTGTGGGCAAAATGCTGGAGTCCATCATTAAGATGAAATAGCCGAGCACTTAGCAAATGGGGACAGGATAGGACAGAGTCAACATGGATTTACAAAGGGTAAATCGTGCTTGACTAATCTATTGGAATTTTTTGAGGGAGTAACTGGTAAAATAGATGGGGGAGAGCCAGTAGATGTGGTGTACCTGGACTTCCAAAAGGCCTTCGATAAGGTCCCACATAAAAGATTAGCATGGAAAATTGAAGCTCATGGGATAAAGGGGAAAGTATTGACGTGGATAGAGAACTGGCTGTCAGATAGAAAACAGAGAGTTGGAATAAACGGCTCATTTTCTGAATGGCAGGCAGTAACAAGTGGGGTACCACAGGGATCTGTCCTGGGTCCCCAGCTGTTCACAATTTATATTAATGACCTGGATCAGGGAGTCGAATGCAGCATTTCCAAATTTGCAGACGACACTAAACTAGGAGGGGGGGTGGGCTCAGAGGAGGAGACCAGGAAGCTCCAGAGCGATTTGGACAGACTGGGTGATTGGGCGGATAAATGGCAGATGCACTATAATGTGGACAAGTGCGAAGTTATCCACCTTGGGTGCAGGAACGGGAGGGCAAATTATTATTTAAATGGCAATAAATTGGGAGAGGGGGAAGTACAGAGAGACCTGGGTGTTCTTGTACACCAGTCACTGAAGGCGAGCATGCAGGTGCAACAGGCGGTCAAGAAGGCAAACGGTATGCTGGCCTTCATAGCAAAAGGGTTGGAATACAGGAACAGGGATACCTTGCTGCAGCTGTACAGGGCACTGGTGAGACCACACCTCGAGTACTGTGTACAGTTTTGGTCGCCTCATCTGAGGAAAGATGTTCTTGCCATGGAGGGGGTGCAGCGGCGATTCACCAGGCTGATACCAGGAATGGCGGGATTGACCTATGAGGAGAGACTATGTAGTTTAGGGATGTACACACTGGAGTTTAGAAGATTGAGAGGGGACCTCATAGAAGTGTATAAAATTCTGACAGGTCTAGACAGATTAGATGCAGAAGGAATGTTTCCCTTGGCGGGTGAGAACAGAACTAGAGGACATAATTTAAGGATAAGGGCTAAACCATTTAGGACAGAAATGAGGGGGAATTTCTTCACTCAGAGAGTGGTGAACCTGTGGAACTCATTGCCACAGAGGGCAGTGTACGCCAGCTCATTAAATATATTTAAGAGGGAATTAGATATATTTCTACAGGCAAAAGGGGTTAAGGGTTACGGAGAGAAGGCGGGGACGGGATACTGAATTGAAGGATCAGCCATGATCTCATTAAATGGCGGAGCAGGCTCGAAGGGCCGGATGGCCTACTCCTGCTCCTATCTTCTATGTATCTATGTATCTATGTAGATTTGGCTACCTTAAATAGCCCTTGTTTTTAGTCGAATACTATCCTTAATTTCTTTACTTAGCCACGGACGACTGTCTTTTCTTTTACACCCTTTTCTTCTCAGTGGAATATATATTTTTTGGAAGTTGTAAAATAACTCCTTAATTCACCTGACGAAGGAGCAGCGCTCCGAAAGCTTGTGATTTCAAATAAAACTGTTGTACTATAACCTGGTGTTGTGCGACTTCTCACTTTTGTCCTTAAATGTACACCACTGATCATGTATCGTCTTACCCTTTAATCTATTTTCCCAATCCACTCTACTCAATTCTGCTCGCATACCTTCATAGTCTCCTTTATTCAAGCTTAGCACGCTTGTTTGAGATCCAACCTTCTCACCCTCTAATTGAATATGGAATTCAACCATGTTATGGTCACTCATTCCAAGGGGATCCTTTACTAGGACATTTTTAATTAATCCTGTCTCGTTACACAGGACCAGATCTAAGGTTGCTTGCCCCCTGGTCGGTTCAGTTACATACTGCTCAAGAAACCCATCCCTAATACACTCAATGAACTCATCCTCAAGGCAGCCCTGCCCAATTTGATTTGTCCAATTAATATGATAGTTAAAATCCCCCATAATTATAGATGTTCCCTTATTACAAGCCTCAACTATTTCCTGATTGATACTCCGTCCAACAGAGTTGCAACTGTTCAGAGGCCTATAGACTATGCCCACTAGTGTTTTTTTCCCCTTATTATTCCTTATCTCCACCCAAACTGTTTCATTATCCTGATCTTTTGACCCAATATCATTTCTCTGTATTACAGTGATTCCTTCCTTTATTAACATAGCCACCCCACCTCTCCTTCCTTCCTGCCTGTCCTTCCTGATCGTTAAATAACCTGGTATGTTTAATTCCCAGGCATTGTCACCCTGCAGCCATGTTTCTGTAATGGCCACAAGATCATACCCATATGTAGTTATTTGTGCCATTAACTCGTCTATTTTGTTACAAATGCTACGTGCATTCAGATAGAGAACTTTCAAATATGTTTTGTGACACTTAGTTCCTGCTTTTGCCCTTTTTATTACTTTACCTTTTACTCCATACCTTCTGCCCCTTTCTGACACACTCTGGTTTTTAATTTCCCCACTGCTACCTAAGTCTATGACCTTCTCTGTTGTCATTTTTATTATTTGCTCTCTAGGAACCTCCCCCCCACTAGTTAATTTAAAGCCCTCTCTACAGCCCTAGTTATATGATCTGCCAGGACTCTAGTCCCAGTACTGGCCAAGTGAAGCCCGTCCCAAAGGAACAGCTCCCTCCTGCCCCAGTACTGGTGCCAGTGTCCCAGGAAGCAAAACCCATTTCTCCCACACCAGTCTTTGAGCCACTCATTTAACTCTCTAATTTTATTTGTCCTAGCCAAATTCGCTCGTGGCTCAGGTAATAATCCAGAGATTATTACCCTTGAGATTCTGTTTTTTAATTTGACCCCTAGCTGCTCATACTCCTTTAACAGAACCGGCTTCCTTGTCCTATCTACGTCATTTGTACCAACATGGACCACGACAACTGGATCCACCCCCTCCCACAGCAAGTTTCTTTCCAGCCCAGAGGAGATGTCCTTAACCCTGGCACCGGGCAGGCAACACAGCCTACGGGACTCTCGCTCTCGGCTGCAGAGAACTCTATCTATCCCCCTAATAATACTATCCCCTACCACTACAACATTTCTATTTACTCCCCCCTCTTGAATGGCCCCCTGTTCCACGGTGCTGTGGCCAGGTTGCTCATCCTCCCTGCAGTCCCTGCTCCCGTCCCCACAGGGAGTAAGAACCTCGAACCTGTTGGACAAGAGCAAGGGCTATGGCTCCTCCAACACTACCTCCTGGATCCCCGTACCTGCCTCACTCGTAGTCACACCGTCCTGTCCCTGACCATGGGCTACATCTGAATTAATTAACTTCATAGGTGTGACCACCTCCTGAAACACAGAGTCCAGGTACTTCTCCCCCTCCCTGAGGTGTCGCAGTGTCTGAAGCTCAGACTCCAGCTCATCAACACGGAGCTGGAGTTCCTGTAGCAGCAGACACTTGTCACAGATGTAATCACCGTGAGCCTCAATGGGGTCCACCGGCTCCCACATCTCGCAACAGTAACACATCACCTGCTCCATTCTATGTAATTAATTACATTTTTTATTGTTAGTTATGGACACTCTCTGCCCGATTATAGATACTAGTATCCCCTCTAATTAATTGGATTTAAATTAAATCAATCCCTCTAAATTAACCAGTTAAATGGTTTACCAACAGTCACTGTGCACCAGAAAGGCCTTATTAACTACAACCCACAGAGTTAAAGTTTGAAAAGAGCACCCTACACCCCACTCACCTGAACTCACACTTACCCAAACTCAGCACTGTCTGCTGACTTGCACTAGCACTGGTCTTTTTATACTGTTTGTTTGTTTACAGCCAAATGAGTCACCCCTGCTGATTGATTAGAAAACTGGTTTCCACTGCCTGCTGTGCCAATTTACTCCTACTGCAGTGTAACCTTGTTTTACTCTTCTTTCTCTTTTGATGCAAACCAATTAAATATCTGTAACTCAGTAAAACTTTAAAGGAAACTTAACAAATCAAATTAAAATTTGGTAGTCCAGGGTGACGATGCACTCCCAGTCCCCGCGGCGCCCACCGGTCGCGGAAAAACTCAAGCGTGCCGGCGGACACCGCGTGCTCCATCTCCAGGGCCACCCGGGCGTGAACATGGCCGTGGAAGAAAGGCAGGCAATCGGGCCGAACGACCCCCTCGACCGCCCGCTGCCTGGACCAATTAATGGCTTTCTTAGCCAGGCCCAGGAGCAGTCCCACGAGGAGGTCCTCCGACCTGCCCGCTCCCCTCCGCACCGGGTGACCGTAGATCAGGAGCGTGGGGCTGAAGTGCAACCAGAAATTGAGGAGCAGCCCCTTCAAGTAATGAAAGAGGGGCTGCAACCTCTCACACTCTACGTATATGTGAAACACGGACTCCTCCAGGCCGCAGAAATGGCAAGCGGCCTGGGAGTCCGTAAACCTATTTAACAACCTATTGCACGGGACTGCTCCGTGCAACACCCTCCAGGCCAAGTCCCCAATAGAACAAGGGAAGACTCCCGCGTAGAGAGCCCTCCATTGGGGACCTTCGCCTCTGCCGGACGGCAAGATGGTACGCCAAGGCGTGTCCGGACGGCAGACGAAGATGGCAAAGTGGAGAGTGTGCAGGAGCAGCCTGTACAGGAAACGCCTCCGTGCGGATTGAAAGGGCACGGAGGGCATTTCTCCGAGAAGGCTCAAGTGTTGAGGCGGCGGCTCCTGAGGGAGGATTCGGGGCCGGGCTCCGATAAGGAATTCCGTCCGAACGGGGGTCAGCTCGGACAGGGATTGCCCCACGTGCTTGAGCCTCCTCGATACACCTAGTGGAGTCGGGGCCCAGTGCCACTTTTAGCGACTCGATGGCTTTGACCGCGAGCCGGACGTTGATCCAAGACATGCGCCTCGCCAACTCCTCCGGCGCCATCCAGCCCGCTCCTCCGCCATCGAGCAGGTCCCCGACTCTAGTCACCTTACCGGGCACAGCCCTGCCCTCCGCCAGCCTGGCCGAACCCGCGGTCGAGGAGGTGCGGATTCCTGAGCACCGGCTCCCGAAGGACGGCCGCCGCTCCTGACGGGGGAGAACTGCGCCTGGAGGCGATGCTGTTCCAAACCCATAGCAGTTCCTGGTAGAAGACAGGCAGCTCCCGCAGGCTGGCACGCATGCCGCCCACTCTCACAAACAGGAGCTGCGTGTCGTAATTGAGGCCGTGCAGCTGGCGGAAGAAATATGTCGCCAGCGCACGCCACCTAGGAGGATTCTCCACGTACAGGTATGTTTTACTCTTCTTAAACCAACAGAATCCCAAATATTTAACTTTTCCTCTTCACTTAAACTGCTTAAGTACTCTTATCAAGAATGATTTAAAGAGAACTAACAATTAAAGAACTCTCACACTTACCCAAACTAAGAACATAAGAAGTAGGAGCAGGAGTAGGCCATTTGGCCCCTCGAGCCTGCTCCGCCATTCAATAAGATCTTGGCTGATCTGATCTTGGCCTCAACGCCACTTTCTGCCCGCTCCCCATAACCTTTGATTCCCCTGTTTTTCAAAAATCTGTCTATCTCCGCCTTGAATATATTCAATGACCCAGCCTCCACAGCTCTCTGGGGCAGAGAATTCCAAAGATTCATGACCCTCTGAGAGAAGAAATTCCTCCTCATCCCCGTTTTAAATGGGCGACCCCTTATTCTGCAACTATGCCTCCTAGTTCTAGATTCCCCCAAGAGGGGAAACATCTTCCCTGCATCTACCCTGTCAAGCCCCCTCAGGATCTTATGGGGGAAAAATTAGGTCGCGCCCCATTTGAGGCGCAAATATCGTCTGGACGCAAATATTAGCGCCTGGCGCTAATTATCGGCACTGACTGGAAACTTCACTTTTACCACCCCGGGAGGTGAGTGGAGCGCTAAATCAGGCGCTGCACACCTGTCTTAAGGCGCAAAGGCCAAGGAGTGAGGCGCTAACTCAGAGCGCTGGCGAAGCTCATGTAATGTCAGTCAACAATGGAACACACACACAATGGCATGGGCCAGTTCTTAAAGGGGATGGTTAATCTTGCTTTCCATCCACATCCTGTTCATTGCAGCCTTGAATCTCGGCCTGGAGAGACTTGCACATCAAATGTGCTGGAAAGAACAATGGAGAGTACCAGGCAAAGAGCTCAGAGTGCAGCTCCCACAGTCTCTGCTAAATCGATACAAGGAATGGCAAATCAAAATGAACCTGCAAAGTGCTGCTCAGTACCCAAAACTCCTTCACACAACGTTGAATCTCTCCAGAAGTCTCTCCCTCTCTCTCTCAGAATGCGTAGTTCAAAAATGCCACCAACAATAAAAGACAGGAAGAGGCCCCCTTTAAATAGCGCCCCCCCCAGCCCCACAGCGATTGATAGCGTTCCAGTCTTCTGGTCGTTGGATGCGCCAGGCGGTAAGGCAGGGGGCGCCACTCAATTTCCGCTCCGGGGCGCCACAAGGGCGTTGCACCATGGAATGACGTCACAATCTGCGCGCGCAGGTGGTCGCAGCGGTAAAGTTTAGCGCCGCCGCACAATCTCTAGTTAAGTTCCCGAGCGGCGCAAACATCGCTGCGCCCGGGCGTTAGCGGCTTTGCGCCCCATTAGCGCCCTCTTAAGGCGCTAACGGGAGGCGCAACCAACTGAATTTTTACCCCTATATGTTTCAATAAGATCACCTCTCATTCTTCTAAACGCCAATGAGTATAGACCCAACCTACTCAACCTGCTCTACCTTTCCCCTTGTGGGGTCACTTAGCTCTGTCTATAGCATGCTGCCTCCACTGTTTAGCATGCATGTAGTCCTGTATTGCAGCTTCCCCAGGTTGGCACCTCATTCTACACACCTTATTGAATCCGGGTTGGTCCCCTGGTTTGATGGTAATGGTAGAGTGAGGGATATGCCTGGGCCATGAGGTTACAGATTGTGGTGGAATACAATTCTGCTGCTGCTGATGGCCCACAGCACCTCATGTATGCCCAGCTTTGAGCTGCTAGATCTGTTCTGAATCTATCCCATTTTACACGGTGGTAGTGCCATGCAGCTCGATGTAGGGTGTCTTCAGTGTGAAGACGGGACTTCGTCTCCACAAGGACTGTGTGGTGGTCACTGCTACCAATACTATCATGGACAGATGCATCTGTGACAGGTAGATTGGTGAGGACGAGGTCACCTACTTGACCTCATCCTCACCAATCTACCTTGGAGCGGGTGCAGCGCAGATTCACCAGAATGATACCAGGGCTAAAAGGGTTAAATTATGAGGCCAGGTTGCATAGACTAGGCTTGTATTTCCTTGAACATAGAAGATAGAGAACATAGAACATAGAACATAGAGAAGTCCAAAAATGTGCGGGTTAGGTTGATTTGGCTATGATAAATTGACCCTTAGTGTTAGGGGGGTATTAAATATGTGGGGTTATGGGGATAGGATGGGATATGTTAGGGGGAATTAAATACGTGGGGTTATGGGGGTAGGGTGGGATATGTGTACTGTGGGGATTAAAGCAGGGACAGGGTACTGGATTTAGATGATCAGCCATGATCGTATTGAATGGTGGAGCAGGCTCGACGGGCCGAATGGCCTACTCCTGCTCCTAGATTCTATGTTTCTATGTTTCTATTAAGGGATGATCTAATTGAGATGATTAAAGGATTTGATAGGATAGATAGACAGAAACTATTTCCTCTGGTGGGGGTGTCCAGAACAAGGGGGCAGAACCTTAAAATTAGTGCTCGGCCATTCAGGGGTGATGTCAGGAAACACTTCTTCACACACAGGGTAGTGGAAAACTAGAACTCTCTCCCTCAAAATGCTGTTGAGGCTAGGCCAATTGGAAATGTCAAAACTAAGATTGATAGTTTTTTGTTAGACAAGGATATTAAGAGTTACGGAACCAAGATTGATAGATTGAGTTAAGATATAGACCAGCCATAATCTAATTGAATGATGGAACAGGCTCGAGGGGCTGAATGGCCTGCTCCCGTTCCTATGTTCCAAGAATTCAGTGACTGTCTCCTTTCTGACATGTAGGTGATAACAGCAGTTCTTTGATAAAGCATAGTTGTACCCAGGTCTGCCCTCACCCCTGCCCCCCCCTCCCGAAACCACGATAGAGTTCCCCTTGTCCTCACCTTTCACCCCACCAGCCTGCACATTCAACGGATCATCCTCTGCCATTTCCGCCACCTCCAGCGTGATCCCACCACCAAACGCATCTTCCCCTCACCTCCCCTTTCAGCATTCTGCAGGGACCGCTCCCTCCGCGACAACCTAGTTCACTCCTCTACCACCCCCAGCACCCCTTCCCCTTCGCCCGGCACCTTCCCATGCAAGCGCAGGAGATGCAACACATGCCCTTATACCTCCCCCCTTCCCACTCTCCAGGGCCCCAAACATCCCTTCCAGGTGAAACAGCGATTTACTTGTACTTCCTGCAATTTAGTATACTGTATTCGCTGCTCACGATGTGGTCTCCTCTACATTGGGGAGACCAAACGCAGATTGTGTGACTGCTTTGTGGAACACCTCCGTTCAGTCCGTAAGGGGGACCTCGAGCTCCCGGTGGCCTGTCACTTTAATTCACCGCTCCATTCCCACTCAGACCTCACCGTCCTCGGCATCTTGCATTGTTCCATGGAAGCTCAGCGTAAGCTCGAGGAACAGCACCTCATCTTTCAATTAGGCACTCTACAGCCCTCTGGACTCAACATAGAGTTCAACAATTTCAGATCATAACCCCGGCCCCCATTACATATATATATATATATTTTTTTTTTATCCACACTTTTGTTTGGCCCTTTTTTCTTCCCTCCCAGAAGCTGGCAGCTGTCCTTCATTCTGCCAGTGCAATTCACACTTCATCTAGAGCCATCCTTTGTACCTCAACCTGTTCCATTTCCACCTCCTCTTGCCTTGAATATCTCTTAATGTCTCTCAATGTCTCTTAATCGCTCCTGCTTTCCATCCTATCACTGACCTTCCCTTTTGTTCTTTCATCCCCTCCCCCTTTTCCCAGCCCTAAACTTGCTTTAAAATCTATTTCATTTCCTGCTTTTTTCCAGTTCTGACAAAAGTCTTCCACCTGAAACGTTAACTCTGTTTCTCTCTCCACGGATGCTGCCTGGCCTGCTGAGTTTTTCCAACCTTTTCTGTTGTTATTTCTGCAATCACACCTCCTGGAGTAAGGGTCAGTATGTACAGAACACCTCATTTGTAAACACACCTCCTGGAGTAAGGGTCGGTATGTACAGAACACCTCATTTGTAAACACACCTCCTGGAGTAAGGGTCGGTATGTACAGAACACCTCATTTGTAAACACACCTCCTGGAGTAAGGGTCGGTATGTACAGAACACCTCAGTTGTAAACACACCTCCTGGAGTAAGGGTCGGTATGTACAGAACACCTCAGTTGTAATCACACCTCCTGGAGTAAGGGTCAGTATGTACAGAACACCTCAGTTGTAAACACACCTCCTGGAGTAAGGGTCGGTATGTACAGAACACCTCAGTTGTAAACACACCTCCTGGAGTAAGGGTCAGTATGTACAGAACACCTCAGTTGTAATCACACCTCCTGGAGTAAGGGTCGGTATGTACAGAACACCTCAGTTGTAAACACACCTCCTGGAGTAAGGGTCGGTATGTACAGAACACCTCAGTTGTAAACACACCTGCTTTGTTTTGTGAGCATTAAAGCGGAATGATGCATGTTTATGGATATTTCCCTAGAAGTTCGCATGAAGCATTTATTTCATGACAATCATTTGTGCCTCCCTCTTTTAATCGGAAACTGCATGCTCAATAATTATGCTCCATAATGATCTTCCATGGAAAAAGAAAAAGTAGAATACATAAAGTAAACCGGGACAAGAAGGAAGCAGTGAAAGTGAGGAAATGTTTCCAGAAACACTAGTGCAGTTTGACATTTCAGTGCACCACACATTAGTACAAGATACAGATAGATAAATGTCTGATCTGCCACTTTAAGGAACCCCACTGTCTATATTTACTAAAATAACTGGCCCAAAACACCTTTAGCAACACTGCCCTCAACACTTCCTCCACCATCATCAGTGTTGAGTTGTATTATTCTACAACAATCACAAGGACAATCTCAGCACAATGTATAAGTCAAGTACATAAAACTTATCAAATAAATTGAGTGATATATGAATAACATCACTGGCCCTGAAATGTGAATTGGGGCCAAGGTAGAACAAAGGTATCTCCGGGTTTCCGCCATGTTTGTACTGCCAAATGAAATTCCATTAGGGGTGATGGGCAAATTTTATGCCTGAGCCCTGCCCCTGTGAATAGGACATATCAGGGGAGAGTTCCTTGGCTTCCTCAGGAATACTGTTCAGTGCAGTTTTAAAGACCTCAGTGACTCAATGGAACTAATGCCAGCTGCCTTTTCATTTCGAAAGTTTTATGACCTAAACTTAGTCCATGAACGGCAGTTTCTTGCCTACTGTAACAATATTATGGAAGTTCTAAATAAAAAGAAGTAATAGTTAATAAATGCCTTGGAGCTAGATGGCACTGTGTACCAAGAGTGCCATTTCATATGGCTTTCTCCTAGAGCAATCAAAGACTGAATTTAGTTCATAAATTGCCAAATGGAGTGACCTTTCACTGAATTTTTGTGCTATCCCTATTGGGGACACAACACAAAAGCATCTCTGGTTTGGTAATGATCTCACGTTATACAACAGAGGCTGTATGAGAAAAGTCCTTTTACATTCTACTGACACTTTCACGAAGTTTAAAAATGACTAATTCACCTCAGGTGCTCTGATATTAAAGCACAAGGGGGGTACATTTGACTTTGCCCGGTAGTGTAAACTGGGCGATATCGGATAAGCCACCCGTTATGTATCTCTCTCAATTTTCATTTCCACTGAAGTTATTAGAAATGAAAATCAGGAGAGATGTATAACGAGTGGCTGATCAGATATCACCTGGTTTAATAGAATCATAGGGGGAAAAATTCAGTTGGTTGCGCTTCCCGTTAGCGCCTTAAGAGGGCGCTAATGGGGCGCAAAACAACTAGCGCCCGGAAGCAGCGATGTTTGCGCCGCTCGCAAAATTAACTAGACATTTTGTGGCGGCACTAAACTTTACCGCCGCGATCTGCCTGTGCACGCAGATCTTGACGTCATACGAGGGTGCAACGCCCTTGTGGCGCCCTGGAGCAGAAATTGAGTGGCGCCCCCATCCTTTCCGCCTGGCGCAACCAACGACCGGAAGACTGGAACACTCCCCAGTCGCTGTGGGGCTAGGGGGGCGCTATTTAAAGGGGACCTCTTCCTGTCTTTCTCTGTGGTAGACATTTTTGCACCACTCGTTCTGAGAGAGAGAGAGAGAGATTCGGAGAGAGAGAGAGACTTCTGCATTGAGTCAATGCTGTGTGAGGTAGTTTTGGCTACTGATCATAACTTTGCAGGTACTTTGGTTTTTGACCTTCATAACTTTGATTGCCAAGAGACTTGGGGGCTGCACTGATTGGGGGCGTCGTCCTGCACCACCAGAATCGGAGGACACAGAAACGCAGAGAGAGTGGCAATCATGGCCAGACGGAGGAGGGCCAACAGGCCTCTGTACAGGAGACCTTACCCTCCCAGGGTATATCACCAACAATTCACATATATTAATATATCTGAGGAGCAGTGTTTGCGAAGGCTGCGCTTCAGCAAGGAGGTGGTCACTGAGCTCTGCCACCTGCTGCAGCCAGATCTGCAGCCTCAACTGAGGTCCAGGACGTCTCTGTCGGTGGCAGGGAAGATCACAGTGGCTCTGAACTTTTATGCCACTGGCTCATTTCAATCAACTACTGGGGACATCGCCAATATCTCCCAGTTCGCGGTGCATTGCTGCATCCATCAGGTCACAAATGCCCTCTTTAAAAGGAGATGAGAGTTCATCTCTTTCCCCATGACCCCAGACAAGCAGAAAAAACGCGCTCTGGGCTTTGCGAGGATAGCGGGCTTCCCCATGGTGCAGGGCGCCATTGACTGCACGCATGTGGCTTTGCGTGCTCTGCATGAGAATGCCGAGGATTTCCGCAACAGAAAGGGGTTCTATTCCTTAAACGTTCAGTTGGTCTGTAACCACAGACAGCTGATACTCGCTGTCAATGCCCACTATCCTGGCAGCTGCCACGATGCATTCATCCTGCGCCAGGCTACTGTGGCAGAACTTTTCGAGGCACCGCATCAGCCAGTTGGTTGGCTTCTCGGGGACAAGGGGTATCCACTGAGCACGTGGCTAATGACACCGCTCCGTACGCCCAACACCCCTGCTGAGCTGCGGTACAACGAGAGCCATCAAGCTACCAGGAACATCGTTGAGCACACAATCGGCGTGCTCAAGCAACGGTTCCGCTGTCTGGATCATTCTGGAGGAGCCCTGCAGTACTCGCCTGAGCGAGTTTCCCACTTCGTAGTTGTGTGATGCATGCTGCATAACCTGGCAATCCTCAGGACCCAGCCAATGCCACCAGGCCTTGGAGCACCACCAGAGGAGGAGGAGGAAGAGGAGGAGGAGGATGATCATCAGCAGCACCAAGGCGGGAGGGAGGCCCACAATGTAGAATCTGGAAGGGCCGTCTGTCAACGGATGATAGCAAGCCGCTTCTAGGCCCCTGCTGAGGAAATGGCTTCTGCCATTGAGAACAACATGAATGAAACTAACCCGTAACCCCTAAGCCAGCCAAGGCAGCAATGATTCCAAAGACCAAACATGTACATTTTGAATACAAAAACTTATTTATTTTACAAATCTGTGGGCTGGATTTTCAATGACCCATGGAGTCGGGTTTGGAGGCGTGTGGGGGGTTAAAGTTGTGGGGTCGGGGGTCCCGACCCCATCCCGACTCCAACACGCCTCCACGCAATTTTGACAAAATCGGTCGTGGGGTTTCCGACTCCGTCCCGCCTCCAAGAGGCGGGAGAGGCCATTAAAGCCCTTAACAAGCCCTAAAATGGCTCTGTAATGCCATTTTGAAACGTTTTAGCTAGTTTAACCCTTTTCCGACGTGAAGTACGCCTGATGTGAAACACTCCAGAGAAACCTGGCGGGAGCACAAGTGACTATCAGCTGCAGGTCCACTATTACAACGGAGATGTGATGAAGGTAGTAGTAGTATTGTGATGAAGGTAGTTAAAGTATTAGGTCTGAAAGTCGCCTCTGATGCTACTGCATTGAATGTCTTCAGAGACTGCCTGGCCTTGCTGTGAGAGGACCTGGATGGAAAAAAATTACTCACTCACTCTCTCTCTCTCTCTCTCTCTCTCTCTCTCTCTCAGCTGCTCATTTTGCATTCACAGCAAAGGCCAAGCAGTTTCTGAGACCAGGCACTCAGTCTCTGACCTGCAATGATGACATCATCAGAGGCAACTTTCAGACTGAAACCACTAATTGGTTCATCGGTTCCCACATGCTGGAACTCAATTGCCCAATTAAGTTAAAATTGCATAATTCATCCACATTACTCTGGAGTCGGGGGGGACACGAAATGCGGGTAACACGACCCCAACCCGACCCCAAGACAAAATCCAGCCCTGTGTGTGTCATTTCGTCATGACAAACTAATAGAAAGAAACACAAAAAAACAGTCATTAACATAACTGGTTCTCACAACCTGGAGATAATGTCCAAAACACTAAACAAAGGTTTGACCACGAACCTCGGCCTTTAATAAAAAAATGACCAACATTTTGTCACACATCCTACTTTTTGCCCTTCGAGGGTGATCTCCTTCCCTTGCGCACTTCCCCCCTTCCCACCCTACTGCTCCTCCGTAATGGGACCCCAGTGGCTGCAGCAAGGCTGCTGGAAGGCTGCTGATTGTCAGAACCTGACACTGCAGATGACCTTGAAGGACGCCCTCGACCAGCTCTGGGCCTGGAGGGCCCGGCTGCAGACTGCACCAACTCTGCATGGGAGGCAGCAGTCTGTCCTACAGGCGGTGGCAAGTGCAATGGAGAAGTGACAGTGGTGGCAGCAGGAATACTGTCATCTTGAGAGAGGACAGCAACTCCCTGCTCGACCGACACACTGGCACTCCCACGGGGCAGCACTTCAGCATCCAGAGCAATCTGCTGGAGCACAGATTGCTGGCCTGCTGCGGCGCGGTGAGAGCCCCGCGGAAATGTGTCCGAACCAGCGAGGATGGCAGCAGTCAGTGCTCGCGTGGCCTCAATCTGAGTCTGCATGAGAGCAGTCAGAGATGGGGTCATGGCAGCCAGTGACTGAATTGCAGCACTAAACATTTGCATGGCATCCGCCTGTGCTACAACAAAGTGCTCCACACTCCTTGCCAGTGATTCAATGCATTCGGGCACCCTTCCCACTGCACCCATGAGCTCAGTGTGCATGTCCACCGCCTGGGTGTTCATTTCAGCGATGAGCCGCTCCTCCTCTGCGGCCAGTGCAGTAGGACTCGCTGGCATACTCTCCCTCTGGGGAGAAGGCCCCCGAGCTTCCCTACCCCCATTGCGTTGCTGCAGCCCGCTGGGTCCTGGAGCTTCACCCTCATCAGACCCTTCCCCCCTGCTCCCCTCCAGGGAAGGCGTGTTCCCAGTGTGGGTATGGGTTTCCTCGGGAGAGGGTGGCACTGATGCTCCGGCTTCATCTTCCTCCTCGCCTGCAGCTTCACTCCCACTGGCAGCTTGAGGGCCCATCTCCTCAGCTGGTGAATCACCATCTGAAAGCAGGGAGGTACAAGAGTGGCTTTAGCATGAGGACAGGGTGGCAGTAAGGGAGGAAGGAGTGGAGCGATTTAGTAAGTTGGATTGAAAGTGTCAAAGGCTGGTGTTGTGAGGGAGAAGTGGAATGAGAGAGGAGAGAAAGCTGATGACCTTACCATTGCTGTCCTGAACGGGGTCGGCCTCTCCAGGGGCGACGGGACCGATCACCCGGCTTGCCACAATCCTGTGGACGCGCGCCTCAAGATCGCTGAGGGGTTGCAGCTGAGGCCGTCTTCCACCCGTCCGTTGCTGTTGTCTCCTATTATGAGATAGCTTGGCCTGCAAGAAAAAGGACGGCGTCTGAGTAAGTATACAGCCATGGTCTTGCCTGATCCGCCTCCCATAGGTGAATAGCCCTTACTGTATGCAGCCATGGTCTTGCCTGAAGTGCCTCCCATAGGTGAATAGCCCTTACTGTATGCAAAGTGTGGAATGTGCGTGTGTGTTTCATGAGAGGGCCATAGGTGTTGGATGAGTGTTGGGCATTGGGGTTTTAAGACCCTCTGGCCATGGAGTGAGGTTGAGATGGAGGGATGGAGAGGTATTGAAAAAAAGCCACTCACCCTGACGACCCGAGTGAGGTCGTTGAACTTTTTTCGACATTGTATATGGGTCCAGGGCACCATGCTCCTGGAGGAGACGCTCTGAGCCACCTCCCTCCACACTCTTCTGTACTCGCGCGGCAAAGGCCTCCTGCCACTCTCAGGGAAGAGTATAGATGTTCTGCGCTCCACCGCGCCAACCAGAGCATCCAAGTCCCACTCGCTGAAGCGCTGAACTCGTTCTCTCACCCTCTCCATAGTCCTTGGCTGGAAGATTTAGGCACAGGTCTCTCCAGGCCGAGATTCAAGGCTCCAATGAGCAGGGTGTGGCTGGAGTGCAAGATCGACCCTCCCCTTTAAGAACTGTCCAGCGCCAGTGTGTCTGTGTTCCATCGCTAACTGACAGCACCTGCGCTGCACCCGCGCTCTGAGTTAGCGCCTCGCTCCTCGGCCTTTGCGCCTTAAGACAGATGTGTAGCGCCTGATTTAGCGCTCCAATCACCTCCAGGGGCGATAAAAGTCAAGTTTGCAGTCGGAGGCGATAATTAGCGCCAGGCGCTAATCTTTGCGCCCGGCCGATAATTACGCCCCAAATGGGGCGATACTGAATTTCTCCCCCATGGAATCATAGAATGGTTACAGCACAGAAGGAAGCCATTTGGCCCATCGAGCCAGTGCCAGCTCTCTGCAAGAGCACTTCAGCTAGTCCCACTCCCCCGCCCTTTCCCTACAGCCCTGCAAAAATTTTTCCTTCAGGTAATTATCCAACTCACTTTTGAAAGCCACAGTTGAATCTGCCTCCACCACCCTTTCAGGCAGTGCATTCCAGATCCTAACCACACGCTGCGTAAAAAAGTTGCCTTTGGTTCTTCTGCCAATCACCTTAAATCTGTGTCCACTGGTTCTCAACCCTTCCGCCAATGGGAACAGTTTCTCTCTATCTACTCTGTCCAGACCCCTCATGATTTTGAACACCTCTACCAAATCTCCTCTCAACCTTCTCTGCTCTGAGGAGAACAACCCCAGCTTGTCCAGTCTATCGACTATCCTCCTCACTGTTCACTGTACTTCCAAGTTTGTGTCATCTGCAAATTTTGAAATTGTGCCCAGTGCACCCAAGTCCAAGTCATTAATATATATCAAGAAAAGCAGTGGTCCTAGAACCGACCCCTGGGGAACACCACATTGTACCTTCCTCTAGTATGAAAAATCAACCATTCACCACTTCTCTCTGTTTCCTGACACTTAGCCAATTTTGTCACTGTCTCTTTTATTTTTTTATTCATTCACGGGATGTGGGCATCGCTGGCAAGGCCAGCATTTATTGCCCATCCCTAATTGCCCTTGAACAACTGAGTGGCTTGCTGGGCCATTTCAGAGAGAGGACAGTTAAGAATCAATCACATTGCTGTGGGTCTGGAGTCACATATAGGCCAGACTGGGTAAGGACGGCAGATTTCCTTCCCTAAAGGACATTAGTGAAGCAGATGGGTTTTTACGACAGTCTAGTAGTTTCATGGTCAACAGTACTGATACTAGCTTTTTAAAAAAAAATCCAGATTTATTTCATTAACTGAATTTAAATTCCCCAGCTGCTATGGTGGGTTTATGAACTCATGTCCCCAGATAATTTTTCCAGGCCTACTGGATTCATAGTCCAGTAACATAACCACTACGCTCCCATTCCCGTGAAGTGGGCTTCAACTTTGCTGGCAAACCTGTTATGCGGCACTTTATCCAATGTCTTTTGGAAATCCATGCACACCACATCAACCATATTGCCCTCATCTCTGTTACCTCATCAAAAAACTCAATCAAGTTAGTTAAACACGATTTGCCTTTAACAAATCTGTGCTGGCTTTCCTTAATTAATCCACACCTGTCCAAGTGACTGTTAATTTTGTCCCAGATTATAATTTCTAAAAGCTTCACCACTACCGAGGTTAAACTGACTGGCCTATAGTTGCTGGGTTTGTCCTTTTTTGCACAAGGGTGTAACATTTGCAATTCTCCAGTCCTCTGACATCACTCCCGTATATAAGGAGGATGGGAAGATTATGGCCAGCACCTCTGTAATTTCCACCTTTACTTCCCTCAGCATCCTAGGATGCATCCCATCCGGTCCTGGTGACTTATCTACTTTAAGTACAGCCAGCCTTTCCAGTACCTCCTCTTTATCAATTTTTATCCCATCCAGTATCTCAACTACCTCCTCTTTCACTATGACTTTGGCAACATCTTCTTCCTTGGTAAAGACAAATGCAAAATACTCATTTAGTACCACAGCCATGCCCTCTGCTCCCATTTATAGGTCTCCTTTTTCGTCCCTAATCAGCCCCACCCCTCCTCTTACTACTCATTTACCATTTATATGCCTATAGAAGACTTTTGGATTCCATTTTATGTTAGCTGCCAATCTATTCTCATACTCCCTCTTTGCTCCTCTTATTTCCTTTTTCACTTCCCCTCTGAACTTTCTGTATTTGGCCTAGTTCTCACTGGCATCTGTCATACGTGCTCTTTTTCTGCTTCATCTTAATCTCTATCTCTTTCGTCATCCAGGGAGCTCTGACTTTGTTTGCCCTACCTTTCCCCCTCGTGGGAATGTACCTTGACTGTACCCGAACCATCTCCTCTTTAAAGGCAGTCCATTGTTCAATTACAGTTTTGCCTACTTTTCTTTGATTCCAATTTACCCGGGCCAGATCCATTCTCAACCCACTGAAATTGGCCTTCCTCCAATTAATTATTTTTACTCAAGATTGCTCCCTGTCCTTTTCCGTAGCTAATCTAAACCTTATGATACTATGATCACTGTTCCCTAAATGTTCCCCTACTGACACTTGCTCCACTTGACACACCTCATTCCCCAGAACCAGATCCAGCAATGCCTCCTTCCTCATTGGGCCAAAAACGCACTGATCAAGTTCTCTTGAACACACTTCAGAAATTCTTCCCCTTCTCTGCCCTTTATACTATTACTATCCCAGTCTATATTAGGATAGTTGAAGACCCCCATTATCACTACTTTATAGTTCTTGCCCCTCTCTGTAATTTCCCTGCAAATTTGCTCCTCTATATCCTTCCCACTAGTTGGTGGTCTATAGAATACCCCTAGTAGTGTAATGACACCTCAATCGTTTCTTAACTTTAACCAAATAGATTCTGTCCTTGACCCCTCCAGGACATCCTCTCTCTCCAGCACTGTAATATTCTCCTTAATCAATACTGCCATCCCACCTCCTTTCTTTCCTTCCCTATCTTTCCTGAACACCTTATATCCAGGAATATTTAGTACCCAATCCTGCCCTTTTTTGAGCCAGGTCTCCATTATCACAGAATCACAGAATCCCCACAGTGCAGATAGAGGCCATTTCGGCCCATCGAGCCTGCACCGACACATATCCCACCCTATCCCCGTAACCCCACGTATTTAATCCCCCTAACACTAAGGGTCAATTTATCAATTTATCATAGCCAAATCAACCTAACCTGCACATCTTTGGACTGTGGGAGGAAACCGGAGCACCCGGAGGAAATCCACGCAGAAACGGGGAGAATGTGCAAACTCCGCACAGACATCACCACATCATCATATTCCCATGTGGCTACTTGCGCCTGCAGCTCACCAACCTTATTTACCACGCTTCATGCGTTTACACACATGCACTGTAAACCTATCTTAGACCTTCTTGTATTCTCTCTTAGTCTGACCCCACCTAATAACTTACTATTTCTTACCCTAGAGCTATCTGTCTCTCCCAATACTTTGTGCACCTTGTTTCTCCTTTCTAATGCTACATTCTGGTGGCCACCCCCCTTCCAAATTAGTTTAAACCCTCCCCAACAGCACTAGCAACCCCACCCCCCCCACCCCACCGCCGTAAGGACATTGGTCCCAGCTCTGTTGAGGTGCGACTCGTCCGGCCTGTACAGGTCCCACCTCCCCCAGAACTGGTCCCAATGTCCCAAGAATTGAAAGCCCTCCCTCCCGCACCATCGTCCAAAGTCAAAATTACCCCCAAGATATGGAAAATTTTGATGTCATGGATTAAATATTATAGGGTTAGTACTATTTCGAGTAATTTCTGCAAAAGCTAATTGATAGATCAACACCTCACAAAGCATCATTCGAGTTCTTTTCATTTGGAAATGCAAAGCATTAATGGGTTTCATGTGTTTCTCAGTCAACTAACTAAATGTGCTATGGACAATGGAGGAGCTATTCAGATTAACAAGCCTTCACATTTTAGGGATATAGGTTTGCTTCAGTAGAATGTCATTAATCAGAGTCAGACCTCTAATCAAAACTAATACAAAAGCAAACAAATACTGCGGATGTTGGAAGGGTCATCGACCTGAAACGTTAACTCTGTGTCTCTCGCCACAGATGCTGCCTGACCTGCTGAATATTTCCAGCATTTTCTGTTTTTATCTCTAATCAAAACTCTTGTACCTTGCTGCAGTTTGGTTGAATAATTTATTACATGATCTCAAAGAACAGCATCTTCCTTAGGAGGAAGAAGTAGGGCAGCTACTTATATCAGTTTTCCAGCCATGCAAGGATGAATTACCCACCAAACAATGACATTTTAAATTTGATGAGAGTAATTGTATAACACCAGAAATTACATTAAAAGGATTTTTTTAAACAGAGCATGAATTCCTTTCCTTCGACAGCAAAGAGCAAAGACTGTATGAATGTTATTGCTATCTGTTTTTATGGTTTAGTCTGTGGATAAAATTGTCTGGTTGAATTTTAATAAACTCCAAGTTAAGTGTGAATTGTAATACATGAAATATTTAATCAAAAGTTGTCAGTTAGAAAATCAGAATATATTCATGAGGGAAACAGATATTTTGATTTAGGTTTGGGTTCAATAGTAAATCTCTCTCTTTTTTTCACTTCATATCCCTTGCAGAAAAAAATAAGTTTGTAATAGCCTTAAAGTTCTAATTTTGTTGGGATTTTATTTTTTGAGACCAGACCTTCTGCCACTTAAACATGAGGCCCAATTTGGGGAGGAATCCATGTAGTAACCATGATGGAGTTGTGCATTTGGCAATAAGAAAAATGGTATCAAAGGTGTTAAACAGATAATAGTAACCGACAGCTTGATGCCAAGCAGATGTACAATGCTGTTCTCCTGCCTTTCCATCTGCAGCTTTGGCTCCCTCCTTGTGTGCTTCAAAATTTGGAGAAGGCAAAGCTCCTGGAGGTGTGCAGATCTAAAGTCGCGCTTACAGTTAAAAACTCCAGCCGATGGCAAAGTGCCCGGTTCTCGTGCCACCAGCAGCGATTACTAACATAGACTTGCTGACATCCTTTGTTCCGATGGCAGCAGCAACCAACATTTCTTTCTGGAGCCGGCACCAGATGTGCCCGCTCTGCTTCTGCCTGGTAGCCTGGTAGTGCAGCTGATAAATGGAGAGAAGGGCCTTTATAGGCCATTACAGTGCAACTTACCTAAAATTGATGCTGGAATATATAAGTATTTTAAATGAGTGATGTCTGGCTTCTGTCTAGAACTACGGAAATGCCAGGCAACTTGGGGTCTTTTCCTGTAAAATTTCCCTCATAGAATGTCTCAATGCCAAAAGTAAGAGGACAGTTGATCAGCAAAAACAGAGAACTAAAAATGAAACCAAAGCTTTCAAATGGGATCAATCCAAAACAAGCCCTTCTCTTGCACAGTTGCTATCTCTGCCCCTACCAGATTGCCCTGGATCACATCCAATAAACTACCCAGACAAGCCAGCAGCTAAAGCTGCCTAAGGCTGGACACATCTGCCAACAAACTCCAAGGCCGGAATTTTCTGGGGTCTGTGCGGGCGCGATTGGAGGTAGGTCGTGTGGGAAAATTGAAATAAGTTGCAGCGGGTCTGGGACCCGCCAGCATCCCGCCCCCACGTGCCTTTCCCTCGGGCGCATTTGCCGGTGCGGCAGCGACCCGACCAGTGGAGACAGGCGACCTAATTCAAATCATTAACAGGTAGTTGTCAGACACTTAAGCGCCTTTTCAGCCTCCCTGGCTGCCCACGGGATTCACACAGCTCGGGAACCACATCTGTCAGCCTGAGGCGGGAATTGAGTCGCCATTGCTCCACCTGATTAGATGACAGCATGAGATGTTCTAGAAAAGCTCACAGCTGGTCACTTTCCTAAGGCAGATGCTGTTGCTGAGTGCATTGTCAGCATAGATTTAGCTTTCTAGAGGTTGCAAGTGTTTCCAGCAAAGTCACCATCCAGTCTCACCTCATTGTTACAACCTATCACACCATTGACAGCTTGCTCCTCTGATTTCTACTTGACCTGCCATCTATTCCATAATGCGGAGATGCCGGTGTTGGACTGGGGTGGACAAAATTGAGAGGTCGCACAACACCAGGTTATAGTCCAACAGTTTTATTGTTGTGCGACCTCTCAATCTATTCCATAAGCATGGGTGCCGTTTATACTGTGTCACATGGTTCTCAGAATCAGACCCCGATGAGCCCCAACACCAGCAGCACCAGGCACACCATCAGCACCTACAACAACACCACCAACCTTCTCCTCATCCATCTGATACTGCACAGGACAGAGGACACCAGCGCAGGGCTGCAGCGCGCTGGAGGCAATACACTCAACATACGGTATACAAGCAGAGGATGAGCTTTCTCAACATGACGGAACAGCAGTGCCAAAGGAGGATCAGGTTATCGTGCCAGGTCATCGCAGACATTTACATGTTGCTGGAGCAAGACTGCAGCCCAGAGGAGCAGGTGGACATGCCTTACCAGTGGCTGTCAAAGTCACCAGCATCATCAACTGCACACATGTGGCCATCAAGGCACCCCATCATCACCCAGGAGTCTTTGTCAACCGCAAGGGCTTCCACTGCCTCAATGTGCAGCTGGTCTGCAATCATAGGAAGATCATCATGCATGTGTGTGCCAAATTCCCTGGCAACTGTCATGACTCTTTCATCCTGCGCCAGTCCAGCCTCCCACAGCTCTTTGCACCTCCGACCAGACTTTCTGACTGGCTGCTTGGGGACAAGGGCTAGCCACTGGAGACGTGGCTCATGACACCCTTGAGATCAAGTACTGAGGCCGAGGAGAGATATAATGAAAGCCACATTTCCACCAGATGTGTCATAGAGCAGACAATAGGCATGCTGAAATTGCGCTTCAGACGCCTTGACAGATCTGGAGGAGCCCTTCAGTATGCACCAGCCAGGATCTCCAGAATCGTCATGGTCTGCTGCGCCCTGCACAACACAGCGCAGAAGCGAGGATTAGCGCTGCAAGAGGAGCAAGGCAATGAGCGCACAGCCTCTTCAGAGGAGGAGAGAGGAGCATCAGCTGGAAGATGAGGAGGAGCAAGAGCTGGAAGAACCTTTGGGCCAGATCTCACCAGCACCCCAGCACATTGCTGCCCGGGAGGCCAGGGATGGCCTCATCATGGCCAGATTTACTTAACTTTACGCAGTATACCCATATGGCTGCCACATGCTGGGCCAGGTTGGCACCACCCCACAGCCACACCATAAAGGATTCCTACAATGACCAAGCCATTCCTTTCACATTAACCACCATTGCAGGGGGTAACGTTATGTCTCACCATTCACTGCAACTCACTAAGCCACTTTGAAAGGTGCACACAAATGTGTCCAAGATGGGAAAGTGGTAAAAATAAAGATTTTTATGGATGACAATACATTAACGGAAACTTGCCATTAACATTGAATAAAACACCCAAGTGGCTACGCTTGTGAATCTACTTGTATGTCATCTTTCTCTTATGCGTGCTTCTACGAGATGCTACCCCTGTGGCTTCAGCAGAGGTAGAAGCAGCCTACTCACTTCCCTGCTGCGACTGCTTAGACACTTTTGGTGGACGTCCTCTGCGTTTTGGAGCCTCTGATGACCCCGCCAAAGTCTGCTCCTCCTGCGACTGTGCAGGGGCAGACTCGGCCATCGCGATCTGAAGAGCCATCTGGGGCGCTGACTGAGGAGGTGGCAATGGGGGAGAAGTGTGAGTGATTTGAGAGGAGCCCACACTTCCATGTCACCTCTCACCTAAATGAATACTTTGTATTTGTCTTTACCAAGGAAGAAGATGCTGGATGGGATAAAAATTGATAAAGAGGAGGTACTAGAAAAGCTGGCTGTAATTAAAGTAGATAAGTTACCAGGACCGGATGGGATGCATCCTAGGATGCTGAGGGAAGAAAAGGTGGAAATTGCGGAGGTACTGGCCATAATCTTCCAATCCTCCTTGGATACGGGGGTGGTGCCAGAGGATTGGAAAATTGCAAATGTTATATAGTTGTTCGAAAAAGGTTGCAAGGATAAACCCAGCAATTACAGGCCAGTCAGCTTAACCTCAGTGGTGGGGAAGCTTTTAGAAACGATAATCTGGGACAAAATTAACAGTCACTTGGACAAGTGTGGATTAATTAAGGAAAGCCAGCACGGATTTGTTAATCTTGTTTAACTAACTTGATTGAATTTTTTGATGAGGTAACAGAGAGGGTTGATGAGGGCAATGCGGATGACGTGGTATACATGGACTTCAAAAAGGCATTTAATAAAGTGCCACATAATAGGCTTGCCAGCAAGGTTGATGCCCATGGAATAAAAGGGACAGTGTGAGCATGGATACGAAATTGGCTAAGTGACAGGAAACAGAGAGTAGTAGTGAACGGTTGTTTGTCGGACTGGAGGAAGGTACACCATGGGGTTCCTCAGGGGTCAGTGCTAGGACCACTGCTTTTCTTGATATATATTAATGACTTCGACTTGGGTGTACAGGGCACATTTTCAAAATTTGCAGAGGACACAAGACTTGCAAGTATAGTGAACAGTGAAGAGGATAGTGATAGACTTCAAGAGGATATAGACAGGATGGTGGAATGGGCGGACACGTGGCAGATGAAGTTTAATGCAGAAAAGAGCGAGGTGATACATTTTGGTAGAAAGAATGCAGAGAGGCAATATAAACTAAGGGGTACAATCCTAAAGGGGGTGCATGAACAGAGGGACCAAGTTGCTGAGATGTCCCCGTCTCTCCGTCTCCCACCTCCAGCTGCTCGACCACTCCGGAGACTTTCAATGCAGCTTCCTCTGCTGTTGTAAGGGTGGCAAATGATGGAGGCCCACCTCCAGTTCTCTCTCTCTCCCTCTTATTGTGCGCTCTCTTCTCCTGTAAGGAGGGAAAGAAGAGAAGTTTGAGTGAGAGTGATGGAATGAGTGTAAGGAATGGATGGGTTATATAATTAGAGGGTGATTATGATGGATTGGGGTGGCAATGCCAAGTGGCCTCCTTGTGTGTTGTTAGTTGGTATTAGGATGAGGGTGAGTATGAGGGGCGGCTAGTCAGATGGGGATGTGATAATGTAGATAGAGAGAGAGGGATAGGTGGGCGTGTAAGGTATGTTGGTGTGAGTAATGATGTGCAGGAGCAGGCTTGGGAAGGCAGAGTGATGGGGATCTGATGAGAGGCGCAGCAGGATGAAGGCGAGTGTGGATTTGCACTCACCGTTCCTGATCTAATGAGATCATTGAAGTGCATCCGGCACTGCACCCAGGTCCTCCTGAACACATCCCTGCTGTTTACCTCCTCTGCAATTTATTTATATCGTGCCTACATTTCTTTGTATACTGTATGTCTTTCAGGTGTGATTTATATGTTTCATTAATTAGTCTAAGTGACTTCATTATATAATGCCTGTGTCTACAGACTTACATTGTTAATGCACCTAATGGCCTTTCATAATTCTCTCAACTCCTAGGCTTAGAAATTCGATTGTGTAGCGCCCGTCGTTTGGGTGCCATATTGTGTTGAAAATAACTTCCGGGCCGCGCGCACACAATTCTGGTATGGGCCGCGCCAGAGGCCATCTTGGTGAGGGTGATAGCGTCTGAGCCGGGAGCATACGCCAGAAGTACGTAGCGTAAGCAGATCTTGACATCAGCACTGCCATTTTCGTCTCAACGCTGGAACTGTGTTAACCTCGCACAGTTGAACATGCATTCAGCAGCTGCAAGGACCCCTACCAGCGATATTTAAAGGGATCATCAACCGCTATCAGGTCAGATTAGTTTCTACTGGTTCCGTGTAAGTTTGTGGAAGTGTTTGGAGCTTTCTAGAGTTGTTTAAAGTTGGTGAGGTGACAGGGAGTGGTGCTACAAGTGGAGAAGGCCTTGCTTCTGACTTCAAGGGTTCTGGTCAGACCACTTGCTCCCAGTCATGGGGGCTCTATTTGCAGTCCCCCTTGGCCTGCAGCATGACAGGGAGATGGAGCAGAGACAGCAAAGAAGAGGACAAGCTGCTCACGGGGAGGAGGAGGAGGAGGGGGGAGAATGGCTCTCAGCAGGAGATCTTATAACCGAGGGTCTTCCAAGAGCAATTCTCCTACCTCAGCCTGAGCCAGGAGCAGTGTGAGAGGCGTCTGTGCTTTACGAAGGAGGTGCTCACCTGTACTCTGCCACTTCTTGCAACCAGATCTGCAGCCTCACACCAGGACAAGGACAGCGCTGCCAGTGGCTGTGAAGGTGACCGTGGCCCTGAATTTCTTCACGTGAGACCCTTCCAGGCTGGAGCAGGTGACATCTGTAACAACTCACAGTTTGCCGTCCACTGCTGCACAAGAGAGTTGACAGACGCTCTTTATGCCAGGAGAGGGGTCTTCATTGTCTTCTCTCTGACCAGATAGAAGCAGGCGGAGCGTGTACGTGGCTTTGCCAGGATTGTGGGCTTCCCCATGGTGCAGGGCGCTATTGACTGCACGCACATGGCTTTGCGGGCACCGTATCTAAATGCTGAAATGTACCACAACCGCAAAGTCATAGAGTCATGGTTATCATTTGCTGAATGTGAAGTTGGTGCTGAATGCCCGATATCCTGGCAGCAGTCACGATGCTTTCATTTTGCGCTAGTCCACTGTTCGCTCAGTGTTTGAGCCACCAAGAGAAGCTAGAGGGTGGCTACCGGGCGATAAGGGCTACCCGCTGATCACCTGGCTCATGACTCCACTCCGCAACCCAATCACATGTGGGCAGCATGCTTAAAATGAGAGCCATGCTGCCACACGGAATCTGATAGAGCAGACCATTGGCGTCCTTAAACAATGCTTCTGCTGCCTGGACCACTCTGGAGGGGACCTGCAGTACTCGCCAGAATGTGTCTCAATATGTTTTGTGGTCTGCTGCAAGCTCCACAGCCTCGCCATCATGAGGGCACAGTGCCTTGCCACCAGGCATACGGTGACCAGCTAAGGAGGAGAAGGAGGAGAGGAGAAAAAGGAGAAGGAGGAGGAAGCGGAAGAGGAGGAGAGGAAGAGAGGAAGAGGTGGATGAGAAAGTGGAAGAGGAGGAATCAGAAGAGGAGGAAGCAGAAGGGAGGAGGCAACCCAGACAGCCCCTTTCTGCCCGGGCTGTCCATGATCGACTCATCCAACTGCAGTATGAGTGAACGCAACCGCAATTCACCAATTGACAATAGTCCCACAACTTACCTTCCCTCTGTTACTGACCATTATAGTGTCCTCTTGGCCACAATGCTGAAATAGAAGCCAGCACAAAAGAAACATGTCAATACCAACTTTACAACAACAACAACAACTTACATTTATATAGCACCTTTACCATAATAAAACGTCCCAAGGTGCTTCACAGGAGCGTTATCAAAAACAAAATTTGACACCGAGCCATATAAGGAGATGTTAGGGCAGATGACCAAAAGCTTGATCGAAGAGGTAGGTTTTAAGAAGCGTCTTATAGGAGGAAAGAGAAGTAGTAAGGTGGATAGATTTAGAGAGGGAAGTCCAGAGCTTAGGATCCAGGCAGCTGAAGGCTGAATGGTGGAGCTATTAAAATCGGAGATGTTCAAGAGGCCAGAATTGGTGGAGTGCAGATAACTCAGGGAATTATAGGGCTGGAGCAGATTACAGAGATAAGGAGGGGCAAGGCCATGGAGGGATTTGAAAACAAGGATGAGAATTGTAAAATCGAGATGTTGCTTAACTGGGAGCCAATGTAGGTCAGCGAGCCCAGGGGAATTGGATGAGTGGTACTTGGTGCGAGTTAGGACATGGGCAGCAGAGTTTTGGATGACCTGAGGGTAGAACTCTGGAGGCCAGCCAGGAGTGCATTGGAATAGTCAAGTCTAGAGGTAACAAAGGCATGGATGAGGGTTTCGGCAGCAGATAAGCAGATGTTACAGAGGTGGAAATGGGCGGTCTTAGTGATGGAACAGACATGAGGTAGGAAGCTCAATTCATGATCAAATAGGCCACCAAGGTTGCAAACAGACTTGGTCAGCCTCAGACAGCTGCCAGAGAGAGGGATTGAATCATTGGTTAGGGAACGGAGTTTGTGGCGTGAACTGAAGACAATGGCTTCGGTCTTCCCGCTACTTAATTGGTGAAAATTTCTGCTCATCCAGTGCTGGATGTTGGACAAGCAATCTGACAGTATAGAGATGGTGGAGGGTTTGAGAGAGTTGGAGGAGAGTTATCCTGCAAGGCCTTCTGCAGTCTCCCCCACTGAAAGTCAGCAGCCTTCCACCAGCCATGCTGCAGCCACTGGGGTAGCACTGCGTCGGAGCACTAGGAAGTCAAAGTAGAATTATAGCTGGATATCATCAGCGTACATGTGAAAACTTGTCACTGAGGGACAGCATACAGATGAGAAATAGGAGGGGCCCAAGGATAGATCCTGGGCGACACCAGAGGTGACCATGTGGGATCGGGAAGAGAAGCCATTGCAGGTGATTATATGTCTATGGCTGGAAAGATAGGAATGGAGCCAGGCAAGTGCAGTCCCATCCAAATGAACAACAGTGGAGATACATATCCAATATAAACTAACAAAGTCAACTAATCACCTTTGTGTGTTCTCTTAGTGCCTGTCTTCAGTGTGCCTTTGACTGTCCTCTAGTGCTCCTACAAAGTGCTATCCCAGTGGCTGCAGCATGGCTGCTGACTTTCAGTGGGGAAGACTGCAGAAGGCCTTGCAGGATGATCTCAAGCACCTCTGGGCCTACAAGGCCTGGATGTGGACTGCACCAGCTTGGCATGGGCGGCAGCAGTCTGGGCTAGGCTGGCTGACAGGCAAAAGTAATGGCACTGGTGGAGTGGCAGTGGTGGGAGGACGAATGCTGTCATCCTGAGAGTGGAGCTACTGCCAAAATCCCGGGCCGGTGCCTCACCAATCCTAGTAATCTGTTGGAGGACAGATTGCTGGAATGCTGTGACACCCTGCAAGCCCCTTTCCACACTGGTAACCACAGCCATGACGGCAGCAGTCTGAGCTTGCGTGGCAGCAAGCTGAGCCTGCATGACTTCAGTCTGAGCTTCCACTGCAGCACTCAGGCTTGTGTGCTGCAATGGAAGCTGAGACATCAGCCATCAGATGTTGCATGATGGTTGGATCCACAAATGCGATAATGGATGTGCCAACCACTTCCATGCCATAAAGGATGGGCTCCAAGCTCTGCGCAAAGCCCTGTGCAAGGCTGGTGCCAACTCCTCCATGCTCCTTGACATTGCACTCAGGCTTCCTGGCAGGCCTGCCAATGCACCAAGCATTTTGTTGTCATATCCATCAGCGCTCTTCTGTAGGCCACCCCATCGAAGTCCTCTGCAGCAGATCTCGTGTGCGGCCTTGCCCTCCGGGGAACTAGCACCTGCGCTACCCTTCCCCCCTGCCTTGGCTATAGCCCACTCATGCCCAGTGACTCACCACCTGCAGATCCCGCCTCTAAGTTACCCGCTACCCTCTAAACTCCGTGCAGTGCAAGTATCTGAGCTGGTGGCTGTGAGTGTCAGATCAAGTGATGGTGTTTCTTCTTCTTCATCACTATTCTCTCCCTCTTTTTCTACAACAACTGGCTGGGAAGGTTAGAGTTCTTGGCTATCTGAAATGAGAAAGGCACAAGGATATGGTTGTGGTGAGGGGAGGGGCGGGAAAGCAAGATATGCATGCTTACACCATGTGCAGATTGTAAATCAGAAGAGATTGTGAGAAAAGGGGAAGTGGATTGTGAGAAGAAGGATAACGTATGAGGATGCCGGCATCATGTACTCTTTCAGCACTGCCACTGGCCATGGGCTCAACCATTCCCCTGCCAAGAATGGCCAGCACTGTCTCTTCCAAGGGGGTGAGGTGATGCAGGTGAGCCTGTCCCCCGCTGGTTAGGCTCTGCTGGTGCTGGTGCTGGTTATGAGCCACCTTTTCCTGCAAGAGAAAGGGAAGTGTGTCAGTGAGTGTGGTGCAATGTGTTTGGGTGATATGCCTGTCATGGTTGAATAGCTGACAGTGTGTGCAAGCTGTGAGATGTGGGTGTGAGGCTTGTAGCAGTGGTAAGTGTGTGAGGTTGAGGTGAAGCTATGAATGTGAGGTGTGAGTCGTGTTTGGTAGAGATTGCTGGCAGGTTAGTGTTGAGGGTATGGTGCATTGAGCAGTGTGTGAGGCTAGTGGTGCAGATGGTGGGATATGGCATTTGAGGATGAATTCACTGACCTTGACCACTCGTGTGAGGTCATTAAACTTCTTCCTGCACTGTTTCCACGTCCTCAGGGCTATACTGCTGGCATTGATCACATTGGCTATCTGCTTCCATTGTACTTTTGCCTGTTACTTGAGGGCCTCCTGGCCCCCTGTGAAAAGATGACCTCTTTGCTCGAGTTGTCCTCATGTACCAAGGCCTCCAGTGCTGCATCGAAGAATCTTGGTGCATGCTCTCTCCCCTGTTGTGCCATCATGAATTGATATTTTGCACTGTCTTCCTCAGCCAGTTGAATGATGATCTGCCGGCAGAATGCACCTCACCTTTAAGAGGTGCAGACTGCCTTTAAGTAATGCAGGCTAGCTTTAATGGGTGTTAGTCTCGCATGAACTTGGGCCCCTGCTGAGCGTTCAGCCACTCAGCAGCGTGTTCAGCGCTGGGCTGAACGCCACAATCATGCAAATGAGCAGGCAACATGAAGTTCGTGCCCTGCCTGAAGTCTTCCGAACAGACGCGAGTTGTTAGCACATCTCGATCCCCGCGCCCGTTTTTGGGGGCAAACCAAATTCCAGGCCTAGTCTATTTATTCTACTTATGATTGTTTCAGAAGATCAGATCATAATTCTCTTTTGGTAAATACTGTATGTGGAGCAGAATTGCCAATGGTGGCTCTGGAAATGTGACAAAATCTATTTGGCGCAATGCTCAGAAATTGTTGGAAATTATCACAAATCTTTGTGATAAAAAAGAGGGCCAATTTCTTATGTGAAATACAACCCAACCGAAATAATGGCCCAAAAATTAGTGCCGCTACACGAGAGTACGCACTGCGTACTCTCGCGTATTCTGTCTCCAATTGCCGGTTTTCTGCATGCACTGCGCATGCGCTGAAAACCGGCACTTGGTGAATGGAAAAGGGGGCGGGTCCTAGGTGAACCGCGTGCGCGCTACAGGCTGCGCGCATGCAGTGCACTTAGTGGTTTCAACGCGCAGGTAAGTACGGAAGATTCTACACATAAAAAAAGGAGGAGTAAGTCCCACTTTTAACAAGGTAAGTAGTGAATTAAATATTATTTTGAATTTTTTTTAACAGGTATATCTTTTTTAGAGACTTTAAAGACAGGTAAGTTTATTTTTATAACTTTTTAAAAGATTTAAATTTTTTCAAAAATTTTATTTTTTATTTAAAATGGTTAATTTATTTAACTATACTTATTTTATTAATGTGATGGTTTTTTGTTTTAATTTAATTGAGGTTTAGCAGTTCTTTTGGGGGGCTATAGTATTCATAGCTTTCACAGCACTTATGTGAAAGTTATGAATGGAAGATGGTGTGCTGCCATTGGCTCTAACTGAGTCACGTGATCCCACAGCTCGCACGAATTAACTACGCCGGTGGGATACGCAAGCCCAGCACAGCAGCTGTCCAGAACATCAAGTTCTTGCGAGCTGGAACTGAAAAAGCCAACGCGCAGTGAGAGATCGCGGGGAGGCCTTACCCTCGCACGAAGGCTTCCTCACGAATTTTTGGGCCAATATATTATTAAGCCTAATGAATAATGTGATGTAACATACTGATTTTTAAATGTAGAAATAAAAAAATCTAAAAAAATCCGATTATGCATAAACAGTATATCATTGTTGAGAAAATTTAGAATGGAGGGAGGAGCTATTACAAATCAGTTATAGATTTGGGCAAGCATTGCAGTTAATTAAAATCTTTTTGCCATATTTGTTTATTCAATAATTATTGTATCCGTGCTGTAACCAAATTTGTGATTAATAGGACATAAAATTTGCAGTTTAATTATCAATCAATTAAGTAATCTATTCCATAGTACAGCTTTTACATATATGTGAGGAAATTATACTGTGCGATAATAGCTTTAGTGCATTTGGTCTGGTCTGGCTATTTCACATGAGATTCAGAATTAGTCTTCATAAAGTTTGAATAAGGCACCATACTGGCAGGACCACTATTACAACCAAACTGCCACCAATCAAACACACATTTATTGCTTGACTGGAAAGGAAAATTAAACCTACTTCCTCTGCACAAGACCAATAGGGAATGGTTTGAAACTGATACTTGGGCTACCAGAAATCTGCCCATTAGCTCTCTTCACAAAAAAAAAGATCAGTACTGCAGCAGTAGTCGCAGGTAGCATGTGCTGTCTGCCAAGACTGCACAAAACTAAATAAGAAATGATGAAAATGGAAAGTGTCTCACCTCCTGACTCCCCAAAGCCTTTCCATCATCTACAAGGCACAAGTAAGGAGTGTGATGGAATACTCTCCACTTGCCTGGATGAGTGCAACTCCAACAACACTCAAGAAGCTCGACACCATCCAGAAAAAGCAGCCGCTTGATTGGCACCCCATCCACCACCTTAAACATTCACTCCCTCCACCACTGGCGCACCGTGGCTGCAGTGTGTACCATCTACAAGATGCACTGTAGCAACTCGCCAAAGCTTCTTCGGCAGCACCTCCTAAACCTGCGACCTCTTCCACCTAGAAGGACAAGGGCAGCAGGCGCATGGGAACACCACCACCTCCAAGTTCCTCTCAAGTTACACACCATCCTGACTTAGAAGTATATCGCTATTCCTTCATCGTCGCTGGGTCAAAATCCTGGAACACCCTACCTAACAGCACTGTGGGAGTACCTTCACCACACGGACTGCAGCGTTTAAGATGGTGGCTCACCACCACCTTCTCAAGGGCAATTGCGTATGGGTAATAAATGCTGGCCTTGCCAGCGACGCCCACATCCCATGAGTGAATTTTAAAAATCCACATAATAACCAAAGCTACTACCATATATATGTTGCATATAACCCATAAAACGATACCTTCACATTCTAGTGAGGAAGAAGATGCATCTGATGAATGATCAAATAACATAATTCCAGAATGCATGACATTAAATAATTTAATTTTGGATTAATTAGAACATGAAGTATGACGCCATCAAGAAGTAGGGAAATTAACCTTGGCCTGCTATAAGGAAGCCATAGAGAGGAATGTCTGTTCATATCTGCAACTCTGTGTAATGAATTATTGATTACAGTCATATTGTCATGGGACAAAAGCCAGAAGCTTCCTTTAAGAATGGAGGGAAATTTCAGGGAGAAATAATCAGGCTGCTCTCCTTGTGACTGTTCAGGCAAAGGCCTGAGAGCAGGTTATGTCTTGACGAGGCATGCTTGACGAGGGATGTTGTCGACCAGTGAAGATGGACGGTGAGAAAAAAAACTTTTTAAAAACAGACAGACACCAATAAACAAGGGTACCAAAAGTAAATAACAAAGTGATGTTCAGACACATGCACAATCTAACACCAGTTAGACCAAGACAGCAAAATCAAAAGAATATGAAAGGGGCAAAATTAAAAAGAATTATTCCATATTTAAAGATTATCTGGATTCTTTTCAATGCAGAATATCAGCTCTCCATTTTATTTGTGACAATAACAACAACAAAGAGCTCGTGAGTATTAAATTAACAAGGCTTCTGCAAGACTTTATTTAGAAGGTTTTTTTTCTCATATATATTTTCTCATATATTTCAAAATTCTATAGACTCTGGAACAGTTCCTATGGATTGGAGGGTAGCTAATGTAACCCCACTATTTACAAAAGGTGGTAGAGAAAAAATGGGGAATTATAAGCCTGACATCGGTAGTCGGCAAAATGCTAGAGTCCATTATAAAAAATGTAATAGCAGAGCACTTGGAAAACAGTGACAGGATCGGACAAAGTCAACATGGATTTACAAAAGGTAAATCATGCCTGACTAATCTACTGGAATTTTTTGAAGGATGTAACTGGTAGAATAGATAAGGGAGAACCAGTGGATGTGGTGTATTTGGACTTTCAGAAGGCTTTTGATAAGGTCCCGCATAAGAGATAAGCGTGCAAAGTTAAAGCACATGGGATTGGGGGTAAGCTACTGATTTGGATAGAGCACTGGTTGGCAGACAGGAAGCAAAGAGTTGGAATAAACGTGTCTTTTTCTGAGTGGCAGGCAGTGACCAGTGGAGTACCGCAGGGATCGGTGCTAGGACCCCAGTTATTCACAATATATATTAATGATCTAGACGAGGGAACTAGATGTAATATCTCCAAGTTTGCAGACACCACAAAGCTGGGTGGGCGTGTGTGCTGTGAGGAGGATGCAGAGAAACTCCAGTGTGATTTGGACAGGTTGGGTGATTGGGCAGATGCATGGCAGATGCAGTATAATGTGGATAAATGCGAGGTTATCCACTTTGGTGGCAAAAACAGGAAGACAGATTATTGTCTGAACGGTAATAGATTGGGAAAAGTGGAAGTGCAACGAGACCTGGGTGTCCTTGTGCACCAGTCACTGAAGATAAGCATGCAGGTGCAGCAGGTGGTTAAGAAGGCAAATGGTATGTTGGCCTTCATAGTGAGAGGATTCGAGTACAGGAGCAAGGATGTCTTGCTGCAGTTGTACAGGGCCTTGGTGAGACCACACCTTGAGTATTGTGTGCAGTTTTGGTCGCCTTATCTGAGGAAGGATGTTCTTGCCATGGAGGGAGTGCAGTGAAGATTCACCAGATTGATACCTGGGATGGCAGGAATGACGTATGAAGAGAGATTGGGACGATTGGGCTTGTACTCGCTAGAGTTTAGAAGAATGAGAGGGGATCTCATTGAAACTTATAAAATTCTAACTGGACTAGACAGACTAGATGCAGGAAGGATGTTCCCGATGGCGGGGGAGTCCAGAACCAGGGGTCACAGTCTAAGGATAAGGGGTACGCCATTTAGGACTGAGATGAGGAGGAATTTCTTCACCCAGAGAGTGGTGAACCTGTGGAATTCTCTACCACAGAAGGCAGTTGAGGCCAATTCATTAAATATATTCAAGAAGGAGATAAATATATTTCTTAAGGCTAAAGGGATCAAGGGATATGGGGAGAAGGCAGGGACAGGGTACTGAGTTTGGATGATCAGCCATGATCTCATTGAATGGTGGAGCAGGCTCGAGGGGCCGAATCTTCAGTGTTTCTCAGAAAGAGCAGCTGATACTGGAGAAACATGTTCTCTGTGCCAATGTCTAACTAAATTGCCAGGAGGAAATATTCGGTTGATTATCGCCTCCCATTTGCACCCTAAGAGGGCGCTAATGGGGCACAAAGCAACTAGCACCTGGGCGCGGCGATGTTTGCGCCACTCACGAAATTGACCAGAGTTTTTGCGGCGGCGCTAAACTCTACCGTCACGATCTCCTACGCCTGCAGATCGTGACATCAGTCGAGCGTGCAACGGCCCGGTAGCGCCCCGGACCGGATATTGAGTGGCGCCCCCTTCCTTTCCGCCTGCCGCTAGCAACGACAGGGAGAGAGAAGCGTTTTGCAGTCAGGTAGGGGCTGGGGGAGCGCTATTTAAACGTGGCCTCTTCCTGCCTTTTTTTGTCGGAGACATTTTTGCACCACGCATTCTGAGAGAGAGAGAGACTTCTGGAGAGATTCAACGCTGCGTGAAGGAGTTTTGGGTACTGAGCAGCACTTTGCAGGTTCTTTTTGATTTGACCTTCTTTGTATCAATTTAGAAGAGACTATGGGGGCTGCACTGTTTCGGGGCGTCGTCCTGCACCTGCAGAATTGGGGGGCATCAGAGACGCAAAGAGAGAGTGGCAAACATAGCCAGAGGGAGGAGGGCCAACAGGCCTCTGCACAGGAGACCTTACTCTCCCAGGTTATTCCGCCAACAATTCTCTTACATTCATTTGTCTGAGGAGCAGTGTTTGCGCAGCAAGGAGGTGGTCACTGAGCTCTGCCAGCTGCTGCAACCAGATCTGCAGCCTCAACTGAGGACCAGGACATCTCTGTCGGTGGCAGTGAAGGTCACAGTGGCTCTGAATTTTTATGCCACCGGCTTCTTTCAAGCAGCTACTGGGGACATCGCCAATATCTCCCAGTTCACTGTCCATTGCTGTATCCGGGAGGTGACAAATGCCCTCTATAAAAGGAGACACCAGTACATCTCTTTCCCCATCACACGGGCCAAACAGCATTAATGCGTATGTGGCTTTGCTAGGATAGCGGGCTTCCCCATGGTGCAGGGCGCCATTGACTGCACACATGTGGCATTGCAGGCACCGCATGAAAATGCAGAGGTTTTCCAAAACCGCAAGAGCTACCACTCCTTAAATGTCCAGTTGGTCTGTGACCACAGACAGCTCATACTCGCCATCAATGCCCGCTATCCTGGCAGCAGCCCCGATGCTTTCATTCTGCGCCAGACTGGTGTGCCAGACCTTTTCCAGGCACCGCATCAGCCAAGTGGTTGGCTCCTCGGGGACAAGGGTTATCCACTCTGCACCTGGATGATGACACCGCTCCATAACCCCAACACCCCTGCCGAGCTGCGGTACAATGAGAGCCATCTCGCCACCAGGAACATCATTGAGCAGACAAACGGCGTGCTCAAGCAATGGTTCCGCTGTCTGGACCACTCAGGAGGAGCCCTGCAGTACTCTCCTGAGTGAGTCTCCCTCTTCATAGTTGTATGCTGCATAACTTGGCAATCCTCAGGACCCAGCCAATGCACCAGGGATTGGTGCACCACCGGAGGAGGAGGAAGAGGAGGAGGAGGAGGATGAGGAGGATGATCAGCAGCAGCACTAAGATGGGAGGGAGGCCCACAATGTTGACACTGCAAGGGCCGTCCGTCAATGGCTGATAACAAGCCGCTTCCGGGCCCCTACTGAGGAAATGGCTTCTGGCATTGAGAACAACATCATGGAAAGCAACCTGCAGCCCCTATAGCCGGCCAAGGCAGCAATGATTGCAAAGACCAAACCTGTACTTTTTTATTTAACAAACCCTGTGTGTGTCATTTATTCATGACAAACTAATAGAAACAAACACAACAAATCATTAATTAACATAACTGGTTCTCACAAGCTGGAGATAATGGCCAAAACACTAAACAAAAGTTATCAGACAAACCTCAGTCTTCAATAAAAACATTCCCACCATTTCTTTAGACCTCCTACTTTTTTGCCCTTCAAGGGTGATCTCCATCCCTTGTGCATTTGCCCCCTTCCCACCCTACTGCTCCTCCGTAATGGGGCCCCAGTGGCTTCAGCAAGGCTGGTGGAAGGCTGCTGCATGTCAGATACTGAGACTACAGAAGCCCTTGAAGGACGGCCTCGACCAGCTCTGGGCCTGGAGGGCCCGGCTGCAGACTGCACCAACTCTGCATGGGTGGCAGCAGTCTGGGCTGGCTGTGTTGCAGGCGGTGGCAAGTGCAATGGGGAAGTGACAGTGGTGGAAGCAGGAATGCTGTCATCCTGAGAGAGGACAGCACCTCCCTGCTCGACCGACACACTGGCACTCCCATGGGGCAGCACCTCAGCATCCGGAGCAATCTGCTCGAGCACAGATTGCTGGCCTGCTGCGGCGCCGTGAGAGCCCCGGGGCAATGTGGCTGAACCAGCAACAATGGCAGCAGTCAGTGCTTGCTGAGACTGCATGAGAGCAGTCTGAGGTTGGATCGCTGCAGCCAGTGACTGAATTGCAGCACTAAGCAGTTGTGTTGCGTCCGCCTGTGCTGCAGCGGAGTGCTCCACACTCCTTGCCAGTCCATCAATGCTTTCGGTCACCCTTCCCATTGCACCCATGAGCTCAGTGTGCATGTCCACCGCCTGGGTGTTCAGTTCAGCGATGAGCCGCTCCTCCTCTGCGTCCGGTGCAGCAGGACTCGCTGGCATACTCTCCCTCCGGGGAGAAGGCCCCCGAGCTTCCCTACCCCCATGGCGTTGCTGCAGCCCGCTGGGTCCCAGAGCTTCACCCTCGTCAGACCCTTCCCCCCTGCTCCCCTCCAGGGAAGGCGTGGGCTCCCTCGGGGGGCGCTGGCACTGAGGCTCTGGCTTCCTCTTCCTCCTCGCCTGCGGCGTCTCCCACTGGCTGCTTGAGGGCCCATCTCCTCAGCTGGTAGTTCACCATCTGAAAGCAGGGAGGTACAAGAGTGGCTTTAACGTCAGGACAGGTGGGCAGTAAGGGAGCAAGGACTGGAGCGATTTAGTAAGTTGGATTGAAAGTGTAGAAGACTGGTTTTGTGAGGGACAAGTGGAATGAGTGAGGAGAGAAAGCTGATGAACTTACCATTGCTGTGCCCAAGGGGGTCGACCTCTCCAGCGGCGACGGGACCAATCACCTGACTTGCGACGATCCTGCGCGGGACTTCATCTCCATAAGGACTGTGCGGTGGTCTCTCCTACCAATACTGTCATGGACAGATGCATCTGCAACAGGTAGATTGGTGAGGTGAGGTCAAGTAAGTTATTCCCTCGTATTGGTTTTCTCACCATCTGCCACAAGCCCAGTCTGTCGGCTATGTCCTTCAGGACTTGGCCAGCTCAGTCAGTAGTGATGCGCATTGAAGTCCCCCATCCAGTGCGGCAGGTGGTCATCAGCAGGAGGTTTCCTTGTCCATGTTTGGCCTGATGCCATGAGACATCATGGGGTCCACTCCGGAGTCAATGGTGAGGACATCCAGCGCCACTCCCTCCCGACTATATACCACTGTGCTGCCACCTCTGGTGGGTCTGTCCTGCCGGTGGGACAGGACATACCCAGGGATGGTGATGGAGGAGTTGGGACATTGGCTGAAAGGTATGATTCTGTGAGTATGACTATGTCAGGCTGTTGCTTGACTAGTCTGTGGGGCAGCTCTCCCAATTTTAGTCCCGTCATCGCACTAAGGACACTCCCCATCGTTTTGCATTGCACTACTACTGCGCTAAATGGGATAGATTCAGAACAGATCATAAGATTAAAGTCATAGAGTCATAGAGTCATAGGGGGAAAAATTCAGCTGCTTGCGCCTCCCGTTAGCGCCTTAAATGGGCGCTAATGGGGCGTAAAGCAGCTAACGCCCGGGCGCAGCGCCGCCCACGCCTCCCGAAAAATTTAGTGGGAGGTTAGCGGCGGCGGCAGCCGGTAGCGCCCTGTGGTGCTGCGCCGCCGGCGATGACGTCATCGCCGTGCGCAGCACCCCGCTCGCGCCCCGGCCGTGATCTTCAGTCGCGCCCCCTGATTTACCGCCAGACGCTATGTCCGACGGGTTCAGGGGGGCGTACGTGCGGCCGGGGCGGCGATATTTAAAGGGGAGGTGGCAGGCGGCCATTTTTGTTGCTGGCCGCCTGCCAGCACCTGCCCCCGTTGCTGTCCCCGGCCCCCGTGAAGCCCCCCCACCGTGAAGTGCCGGCTGCGCTCCAAGAGCCCGGCACTTCTCTTGAGTGCCGGGCTCTTTTGCCGGCACTCCCGATCCCTGGGAGCCCAGCTGGGCCCCGGTTCGCGCTGCGCAAGGCCCCTCCCCTTTAAGAAGGGGAGGAAGGCCTGCAATACCGCGGCGCGACGTGCCGCAGCGCGTGGCGCTGCGGCACGTAGCGCCAGGATATTCACTCGCAGCGCCCCAAGAGGGATGCGGGGTGCTTCCAGTTGCGCCCCGCTTCCCTCTTGGGGCGCAACCACTGAAGTTCCGGCGCGGGGCCGCTAATTTTTTCGGGGCGCTAAAAGTCGCGCCCCGGCGAGGTTAGCGCCCCAAATGGGGCGCGACTCAATTTTTACCCCATAGAGTTATACAGCACGGATAGAGGCCCTTCGGCACATCGTGTCCGCGCCGGCCATCAAGCCCTGTCTAATCTAATCCCATATTCCAGCATTTGGTCCGTAGCCTTGTATGCTATGGAATTTCAAGTGCTCATCCAAATGCTTCTTGAATGTTGTGAGGGTTCCTGCCTCCACAACCCTTTCAGGCAGTGAGTTCCAGACTCCAACCACCCTCCAAGATCCCTCTGACCCTCCGTCTTGCCTAGGGTCTTACCATTCATTGTGTATTCCCTTGCCTTGTTAATCCCTCCAAAGTGCATCACCTCGCACTTTTCCGGATTAAATTCCATTTGCCACTGTTCCGCCCAAAAGACCAACCCATCTATATCGTCCTGCAGACTGAGGCTACCCTCCTCGCTATTTACCACCCTACCAATTTTTGTATCATCCGCGAACTTACTGATCATACCTTTTACATTCATATCCAAGTCGATAATGTAGACCACAAACAGCAAGGGACCCAGCACCGATCCCTGTGGTACCCCACTGGCCACAGGCTTCCAGTCACAAAAACAACCTTCGACCATCACCCTCTGCCTTCTGCCACTGAGCCAGTTTTGTATCCAATGTGCCAAGGCACCCTGGATTCCATGGGCTCTTACCTTCTTGACCAGTCTCCTGTGTGGGACTTTATCGAAGGCCTTACTGAAATCCATGTATACCACATCCACTGCGTTACCCTCATCCACACACCTAGTCACCCCCTCAAAAAATTCAATCAAATTAGTCAGACATGATCTTCCCTTGACAAAGCCATGTTGGCTAACCCTGATTAATCCTTGCCTCTCCAAGTGGAGACTGATTTTGTCCCTCAGAATTTTTTCCAATAATTTTCCTACCACTGATGTTAGGCTCACTGGCCTGTAGTTCCCCGGTTTTTCCCTACTCCCTTTCTTGAATAATGGTACTACATTAGCGGTTCTCCAGTCCTCTGGCACATCCCCTGTGGCCAGAGAGGTTCTGAATATATGTGTTAGAGCCCCCGCAATCTCCTCCTTTGCCTCACACAGCAGCCTGGGATACATTTCGTCCAGACCTGGGGATTTATCCATTTTCAGACCTGCTAAAACCGCCAATACCTCCTCCCTCTCGATATTAAAATGTTCGAGTATATCACAGTCCCCCTGCCCTAATTTTATGTCTGCATCGTCCTTCTCCATAGTGAAAACAGATGCAAAAAATTCATTTAGAACCCCACCTACATCTTCCGGCTCCACACACAGATTGCCACTTTTGTCCCTAATGGGCCCTATTTTTAGTTATCCTCTTACCCTTAATATACTTATAAAACATCTTAGGATTTTCCTTTATTTTGCTCGCCAGTGTTATTTCATGGTCTCTCCTTGATCTCCTAATTTCTTTTTTAAGTATCCCCCTGCACTTTTTGTACTCCTCTAGTGATTCCTCCATCTTTAGCATTTTGTATCTGCCAAAAGCCCTCCTTTTTTTCCTGATCCATTCTCGTATATCCCCTGACATCCAAGGTTCCCTGCGGTTTTTGGAACCACCCTTGACCTTTACGGGAACATGCTGCCATTGTATGATCTCAATCTCCCTTCTGAAAGAATCCCATTGCTCCGATGCGGATTTTCCTACAAGCAGCTGATCCCAGTCCCTTTTGGCCAGATCCTGCCTTATCCTATTAAAATTGGCCTTCCCCCAATTTAGAACCTTTATTTCCGGCCCTCCCTGTCCTTTTCCATGACCACCTTAAATCTCACCGTATTATGGTCACTGTCACCAAAGTGCTCACCTACTAGCACTTCTTCCACTTGGCCGGCCACATTCCCTAGAATTAGGTCCAGTACCGCCCCCTCTCTTACATAGAATATACATCACAGAAACAGGCCATTCGGCCCAACCAGTCCATGCCGCATTCACACTCCACTTGAGCCTCCTCCCATCTTTCCTCATCTAACTCTATCAGCATAACCCTTCTCCCTCATATGCTTATCTAGCCTCCACTTAAATGCATCTATACTAATCGCTTCAACCGCTCCCTGTGGTAGTGAGTTCAACATTCTCACCACTCTTTGGGTGAAGAAGTTTCTTCTGAATTGCCTATTAGATTTCTTGGTGACTATCTTATATTGATGGCCTCTAGTTTTGCTCTTCCCCACAAGTGGAAACACTCTCTCTGTATCTACTCTATCAAAACCTTTCATAATTTTAAAGACCTCTATTAGGTCACCCCTCGGCCTTCTGTTATCAAGAGAAAAGAGACCCAGCCTGTTCATCCTTTCCTGATCGGTATAACTTTGCATTTCTGGTATCATCCTTGTAAATCTTCTCTGCACCCACTCCAGTGCCTCTATATCCTTTTTATAATACGGCGACCAGAATTGTACGCAGTACTCCAAGTGTGGTCTAACCAAGGTTCGATACAAGTTCAGCATAACTTCTCTACTTTTCAATTCAATCCCTCTAGAAATAAACCCGAGTGTTCGGTTTGCTTTTTTATGGCCTTGTTAACCTTTGTCACTATTTATAGTGATTTGTGTATTAGTCCTCTGAGATCCCTTTGCTCCTTTACCCCACTTACATTCCTATTTTCCAAGTAATATGTGACCTTCCAATTTTTCTTACTGTAATGTAATACCTCACATTTATCTGTGTTGAATTTCATTTGCCAATTATATGCCCATTCTGCAAATTTATTAATGTCTTATTG